>CM047425.1:69384779-69509779 GCA_026168455.1 Theocolax elegans
GTGTAATGAATTTCCCAGTTCCTAAAACAATAACTAATGTACGGTTTTTCCTCGGATTAGCCAGTTACTACAGAAAATTTATAAAAGATTTTTCTTTAAAGACTAAACCTTTAAATAAACTTCTGCAAAAGGGAAATAAATTTGAATGGACCGATACACAACAGTCTGTCGTTGACACGTTAAAACAGGCGTTATGTGAACCTCCTGTACTTACATGTGCAAGTTTCGAAAAACCTTTCATTCTGACCACAGATGCGACAGATATAGCGATTGGGCTGTCTTAAGTCAAGGTGAAACGGGGGAAGAACAACCAATAGCGTATATGTCACGCTCTTTCAATAAACATGAAAAAAATTATTCAACTACTGAAAAGGAATGTTTAGCAGTAATCGCTGCTATTGAATATTTTAAACATTACTTATATGGACGTCCTTTTACAGTCTACGGAGATCACAAACCTCTAACGTGGATCGAGTCTATGAAGGATACCATGAGCAGATTAAATCGCTGGAGAGCGAGATTACGTGGTTAGATATGTAAAAGAAAGCAATAAGAATTCAAATAAAGATCAAGATACAAGAAAAAAATTCTCAAGAACTTACTCATTCAATATTAATCATGAATATATTAAAGTGTGTCAAAAAATGTTCATTCACACTTTAAGTATAGGTAAGCAAGTTATCGACACAGCTTTAAAAAAAATTAGAAATGGAAACACTGAACCGACGGATAACAGAGGAACTTGTAAAGCATCAAGGCGTTCGATTGATAGCAATAAAACCGACAGTGTTATTGAACATATTAACATGTTCCCACGTGTCGAATCACACTATGTAAGAAAAGATTCTAGAAGAGAGTATTTGGAAGAAGGACTTTCTTTAACTAAAATGTATAAAATGTACCTGCAATGGGCGAAGTATTATTATAATAAAAGTATCGCAAGAATGCACCATTACTCCGATGTATTTAATACTCAATTTAATATTGGATTTTTTAAGCCAAAAAAGGATTTATGTGATATATGCGAAGGTTACAAAAACTCGAATGATAAAGAAAAACAAGTTTTAAAAGAAAATTATGATGAACATTTAAGTAATAAAGAAAAAGCACGTGTAGAAAAGACGAATGATGCTACCAAAGCTAAGCAAGATAAAGGACAGAATATAAGTATGATCTGCTTCGATTTTCAAAAAATTTTAACAACACCAAAAACTGAAGCTAGCTGCCTATACTATAAACGTAAACTTTCCGTATATAACTTCACTGTATACGACGTATCGCTTCATCAAGCTTCTTGTTATGTGTGGAGTGAAATTGATGCCAAGAAAGGATCAAATGAGGTAGCTAGTTGTTTGTTACATTATATACGAAAAAGAGCTAGTGAAGGTATTACAGAATTTTTGTTATATTCGGATAATTGTGTCGGTCAAAATAAAAATAAAAATGTTTTCAGCATGCTAGTTTATGCGTCATATAAATTTAATGTTAATATTAAGTACACATTCCTTGAAACGGGGCATACACAAAACGAAGGTGATTCTGTGCACGCATTAATTGTGAGACATAGTAAATGGCATAAAATTTATACAGTAAAACAGTGGTGTGATGTTATAAAGTCGGCGAAACAGACGTCTCCAATCTGTGAAGTAATAGAAGTAACATACAGTATGATTTATGATTTCAAAGATTTGGCAAGTAAAACCAATTGGCAAAAAACATTAATAAAAAAGAATAATAAGAAATCAAATATTCCAGTTGGTATTGCTAACTTTAAACAAATACTTATTTCACGACAATTTATTAACCAATTAAAATATAAAACCTCACTTGGTAACGAGTATGAAACTCTGACGATAAGAAAAGATAAAAGTCACACAAACGTGAAGAAATATGTATTGAAACAAGCTTACACTGACATCCAAGGAATTCCAAAAAAAAAAACTTAAAGATCTTCTAGATCTTTGTAAAAAGAATATAATACCGCCAGAATATCACCAATACTACGAATCATTTTCGATTAAGGTAATAGACTCTACGGTTTCTGATATGGATGAAACATAATAAAAATTAAACATCTTACTCTGCTCAAGAATGGGACAACTTACGTTACTTAATAATTTTATGGTGATTCAACAATTTAGCTTATTGTAAACACACGTATGTAAATTTGTAAGAATTGTATATAACATAAGATTTGTATTTTTAAAACTGTATTTGATACTGTGATAATTCTCAGCTTGTTAAAAGTACGGAGTCGGAAATGTTGTTACATTAATTTAAATTATTTAATAATTTTCTATTAATTTGTTTAAATTTTGAGACATCAAAAAATGATCAACATATTGTAATTTCTAAGATTTAAATTATGTATTTGTAAAGTTATTGCTAAAATTCCAATGTGCAAAACACCAGAAAAAATGTCTTTTTACTCAAAATAATATTTAATATAATTTCTAATGAAAAACATAGATCGTTTGTTTATGCGAATAAAATATAATTTTTGTTGCATTAATTTAATATAATAATTATTGATATTTCAAATGTGAAGAGTTTAATAAATCAAAATATTTTTCATATTTAAAAAATTGTATATTGTACAATTATTCCCTAAACAACATCCTGATCCAATTATACTTATAACTCAATCCATATTACACAAAAAACTTAGTTCTTTTCTACAAAAATGTTTATCTACAATAAATCTTCTTTTATTTTATTTTATTTATTTTTGTTTAATTTATTTTTTTAATAATGCTTTAAATACATGTATAAAGAATGACCATAACGACATACAACAAGCAATCGAAGCAAACTTCGAGTACTACATTTAAAAATACGTAAGTATAATTATGATAATTTAGATTCAAAAATGAAAAAGAATAATTGTATTTGTAAATGAAATTATAAATTCATTTATAATCATTAATAATTTTTAAAACAAGTATTACGGAGCAAAAATTATAAACTCGGCAACAAAATTAACGCAACACCTAATTTCGACCAAAAAAAGACGCAAATTGAAATCTTTACTTTAAGATAGTTGAACGTCATTTTCGAATCAACGCAACCTCTACTTACCTGATCTTGAAATTAAAAATACTTTTTTTACCTATAGAATCGTAACTTTTCGCAGTGCGTCTGTGCGTTGGTGATTTTCTTTTTATTCTATTTAAAGCATATTAAAGTACCACTTTTCCTCTTTAATTTGAGAAAAAATTTAACGCGATATGATTTTTTTTGTCAGTTTTGATCAAAATGATTTTACTTATCGTACAACACGTTTTTTCAATTAATTTATACCGATCGAAAGGGAAAGTTTTAAGTTTGAAACCCTCAAAAAATCATGTTGGAGTAATGAAGGGCATGAAAGCAATTAAACACCAAAGACCGTGCGAAGCAGCGCCCGAATCACTCGGTTTGCCCAGCCGCCGTAGTACTTCAATGGTGTAGATATATGGCTAATTTATAAATAGTAAATAGATAATGATTATTTATTAAGAAATTTAATATACGTAACAATTTCAAGTTGTTCAACTAGATTGACTATTGATTGCTAGATATGCTTTCTCGTAAAGCTAACAGTTGTAAAGTTTCCAAGTTTAAAAAAATTGTATTTATTCAGTCGAAAAAAGCAACTTTTAATGTTTAAAACGAAGTCGGGGAAATGAGGTGCTTGTTATTGACAAAATATCGTTATTGATAAAATCGCGAATGCTTATTTAAACACACCTTTTTTGGGTTATTGTCCAAAAAAATTAAGAGAGAAATTTGGTTTTATCATTATCAACTCTACGTGGTAAAATCGCGATCTTAATAACTAATTTAAATTTAAAAAATTTATTTATATTAATAATTGAAACATTATATTAAACTCTCAGTCGAGATAGTATTGTATGCAACGCATTTCAAAGATAGAATTATTTGAAACGCTTCATTTGCGTAGCATTGTATGAAACTTTACTATAACAAAGCATTATATGAAACGTAATTTTCAAATAGCTTTTTATGCAATTGCATTTTGAGATAGAATTATGTTGCACGAATTTTTCAAATAGCATAGTATGAAAGTTTTTTTGAAATAGCATTTTATTGTCTTGCCTCGCCGAAATAGCTTCTTATGAATAGGATCCGTCGATATATAGCTTTTCTATATATATAGTTCGTTACTATAAGGAGTCCAAGCTGGGTATTAAGGACGAAACGCCTTTAATTTTTTTAAAAGGTCGTGCTCTGAGAAATTTCACCAACCATAGTGGACAAAGAGTACAATAGGCCTGCTTTATTCTAAAGTAAAGTATTTCGTTCAGTGAGATCGAATTATATACACATATAGATATTTACGAACGATAAATTCATTTTGTCTCATTTCAAGAAATGTTTTAAGAATATTATAAATATGTTTTGTGTTATTCTTAATACAAGTATTTGTACTGTATAGTTAGTTTAAAAGAACCCAATATATATATATATATATATATATATATATATATATATATATATACATGTAGTATACTTTTATAAAACAGTACTAGGAGTGTTTTGGGTGTACGTTAAGAATACTTAATGAAATAAGTTCAAGAATCAAATGCGTACATTGTATGGTAGGTTTCAATATCCAGGTACATAATAAAAGTATTCTTTTGCAGTTCATAAAGAACTCTTTAACATGAACACGTTTCGAGTTAGTTAGGTACTAAAAATTAATTCATTATGAACCTATTTTGTCCTTTTATTTGGTTCCTTGAAACGGCTATTTATGGTAGGTTTTAATTTCCAGTTATTTAAAAAAGTGTTCTTTTCTAGTTTAAAAAGAACTCTTTAATATGAACATTTCGAGTTATTTATAGGTACTGAAAATTAATTCATTATGAACCTATTTTGTGCTTTTATTAGCTATCTTGCTATGGGTATTTTATGTAAGTATTCTTTAGATGTACTTATTGAACTCTTTATACGCAAAAAAGCGGACATAGTTAATATTCTTTATGAAATTTTAAAGAACTCTAATGGTATGAAATGGGATTACTTTCAAGAATTCATGCTGGTAAATACGAATTCATAAAGAATTCTTTTAGAATTGAGTTTGCCGTCTGGTTAGACACTCTGGCATTCTCTCCGGGGGTAATAGAGGCAGCACATTAATTTTCTTGATAATTTCGTTTCCATCAGGATTATTTTTCTTATTCTCTTTCACAAAAAGTCTGTAATCTTTACTTTTTGCTTTTCTTATAATTGCCTGAAAATTCATGAAAGGAAAAAATGAATGGAAAGAACTAGGAGAAGAAAGAAAAGGAGAGAATATGGGAGAGAGAGAGAGAGAGTAAGTTTAGGTAACATTATTTTGTTGATTCTGCAACAGAAAATGAACCACTTTAAATTTGTAGATATTTTTTAAATAAATTGATTTCTTTATTTTATTTTATTATTTATTTAATCAGGAAAAATTAAAAAAAATGTATTAAATAAACTAATTTAGTTCAAGTTACTTTAGATTTAAGTTCAGATCAGCGTACAGAAAAAATAGTATGTTATATAGATCATTTATAAATAGATCATCGAATCCAGCAAATAGTCTAAATATTCATATTGATTGGTTTTTTCATAGTATCTCAATTTTTTAAACACTTGCGAGGAGTGAAATTTATAAATATTAATAACTCACTATACCTTGTTATGTTAATGGTGTTAGTTATACTTTTACATTATTTTAACGATTCCAAAAATAGAAATTAATTATAATGCAATTATTTGTTTTTAATTCGCGGAAAATAAATTTCTTAAAAAATTCTTAAAAAATATATGTACAAATTTAACGATTGGGAACTAATATGTCCTTAATTTACCTGGGTAAAGTGAAAGTAACATCCAACAACAGATAAGTTGTCAAAACCTTCACTTAGAGACTTTATGAGACCTTTCTCAAAATCACAGTGTGCTCTTAAAGGTTGAAAAAATGGAAATCTTTCCCTAATGTGTTTCCAAACTGCTTTGTATGCTACAGATGTCCGTTTTGTCATCATTACCCATAGGCACGGCACGACCTACAATTCAAAAATTATATTACAATTTCTCTATAATCACTGACACCTTTAAAGGGCGGATTCGTCTCACACAACTCGATTCGTCGCTGAATAAATATATGCTTTATATAGATATTAAAATAAAAAAAAATAGAATCTCTATTTTTTAATTAACAATGTGATCTGTTAAATGGCTCAGTAAGCTTCTTTTGTATCTTGCCAAATTGCAAGGACCTTACCTTTAAAAACACAAAAATTTTCAACAATTACCAAATTTAAAAAATTTTAAAAATTCATACGCGATGCTTGAACTATATAGAAAAACATTACAGAGCGATTTTACCAAAATAATTAGTAAATTATAATCACTTTTCGTCGATATGATAGGTGTAAAATGGATTCTTGTGGCACACAAAAATTTCGAACATTTGGTGATTACAAATTGTGAAAATATCACACTTAATCTTCAAAGCTATACAGATATCTCGAAGAGTGTTACAAAAAGATTTAAAAAAAACCAACCCATTGTTATTTGAAACATAAATAGAGCTTCCAATTTGTTACTCTCATATTTCCTTAAGGGGGTGCCATAGCGAAAAACTATCGACGAAGCGTAGGTAATGTAGTAAGCTGTAATGTACTAGTAGCGCCATCATCCGTTGTAACATTATATTACGCTATAAGCTTACAGTAGATGGCGCTAATCGTACATTCCAGCTATCATATTCATTTACCAATATCTTTTTGTGCATTGCATTATTTTACAAAAACCATTGGGGTTGCAAACTCAACAATTATCGATAATTGTATCGGTAATGTAATATAACCTCAAAATAGATGATAATACTAGTATATTTTATATATTTGACGGGATGTCAGACCCAAATCATAGGAATCTGCAATCAATCAAATCTTTGCATCTTTCAAAATAAAAATGATATTTATAATATTAAATTAAAAATCTGAAAAATTTTAAGCGGATTGCTTAAAACATTAGAATTAAATATATATATTTTAAATATTAAATTATGAAACAATTTGTAGTCAGTAGCTATTAATCAAAAAAGGCATACAACAGATTGCGTTACATTTAAAATATTACTTTTTTATACAATGTAGTGATTTGTACCGTTCACTTCATTTATTTACTGCAGTGAATAATACTGTAAATACACTTATTTCTGCGTTTCTCTATGCAGCGGACTATACCATCTAGAACGCAAGTAGAGCCTTTTACCTTTACTAAATACATTCCTTGCATTTCGCTATGCAAGTACTCGTCGTATTCGTTTTGCTTTATCCTTTTATCTTTATTGAATACATTCCTTGCATTTCGCTATGCAAGTACTCGTCGTATTCGTTTTGCTTTATCCTTTTACCTTTACTAAATACATTCCTTGCATTTCGCTATGCTAGTACTCGTCGTATTCGTTTTGCTTTATCCTTTTACCTTTATTGAATACATTCCTTGCATTTCGCTATGCAAGTACTCGTCGTATTCGTTTTGCTTTATCCTTTTACCTTTACTAAATACATTCCTTGCATTTCGCTATGCTAGTACTCGTCGTATTCGTTTTGCTTTATCCTTTTACCTTTATTGAATACATTCCTTGCATTTCGCTATGCAAGTACTCGTCGTATTCGTTTTGCTTTATCCTTTTACCTTTACTAAATACATTCCTTGCATTTCGCTATGCAAGTACTCGTCGTATTCGTTTTGCTTTATTCTTTTACCTTTATTGAATACATTCCTTGCATTTCGCTATGCAAGTACTCGTCGTATTCATTTTGCTTCAACCTGTTACCTTTACTGAATACATTCCTTACATTTCGCTATGTAAGTACTCGTCGTATTCATTTTGCTTCAACCTTTTTTACCTATACTGAATACATTCCTTACATTTCGCTATGTAAGTACTCGTCGTATTCATTTTGCTTCAATCTTTTTTACCGATACTGAATACATTCCTTGCATTTCGCTATGCAAGTACTCGTCGTATTCGTTTTGCTTCAATCTTTTTTACCTTTACTGACTAAATTTCTTGCATTTTGCTATACGAGTACTCGTGGTATTCGATTTGAATAATTTTTTGACCTTTACTGAATACGTTCCTTGCATTTCGCTATGCAAGTACTCGTGGTATTCGATTTGCTTCATTCCTTCTTAGCTTTACTGAATTCATTCCTTACATTTCGCTATGTAAGTACTCGTTGTATTCGTTTTGATTCAACCTTTTTATCTTTGCTGAATACATTCCTTGCATTTCGTTATGCAAGTACTCGTGGTATTCGTTTTGCTTCAACCTTTGAACATAGGCTATGAATAGTACCAATTAGTACGCATACCTTCTGCATTTCACTATTCAGTGGATTAGACCATTTGATACTCTTAATTTTTGCTTTCCACTATGCACTTGTTTAGACCATCTGGAACCCGATATTTCTGAATTTTTCTATGTAATATATAGGTCTAATTAAGTCCATATGCATATAATATGTGGTAAATCCTCTTCACATTAATTTTGACATTATGGAATATTTTATCTGTGGTTGAACACTAAATATACATTTACGCCGATCTCTGGACACAGAAAAGTATCTGTAAAACATGAAAAATAAACATACGACAACAGTATTTCAAAATCTAGTATAAATCATACTTTTAACTTTACTGACCTGGTGTGTATATATCTGATTCGCCAAAACGCTTGCAGATACGTAAGGTGTAAACATAGATGGATCATCAAGCAGTAGATGAAATAACTAATTTTCAAGAGTGTCTAGATAGGTTGCATGTTCCAACCTTGAAGTAACTCCATATGCACATCATATGTGGTAGGTTCTCTTGAGATTAATTTTGAAATTGTGGAAAATATCTTTGGTTAAACATAGATATACGGTACGCTGATCTCTCAAAACATAAGTATCTTTAAAACAGATAATATAAATATATTTCAACCGAATTAAAAATGTAGAATAAATCACACTTTGATCTGTGATGTAGTCACATCACTAAACGATACCTGAAAATAAAAAAAATATATATTAATCAATAAGTATTCAATATTAAGAGGTAATATCATGTAAATATACTTATCTGTATTTACAAGGTGATGACGTGAACATCCAGAACGTTGTACGGTGTCAGCGTGTCCGTGGGGTTTGCCGTTGTCAGCTACTTCTTGGCACGCTGCATCTGTAATGAGAAATATGTTAATATTGCGTAATAGTAATTATTTATTGGTTAGTAGGGACATATATGTAATAAGTAGGAAGTAAATAAAATGTATAATATAGAATATAAAAGGAAAATAATGTATAAGTGAATAAGTATTTTGGAAGAAGCAATCGAAGACTGGATATTCAATTTATGAAATTCAAAAGGGAGTTATCAACAGAATAAAAAAACAGCTGCCAATTAATTGGCACGTAACTTCCTCAAATTAAAATATTGATCCTATATGTAATATATTACTCAAATATAGTATTATTTAATTATTTAAACAAAATTTTATAATATTTCTAAAAATATTTTGTTTCTTATAAATAAATAATATTTTACGATATATCTAAAATTATTTATATATATATATAAAATTATATATATATATATAAAATTATTTATATTTAAAATGTTAAACGAATACCTCTGTATTAGCATGTTTTTTAAAAAACACTACATCTTTTCACAAACATAAAGAATATTCCTATAATTTTGTTCAATATTCAAATGTGATTTACATAAAAACAAATTACTCATATTTGCATATGTATAAGTTATTGACTAAATAAAAACTGACAGAAAGTTTTGCTTTACATTCATTTTGTTAGCTCATTTAGCTAATTAATTTCCAAAAAACAAAATCATTCAAATTTTTTTTTTAAATAACAAAAAAACTAATAGATATACTTAGTCAACCCAAAAATGAATTATTCAAAAATCGAAAATTGTCTTTAAAAAAAGCTACTCGGGGGATAAATAATTAAAAAAAAATAAATAAACATATTTATAACATGTTTTTAGAGAGTCAAAAAATTGTACAATTACAAAACTTTCTCTATAAGGAAGCAAAAGGGATTAAATAGTGAATAGAATTTATTAAGAGGAAGATGGATAATTGATTTAAATAAGTAAATAAGAAAAAAATTGAAGTGTACTTACAAATGCACTAAGATAGTGCATACTTTATAAAATGATGAACGTTTAAAATTTCACCGGTATCAGCTGCGTTGTTGACCGCGCCGAAGACCTGTGAACGTAGTGGACTGCGTCACCTGGGGGGCCGTCTACTTGCGTATATGAACACATTCACAAACACATTACTCCGCGTCAGTGCCCGGGTAACGTCCCCGACGGTAAGGATCGCGCGCACATGGTGAAACTTACTCGAAGCACATTGTTTACGTGCGGGCATGCGCTCAGTTGCCGCCATCTTGAATCTAACTAGATTCAAGCGCGCGCACACTGAATACACGCGGTCCGTGCTCGTATCGCCAAGGTGATTGCGTATATCGAGAATAGGGAATTCGGAACGCGTGTAGTGGGGGAACCCATGAGTATTGCAATATAATACACATGTTATTGTATAGGGAGTTTAATTTACACTCAAATAGTACACATGACATAAATTTTAAAAATAAAATGGGCAAATAAACACATGTGTAATATATGTAAAATACAATACATATAATAAATAAAATGGGCACATAAACTTGTTAGCCACATGTTACATCCAAGCCTAGGAACAAATTTCTAAATTGTTTATAATTATGATTTACCTGAAAACGAAGACCACAACACTACGAGGCACGCTCCCGCGTTCGCTCATTCGTGGGAGCGTGCCGCGCAGTGTCGATTATATTTTCTACGGTAAAAAATAAATATTTTGAGTCACTAAAATGGGTGAAAGGAGATATATTTATGTCTAAACTATTCAAAATTTAGTTCCTAGCGGTTTAAACAATTTTTAGACCGTTTGCAATTGCCGATTCAGTCGAAATTCGCGACCAGGACACTGCGAGGCACGCTCCCGCGTTCGCTCATTCGCGGGAGCGTGCCGCGCAGTGTCGATTATATTTTCTACGGTAAAAAATAAATATTTTGAGTCACTAAAATGTGCACAAGGAGATATATTCTTGTTTAAGCTATTCAAGTTTTACTTCCTACCAGTTTATACAATTTTTAGACCGTTTGCAATTGCCGATTCAGTCGAAATTCCCGACCAGGACACTGCGAGGCACGCTCCCGCGTTCGCTCATTCGCGGGAGCGTGCCGCGCAGTGTCGATTATATTTTCTACGGTAAAAAATAAATATTTTGAGTCACTAAAATGTGCACAAGGAGATATATTCTTGTTTAAGCTATTCAAGTTTTACTTCCTACCAGTTTATACAATTTTTAGACCGTTTGCAATTGCCGATTCAGTCGAAATTCCCGACCAGGACACTGCGAGGCACGCTCCCGCGTTCGCTCATTCGCGGGAGCGTGCCGCGCAGTGTCGATTATATTTTCTACGGTAAAAAATAAATATTTTGAGTCACTAAAATGGGTGAAAGGAGATATATTTATGTCTAAACTATTCAAAATTTAGTTCCTAGCGGTTTAAACAATTTTTAGACCGTTTGCAATTGCCGATACAGTCGAAATTCCCTACTAGGACAATACGAGGCACGCTCCATATATAACTACATGTTAGTAGTTATATTCACGACTTTACTAATATTTGTATAATAATTTAAACAAATTCCCGTAGTTATAATAAAGGTAAAATGAACATGTAAGTGTGATATATTTTAAGCCTAGGAACAAATTTCTAAATTATTTATAATTATGATTTACCTGAAATCGAAGACCACAACACTACGAGGCACGCTCCCGCGTTCGCTCATTCGTGGGAGCGTGCCGCGCAGTGCCGATTATATTTTCTACGGTAAAAAATAAATATTTTGAGTCACTAAAATGGGTGAAAGGAGATATATTCTTGTTTAAGCTATTCAAGTTTTACTTCCTACCAGTTTATACAATTTTTAGACCGTTTGCAATTGCCGATTCAGTCGAAATTCCCGACCAGGACACTGCGAGGCACGCTCCCGCGTTCGCTCATTCGCGGGAGCGTGCCGCGCAGTGTCGATTATATTTTCTACGGTAAAAAATAAATATTTTGAGTCACTAAAATGTGCACAAGGAGATATATTCTTGTTTAAGCTATTCAAGTTTTACTTCCTACCAGTTTATACAATTTTTAGACCGTTTGCAATTGCCGATTCAGTCGAAATTCCCGACCAGGACACTGCGAGGCACGCTCCCGCGTTCGCTCATTCGCGGGAGCGTGCCGCGCAGTGTCGATTATGTTTTCTACGGTAAAAAATAAATATTTTGAGTCACTAAAATGGGTAAAAGGAGATATATTTATGTCTAAACTATTCAAAATTTAGTTCCTAGCGGTTTAAACAATTTTTAGACCGTTTGCAATTGCCGATTCAGTCGAAATTCCCGACCAGGACACTGCGAGGCACGCTCCCGCGTTCGCTCATTCGCGGGAGCGTGCCGCGCAGTGTCGATTACATTTTCTACGGTAAAAAATAAATATTTTGAGTCACTAAAATGGGCACAAGGAGATATATTCTTGTTTAAGCTATTCAAGTTTTACTTCCTAGCAGTTTAAACAATTTTTAGACCGTTTGCAATTGCTGATTCAGTCGATATTCCCGACCAGGACACTGCGAGGCACGCTCTCGCGTTCGCTCATTCGCGGGAGCGTGCCGCGCAGTGTCCAATATATTTTCTACGGTAAAAAATAAATAACTTGAGTCACTAAAATGGGCAAAAGGAGATATATTCTTGTTTAAGCTATTCAAGTTTTACTTCCTGGCAGTTTAAACAATTTTTAGACCGTTTGCAATTGCCGATACAGTCGAAATTCCCTACTAGGACAATACGAGGCACGCTCCATATATAACTACAAGTTAGTAGTTATATTCATGACTTTACTAATATTTGTATAATAATTTAAACAAATTCCCGTAGTTATAATAAAGGTAAAATGAACATGTAAGTGTGATATATTTTAAAAATAAAACTCGTTAGATAGCTAGTAGTTATTTGAGGTAATGTTTACAAGTCTCTTTTTACTGAGAATTTGGTAAACCTGGAACGGGACACGATCCACGTGAACTTCGTCAGTGGTGACGCAAACGGTGCGCATGCGCAAGCGCATATATACTCTTGTTGAGCAAGAGAGAGAGAGAGATAGAGTGAGAGGGCGAGAGAGAGAGAGAGAGAGAGGGAGAGTCACAATGACGTGCCAAGGCACACGTAGCAGTACATGATGATTCCAATCATTAATCTTGATACATATGAGCAAATCCACAGAACCTTTAATTTTGGGGAAGCGGGTAATATAGTAGTAAATAAGCAGACCTAGCAACATTATAACAACGGTTTCTGGTAGAAAAAGTAATTCGATGAAGGGTCCTTATCATTTTTTTAAAGCTGTTTTCATTAGCTTTTTGTTAGAGGCTTCATAAAGTTGCATTTTTGCAAATTTGACGATGGAAGTAGTACTCATCTTCTATTTTTTAAGCTTATAGAAATTATAATTCTTCACCAAATGTTACAGAAATTTTTTTTGACAACCTACACCATCTACCCTATTAAACTAAAAGTGTTAGAATAGTGTGCCTTCATGATACAGAAAAATAAAAATCGCAACTCTTGAGGAAGTCAGTTTTTGTAAATTTAGGAAATTTTAGAATTTTGATATTATACAAAGATAAGTTTTGTTTATAGCTATTGTGACTAATATTGCTTTTTTCGATTTGCAATAAGGATTCTTATTCTTTTTTGTGCTTAGCTGTGCCTCTTTTTCTTTACTAGCAATTCTACCTTAAACTTTTCAAAATCTCGGGCCCCTAGTCTTCCAAATTTTCATTTTCGCATGGCACACTCGACATTCACAAAAAAAGCATATATAAACTATATCTCTTTACTTTTTAGTAGATTATTGAGTCATCTACGTAAAACCTCAATTGAATTTTTTGTTAATTTAGATAATATAAGCTGTATAAAAGTATAAAATTTTATACCTTTGAACTGAAGTCCAAATTGACTATACGAAATAGGTTATTTCAACAGAAAAGCTAATATAAATACGCACACACACACACACACACACACACACACACACACACACACACACACACTCACCCGCGCGCGCGCACACATACACACACATATCATTCAGTCAAGTAGTTTGTTTACCATTAAAGAGAAGTATGCGAAAAGAAAATTATTTATCATGTAATGAATGTTTCAAATAATTTGCCATGTACTCATTACCAATTGAAACCTTCAAGTTGGAAGATTTATGGAGCAAAAAATGAAATTCCTGTTACAAGTACTCAAACAAAAAAAACCATTGTTACTAGGAAAAGAAAATTACAGTACTGTAACGGCACTTGAAAACATCCTTTTATATGAAAAATTGTTGTTAGATATTTTAATTTTTGTTAAATAAGAGACTTAATTATGTTGTTATATTCATAAATTATAGAATAAAAAATGTTCTGTTTATTTACGAAGTGATTTTTTATAATTTACCCTATGATACCCCTCATTAATATTTTAATCGTTAATTTCTTAGATAAGTCTTGAAAAGAAATAGGGGCCCTCATATTTTCCTACTATTTAACCTCTAAAGAAGTAGAAATCTCCATTAAAATCAATGTGCCTCCCAAAAAAAAAAAAAAAAATTTTTCAAATGAAAATCAAAGGTTCCGTGGATTTGCTCATATATGTACAATAACGGATGCATTGGCAAAACAAATTAGTCTTTCTACAATACATAAACACGATATTTATTATAATTCTGTTTATTGACATATGCCCGGTATATTAGTTATAGTATTTAGCGCCATCTTGCAACAACTATTTGCGCCATTGCTTCCACTCTAAGTATAATACCACAGACTAAGCGCGTCGCGCACTCTATCGACGAAATTGGTACTAAGCAAACTTTATCAGTAATATAAACTATTTATTTTTTGTTAATATTATGTAAAACGCAAATACAGAAGCACTAGATAATGGTATAATATGTCTTTCTACAAAGTTTCAGGTCAATACAACAAGGACACCCTAAAAAAAGTTTGCACGGAAAAATGACTATTTTTTCCGTGCAAACTTTTTTTAGGGTGTCCTTTACATATTGACTTCAAACTTTGTATAAATACGTTTTATGTTATTATCTAGTGCTTCTGTATTTGCGTTTTGCAAATAAAACAAAAATCTGTCCGTTAAATGCAATAATGCATCTACCTTACTCAGTCGGTAATAATCCAGTATGGCACCCCCTTAACTAGATGTGATAGCCAAATTACAGATATCTATCTTTCAAAATCCAAAAATTTTCAACAATTATCAAACTAAAAAACTGAAAAAATTCATCCGTGACTCTTGAATGGTATAGAAAAAGCTTACAGAACGACTTCTTTTGAAATAATTAATTATTATAAAAATTGATTGAAAATTAATAATCACTTTTCGTTGGTAATTATGAATGGCTACAAAAAATGTGTCAAATTTTAATAGGTAAAAAGAATCTACAACATGGTTCAAAGAAATCAATGTAGAATTATATTTTAGTTAAGTCAATACAAAATACTTAAAAAGTTTGTGAATTGTTTTAATTATCGATATAAATAAGGTAGATGTTGATTTTACCTCATTATTAATACAATTCAATCCAAAATATAACTTTTCAATTTGTTGGTTAGGTTTCTTGTATATACACAGTATTCGTCTATTTATAAGCCAGTAAAAGTAGAATTAAATAGTAACTAATATCGATAGTTGAAAAATAGACAAAAAGTGCATTGTACGTGCAAATAACAATTAGCAGCGGTTTTTTAAATGTTATACCATTAGCATTTCTAAAATAAAGATTTGTAAAACTAAATTTAAATATTTTTTATTTGAGATTTATTCAATTATCTCAATAATTTTTTGAGTTATTGCAAAAATAGATATTTATTTTTTCAATTCGTAGTTTGAAAAATAAGCAATATTCTCAGTTAAGAAATGGTGAAAATTGGCGATATAAGTACTTGTCACTCAAAAAATTCCAAATTCAAATTATACTTTATTCTCCATCTAGTTAAAAAAATGAAAAATAATAGACATAATATAAATATAGAAATAAATAGTAGATATAATAAAATATAAAATAATTGATTTTTCTTTCGTCTTTCATTCGAAAATTTCGAGATAATCTCAAATTTATGAATAGCTTATATTGAACTGTTAAAATTTCTATAAATTGCGAAGTACATTTTCTGACAAGGATATACTTTAAAAATCGACACTGTCAGCGAAGTAGCGGAGACACACTTTGGTCAGTCATAAGAGTCCGGCAGAGCAAAACTCTTACAACAAATAAATAGGTGATCGTTTTGCGAACATAGCTTAAATAACCGGTCAAATCGTGTTTTTTCATATTCCACAAAGTGAACGGGAGGTGGGAGACATTTGATTTAGGTATTAAGGCTTTCGCAATGTTACTTTGACATCCAAACATAATGTAGTTGAGGACGTTTTCCTAAAGGGCATTTTTTTAAGGCTTTTTAAGGGCACAACACTATTTTAGTTAACATTTTTTTGTAATTATCTCTTACCGTTTGATACTTCTTGCACATGACTGTCAGGACCTGAGTTACTCCTTTAATTTTTGGACAAATCTTAAAGGTGGCATCAATAAATACATCGTTATTTTGGGAAAACTCTTTCATCAATTCTGCATCATAAAACAGTAAATGGAAAATCTTTTGGACGATGTAATTAAGACTGATGTCAAATATCTTTCAAAAGGTGAATCTATCTTTAATAGCGATGGAGCATTACTTAAGCTCTCCTGAAATTGCTCCAATGAACTATACTCATTCTTGAGACTCTCATATTTTATAGATTTTTTGGCCCTAAGAATAAGAAAGATGTAGTTGCGCGAGCTTCAGGATATCTTAAACAAATAAACAAATTTCAAATTATAAACGTTAAAGATTTCTTGTCTTCACGGAGAAAAAATTTCATATAAAAATTACAATATTCTTACTTAAACGCGAGACAAACTTGCAGTTCGACAATTTTACAACGAGTTCACTAAATTTTACACAGCAGTATAGTAATTTTTATTGCGACTGTGAAGAGAGAAAAATTTATTTTTCGACGGCTCACGTGCCATCTTCTTTTATTTTATACATAGAATTATTTAGATATATTATTTATTTACATACATTTTAATTGAAATGTAAATTGAATAATAAATTATTTTAATGAAAAAAAACTCCGCACCATCCGACATCGGGATTCGAATCTGGGACCCTCCGCGTCAAAGTCGAACACGTTACCGCCTGCGCCATCATCACTTTCTGTTGTCTATTACTTCAAATCATCCTTATATGCTACATGTTGCTCAAAAAATGCGCAAACTTAATTACCATTTATTGCATTATGTCGTTGTTAATAACAGGTAAAAGCTAAGCGAGTCGGTTTGTAATTATAATGATTAAAATTCTCTCGATTCTGATTAGTCAAATGCATTAATTAATTGTATAAATTAGAATAATTAGCCAGATTGCACCGGCACACAAAAACAGTTTCGTTTGAGAATCGCACAAGTTTCAATAAATTTTACTATACTGGGACACTAAAATTGTACTACCGTGCCTACTGAAATTCGCCGTACATAAATTTTACTGAACTGACTAACAAAATTCAATAGCTATTGTGATATTATTTCATAAGACTTTCAGTCAAATTTGTTGTTTCTTCCATTAAAAATTATCAGCAAAACAAATATCGCACTTTTTTAACTATACCACGTTTGTCCCTCGTTTACAGTAAAAATATCGTAATTTTTCATAAGACTTTTTTCTCTTAGGAGTGTCAGACCTTGCGGGGTAACGGATCTTAATCAAATTGTAATAGGATACGTTTTATAATATAGAAATATGAAGAGACCCCGATTTTTCAGCCTGAACGCGCTGCTAATTTACTGAACTTAAAGCAATTAAAGCTGACGTGTGTGTGTGTGTGTGTGTGTGTGTGTGAAAAAAGTTAAGTTCTTAAGGATTATCTGTCGTGAAATAAAAAAATTTAAATAATTAACCAAAAGTTATATAACTTCAGTATTGGAATAAACAAGTATTAAAACTTTTGTTTGTTAATATTCAACATGACAGTAGCCGTGTGCCGATACATACCTACAATCTGTCAGTATATATATATGGGGTATTCCACGTGATGTGGTCCGATAAAAATTTTAAAATGCACCAAATTTTGGGTACACTTTGCAAATGTTTTTCAGAATACAGAAAAAAATTTTTAGGTACTGGAATCTATTTGCTCAAAAGTTATTCTAACCTCAAAAAGTGAATTTTTCCATATTTTTTTCAACACCAGCTGGGTTTACCGCTATATAACTCAAAATCTATCAACTTTTACTATAGAACATTATATGTAACATTCGTTGCTAATTATATCTAGAATTTATTCTTTTTCTGTAAAAAGTTATGACAGTTTAAAGAAAGACAAAAAATTCACAAAAATTAACATGGTAATTCCCATTTAAATTTTTAAAAAAATTTCGTGTTTCTTTAAATTGTCATAACTTTTTACAGAATTGGAGGCCATAAAAATGCTACAGACCATTTGAAAGGTATTGCTCCAAGCTTTCTTTTAGACTTTTGGATGAAAAAATCAAAGGTGGCGCACTTGCAATTTTTACAAGTTGAATATTGACATGTAGTTTATGTAACATTGACCTTGAGATTAGAAATTCTAACCCAGAAGAATAAATTCTAGATATAATTAGCAACGAATGTTACATATAATGTTATATAGTAAAAGTTGATAGATTTTGAGTTATATAGCGGTAAACCCAGCTGGTGTTGAAAAAAATATGGAAATTTCACTTTTTGAGGTTAGAATAACTTTTGAGCAAATAGATTCCAGTACCTAAAAATTTTTTTCTGTATTCTGAAAAACATTTGCAAAGTGTACCCAAAATTTGGTGCATTTCAAAATTTTGATCGGACCACTTCACGTGGAATACCCCATATATATATATATATCAAAAACGTAGGTTATGGAAACACGTTGACTTAAACATGAAAACTTTAGCATAGAATACTCCTGACTATTTTAATTAATGAATTATTAAAAATAATGAACGATTGGTAATATAATAACAATAAAAAACTGGATAAAATCTACGTATACGATTACAGTCTATTCAAAATCGAATTTTGTATATTATATTGACATAAAAAAAGCAAAATAAAAAACCAAGGGAAACAATAAAATAGATGATAAATCGCATTAGAGTTAAATCTATACATAAACATAATTTGTATAACATTTATAAAAATATTACAATAAAAAGCAGAAATGTAAAATAATAATTCAAACTTATGAAATTTGTATTATTTAAAATTTTTCAAATATGCAAATAAAAGTGTTTCCTTAATTGTTAGTAAAAATAAATTAGTAATGTTTAACATACTGGTCGGCTGTAGCTTTGAAAACGATGGATGCACTTCCTGCACCAGGATTCGCTGCATTTTTTTGACACTCTTGTCGCAACAGTCTTTTTTCTAACGGTTGGTGAGTGGTCAGAAAACAAGTATGCGGCTGCATAAGTCTTGCAGTCCCCGCATCGCCGCTGACGTCAAGGCGTAACACCGCACTACATTTCGGTTTGATGCACCCATATCTATTTTCAATAATCAGAACATAATTTAAAAATGCACTAATAAGTTTAAAAGTGCGATTATTCAAATTAGAATTGAGAGTTTGCAAAAATAAACAATTAAATATTTTAATTACCTCGTTTTTTCCTTATTTTTAACTTTATAATTAAAACCTAAATGGTGGAATCCCCTTCTCAGTTTGGGTTCTGCCGAGTCCATAACATAAAAGGCACTAACTCAAAAAAAATATTAAAAATTTTTAACTAACGTCCTATCCGCGTTTGTGCGCAGTACATGTACAAGTAAAATTAATGTTTTGTTTAGACTTTGCGTTACTATGGAAGTTCTTAGATACGCGATTCTTTTTTATTTACTTTAATTTGAACTTGAAGGGAGATGCCAATAAAATTTACTCACGTTGTATATATATATAATCTACTCGATATATACAGTGTTAACAAATTTTGTGGGCATTCATTCTCTTTCAATAAGAAACATAAATAACAAATAGTACCCCCGAAATATCTATCCATTAAAAATTTCCTTTTGCAAAAATGAAAGTGCGTATTCACGCATACAATGAAATTTCGGATGTTAATTATTGTGATCCCATTCGTTTTTCAAACTGATCTTTCTTTGAAAAAATGTCTTATTTCAAAGGAAGAAACAATGAGAGGAATGTTATATTTGCTTTAATTATATACGGTACGTGTCATTAAGTGGTAATGAAAATCAATACCTTACAATCGATAAATCGTTGAAATAAGTAAAATACGACGTCTACCTAAATAAAAAATAATTAATAATGCTCTTTTTTATCGACCGCAATCTCCGCGAGCTTTCACCACTTCTTTATTACAAAAAAAAGTAAAACGATTTCTGATTGGTGGGCCAAAATTAAGATTCTCGCTTCTCATTGGTGGGCTATTTGACGCGTGGGCCATTTGACACGGATTCGAATTGCATTGTCCAAAATGGCGTCGCAAACAGTTAACGCATAGTCTCTTATCCTTAACGAATTTCCAACGTTCGTCTACTGTCATGTGAACAAAGTCTGGACATTTATATAAAGGGTGATTGCGTTGACACCGCGGACATGAAATTGATGTTTGTGTGACTAATACTCTCGCTCCCGTGTTAGTTTTAAACATTGTATTTTTTTACTGTTTGAATCAATTGACCTTTTATAGTACATATCGTCTCGCGAACGCACCGAGTCCTCTTCCAAAGCACTCATTTGAGAAGCTATTTCGTTTACTACTTTTACGAATTTTTGAAAGTCCGGTAATTCATCTAGAGTAAGTGATTCTTCCCATTTCTGGCGAGCCTCGAGTGGTAACTTTTTCTCCAAAATGCGTATAACCCATCTATCGGGAGTTTCAACTTCTAAGAGTTTTAACGTAGTTAAATGTTGCTTAATCTCATCTACGAATTTAGTTAGGCTTGAAGACGTAGCTCTTTTTAAAGGTGAGAATTCTACAACCGCGTCGATGTGTTTAGATATCAAAGTGCGTTTTCTTTCGTATGCTTCTATTAAAACTTTCCAAGCGTTTTTGTAATTTTCCGCGGACACGGTGAAAATCGAAATTTTATTGGCGGCTTCGCCTTCGAGACTACTTTTTAAATAAAGGAGTTTAGTTAAATCGTCTATATCGTTTCGAGATTCTATCATTGTTTGATAGGTGTTTTTGAAGTCTAACCACTTATTGATATCGCCATTGAATTTAGGTAATTCGGCTGTCGGTAATTTTAATGTTTTTTGCCTATCAGATAATGTAGCATTCGCGGCGTTAGGAGCGCGAGTCCTTACGTTGACGTTCGTTGCGCATAAAACTTCTACTTTAGATACGATTTCAAAATATTTATCTTGAATTTCCGTCAACTCGGGTAATCTATCGATTTCAGTTTCTAACGTGGCTAGTTCATAATATAACTCCTCATATGTATCTAATAAATTGGTAAGACGTGCTAAGCGAGATCGCGCGCTAGCCTTATCCCACTTATGTTGACTTATACTATTAAGGGCGTTGGTAAGTTGCGCCTTCAAGGTCGCGCGTCTTTGGGTTATATAGGAAATACGCTTCGCTTTTTCGTCCGCCATGATGTAATAAGAAAAGGGGGGGGGGAGAAAAAACATCCTTGTTTTTATTAAAAGCTTAACTTAACTCAACTCTCTACACGCGCGCACACACGCTAGACAATTATTAAAGTGTGATATATTAAATTTAATGATTAAAGAATAAAGGAATGATAATGATCAGATTAACTGTATGAACCTATATGCGCGCGTCAAAAAATGTAAGTTATGTATATCACCCGCTGGCAATTCCTCTGAACAATCAAACTTTCCTGGTAAAACGTATTTCCGTTATTAAGACCAATTGTCTTGTATGTAAACAAAGATATATAGATACACACACACACACACATATATATGTGTGTGTGTGGAATGTATAATTGCCAGTAGGTAAAATACCTCGAATAATCAAAACTATTAAATTATAAATTATATTGTTAATGAATACTTTAGATTCAATTGCAAAAATGAAAGAAATTAAACATATAATATACGGAATGGAAATTAAATTGAACTACGATTTCACCGAATTAAAGAACAAAGGAATTATGAAAATAAAGCAATGAAATAACTTCTAAAAGGTGAATTCGGGTTATACTTTATATATAAAAAAAATGAAAATAATAAGTAAATTTTAAAGTGAATTTATCTGAAACAAACGAATTATGTTGCAATTTATAAAAAATGGCAATAAGTTAAATTGTAAAAAGAGAGATAATGAATCGATGTCTACTGAATTTAAATTAAATAAGAAACAATTTTATATTTAAATTAGTTAATGAGGAAAACAAAATGTTTTTATATGAAATATAAGAGAAAAAATAAAAAAAATTAATGTGAAATTATTTATGAAATTTTACCGACACTGTAAATTAACTTATCTGTGAAATACGAAGAATTGCCTGCTCGAGTGCTAACGGTCGTTGTCTTCCTGGAAGCGAGGCCTGGGACTATGCGACGTTGAAACAAACCAAAGTCGAATTTCTCCTTTCTCTTTCTCGCTCGATAGTTACGTTGTTGTTTCTCTCTCTCTCTCTCTCGGGAAGAACGACGTCCAAAGTGATGAAGAATACCAGAGTAGATGAATTTTCTGATTTTGAAGATCAGGGTTGTCCAACCTCACAGAAGGCACCAAAAAATGTAGCGTCGAGGACTACATTAAACCCGCGCGGTGTATGTGTGAATGTGTGAGGAGGGGGAAAATTGTTAGGTGGTCAAATAATTTGTTCTTTACGTTGAGCCAGATAAATAAATTTATTAGCTCGTGAGGAGAAAACCCCGTAGGGAGAAAAACTCCTCGAAATTTACATTGATAGGATAGAGAGAGAGAGAAAGAGATAGATTGTTGTTTGTGTCGAGGGAGAAGCGTTGCTTCTCGCGTACGGAGCAGTTGCTCGAGTCGGCAAGTGCCGCTATGATTTTTTGTTTGTGTTGTATGTGTGTGTGTGTGTATTACCGGACGGTCGAATCGGGGCCCCGCGATACGCGCCTCGCGTCTTCTTCGTCACCAACTGCTAGCCTAACACGACCTGCCTGGTGGGGGGACTTCCTATTCTCGCCTACCCGTCGTTGATCTACGTGGAGGCTTGAAGATCGAAGTTGCTGCGTCGAGTTCGTACGTACGAATGAATGCGAGCTCGCATGAGCGCGCCTTTTTCCCCCCATAGCGCGGACCTGCTCTCGACCGGCTCTCCGTGGCCGATCAATGCGCGCGCACCCGATTCTTGCCTTTCCGATTCGCGTAATGTTTTCAGTATTTTTTGCTTTTAACGGTTTTTTTAATGGAGGGGCCTTTCTACGATTAATTAATTATCGAACGCGTATTTAGAGATAACGCGATTTAGTCTCAACAGATTGTGTGACTATTTCCGTCACAGATATATATAGAATCTGTTTAACTCTGGATATAATTAAATAAATAAATAAAACTATAGATTATTGCAAATATATTCACAATTATATAATATGTGGATGTAATTGCTACACTACATGTATAATTGCTATAATTTACAGTTTTAATCTTAGAAATTTGTATTTTACTTGAAAATTTTAAAAGTAAATAAAATTGAAGCACACAGACGTCGATACATTGATGCAAAGATGCATTCTCTGTTTGCAAAATTGTGTAGAATACGTTATGTCTCTTCTACAACCATGCGCCCAAAATGGGCGCGTGCGCAAAATCGCTTTATGTAACTAGATTTCCTCAAGGATATTCGTAGTTTTATTTGTATTGCAAACCTTTAGGATAAAAAGTTGGGTGTGTATATTATATCTCAATACTTTGCAAATTAGCTGCACCCGTTTTTGGTAAGGTTGGCAATACAATAAAACTAGCAATGATATAGTGACATTAGCGCATGAGCACATTTTCGACGCAAGGATGTAGAGCGACCGACCCTACCCCAGCCCGACGACCCTTCGAAATATAATAAAAAAAAAATGCTAATCGACGTATTTTTAATTGTACTTTTCAACAAAAAAAAAATTTTCAATTGTACCCCCGTAGTTTTTTAGAAAAAAAATCCTAAAGTACTAGAATATTAATCCGCCAATAGCTCCTTTTAAAGTGGTTTTAACGTTAAAGGAAAGGTGCAGAAAAATTGTACCTTTTTTATACTTAATTGTACCACCGTTACTTTTGCGAAATAATATAATACAGTAAATAAAAAATCAAAAAAATTGTACTGACATAGTGCAAATATATTTCCAGTCACCGCGCATGCGCGGTCACCGGAAATACGAGAAACGCATGCGTAGGGGCTTTCTTATGGCGCGTTATTTAAAAGTCATGAATAGATCAAAAAATGCTCGAAAGATCTTATAAAAAATAGTCAACGATGTATATTCATTTATCTTTCATAGACTTTACAGAAAAATTAATTGTACCACCTGAGGTTTTGAGAAAAAAAAAGTTATTGTCAGGTTACAGGTGGAAACGTTGGAAGCAGCGTGTGCAACAGCTGTTTAACAATAAAAAGACAAATTAAATATTCTTTTTTATTTGTTCTTAATTGTACCATCATTAGTTTGTTGGTTTACACATTAAATTTAGCAGAGATAATTAAATAATAACCAGGGGGCAAGCATGGGCATCGCGCATGCGCAGTTGTGGCGTACGAAAAGGCGGGTGATTTAAAATTCAAAGAAACGTGAAAGTTGGTATAATGACTCTGAAAAAAATTTAAAATGTATTTATATTATATTTAATAAACTTTACAGAAAAATTAATTGTACCACCTGAGGTTTTGGGAAAAAAATAATGTATATTATATTTAATAACTTTACAGAAAATTAATTGTACCACCTGAGGTTTTGGGAAAAAAAAAGTTATTGTCAGGTACAGGTGGAAACGTTGGAAGCAGCGTGTGCAACAGCTGTTTAACAATAAAAAGACAAATTAAATATTCTTTTTTATTTGTTCTTAATTGTACCATCATTAGTTTGTTGGTTTACACATTAAATTTCAGCAGAGATAATTAAATAATAACCAGGGGGCAAGCATGGGCATCGCGCATGCGCAGTTGTGGCGTACGAAAAGGCGGGTGATTTAAAATTCAAAGAAACGTGAAAATTGGTATAATGACTCTGAAAAAAATAGTTAAAAATGTATTTATATTTATATTTAATAAACTTTACAGAAAAATTAATTGTACCACCTGAGATTTTGAGAAAAAAAAAGTTATTGTCAGGTTACAGGTGGAAACGTTGAAAGCAGCGTGCACAACAGCTGTTTAACAATAAAAAGACAAATTAAATATTCTTTTTTATTTGTTCTTAATTGTACCATCATTAGTTTGTTGGTTTACACATTAAATTTGAGCAAAAATAATTAAATAATTACCAGCGGGCCTATGAAGGCAGGCGTCTTAAAATCGCGAAAAAAGCAAGTAATAACAAAAGTGTTTATTATTTATGAGGCTTATGTGAGTATTTGAGACTTGTGTAGACAGTCGTCTATAACTCGTTTTGGGTTGAAAAATTGAGAAGTAAGTACGGCCCCGTCTTAGTCAATAACCTGAGGGATAGTTTATTTTTAAAAACATAAAGCAAATCAACAATAAAAATATGGTCCACCCTATCTATGCATACATATATATATATATATATATATATATATATATGGGAGATTCCATGTGAAGTGATCCAGTTAAAAATAGAATTTTGTTTTAATGTATGAAATCAGTAAAAAACTACTTGAATCGAGTGTAGCTAAATTTTTAGACCTAAATTTCAATTAGTACCAGAGCAGTAACCAATCAAAAAATCGAATTTTTTGAAAAAAATAACTTTTTGGCCATTTTTATCACTAAATAACTCAAAATCTAACAATTTTTTCTTATATACATTAAATTTGAAAAAGTTTATAAATTTCAAGAAGAATCTGTTGAAATATTTCATTTATATTAGTTTAACACATTGAATATAGTTATAATTAATAAAAACCTTTGTAGTAAAAAAAAGGGTTGTACGATCAAAAATATTTTATCCATCCAAGAATCTAATTCATCGATGATTAATTACCTTCAAAATGGTGCAAAGTTTGAGTGTGGCAGAGCATTTCAGACAAAGTTATGGTGTTTTTAGGCAAATTTCTTAAAAAAAGAGAGCAAATGCATTTTATGAAAAAAACAGAGTAACCGTATACTTGCATTCAAACAACATGGCACTATTATTCTTCATTAATACTAAAATATACTATTTAATGTTAGTTACTGATACTTTTCAATCTCTAAGCTGCTTACAAACACAAAGCAATAGGTATAAGCAGTTATACCTGTTATATAATTGAATAAATACCTGAAACTTATTAAAATTCCAATAAATCCAATTATATAACAGGTATAACTGCTTATACCTATTGCTTTGTGTTTGTAAGCAGCTTAGAGATTGAAAAGTATCAGTAACTAACATTAAACAGTATATTTTAGTATTATTGAAGAATAATAGTGCCATGTTGTTTGAATGCAAGTATACGGTTACTCTGTTTTTTTCATAAAATGCATTTGTTCTCTTTTTTTAAGAAATTTGCCTAAAAACACCATAACTTTGTCTGAAATGCTCTGCCGCACTCAAACTTTGCACCATTTTGAAGGTAATTAATCATCGATGAATTAGATTCTTGGATGGATAAAATATTTTTGATCGTACAACCCTTTTTTTTAGTATAAAGATTTTTATTAATTATAACTATATTCAATGTGTTAAACTAATATAAATGAAATATTTCAACAGATTCTTCTTGAAATTTATAAACTTTTTCAAATTTAATGTATATAAGAAAAAATTGTTAGATTTTGAGTTATTTAGTGATAAAAATGGCCAAAAAGTCATTTTTTTCAAAAAATTCGATTTTTTGATTGGTTACTGCTCTGGTACTAATTGAAATTTAGGTCTAAAAATTTAGCTACACTCTATTCAAGTAGTTTTTTACTGATTTCATACATTAAAAAAAAATTCTATTTTTTAACTGGATCACTTCACATGGAATCTCCCATATATATATATGGGTGGTTCTCTGTGACATCGAAGATAAAAAAATAAATAATGATATAACTGTGGGAATATGTTTTAGAGGTATCCAGTAGTTTTCCTGAATTTTTTCAGTTTTTTCTGGGCCATTATTTTAAGTTACAGAGAGTCAAAGTTGACATTTTAGCACTTTTTTGCATTATATGCCCATTTTCAGGAAGTTTTAGCTCCCAGGGGATGCATTTTTCACTAAAAACATAAGTATGACTTTTTTTGTAAAATTTTCCGAACTTTTCATTAAAAATACTTTTAAAGACATAAATGTATGCTGTCACACTCTTGTAAGCCATTTAAACCTTAAATAGTGAAAATCAGCAATTCTGCTCCGGACTCTGGTAACCTAATACTGTCTAAAAGATGTCTTTTTATAGTCAGAAACTGCCTAAAAATTTCCAGAGTGGGTCTAAATCATTAAGATCACTTATGGTCAAAATATCCGGGAAAAGTGCCCGCAATATTAATAGAAAAGTATATTTGTTGCCTTATAACGATGAATCTATTATCATGATCATTGCAAAAAAATTTGTGCACTTACCTTGGAGTGGTAGAAAAGTATCTTCACTTGTTTCAGTATCCATCTAATCCCCTGTAAGCTGCTAAAAATACAAATATTATTATACAAATGTAAAAAATAAATTTTTAACATTTATAATGCTGAATTTTTAGTTTTACATCCCTTATAAGAATTATAATACTAATCTGAAGGATTACTATAAATATATAAACATCATTATTACAATAACTGAATATACGTATTTAATACAAAAGATATATAAATAAATCGGATATATAATTATAATGAATAATATGATAACGTGACAGTGACAAGTTTGTGAAATCTAAACAATATATTGCTGAATAATAATAATAATAATGTTGATACTTTTATAGTAATCCTTCAGATTAGTATTATAATTCTTGTAAGGGATGTAAAACTAAAAATCCAGCATTATAAATGTTTAAAAAATAATTTTTTATAATTTTATAATAATATTTGTATTTTTAGCAGCTTACAGGGGATTAGATGGATACTGCAACAAGTGGAGATACTTTTCTACCATTCCAAGGTAAGTGCATAAATTTTTTTGCAATGATCATGCTACTAGATTCATCGTTATAAGGCAACAAATTTACATTTCTATTAATATTTCGGGCACTTTTCCCGGATATTTTGACCATAAGTGATCTTAATGATTTAGACCCACTCTGGAAATTTTTAGGCAGTTTCTGACTATAAAAAGACATCTTTTAGACAGTATTAGGTTACCAGAGTCCGGAGCAGAATTGCTGATTTTCACTATTTAAGGTTTAAATGGCTTACAAGAGTGTGACAGCATACATTTATGTCTTTAAAAGTATTTTTAATGAAAAGTTCGGAAAATTTTACAAAAAAAGTCATACTTATGTTTTTAGTGAAAAATGCATCCCCTGGGAGCTAAAAATTCATGAAAATGGGCATATAATGCAATAAAATGCTAAAATGTCAACTTTGACTCTCTGTAACTTAAAATAATGGCCCAGAAAAAATCTGAAAAAATTCAGGAGAACTACTGGATACCTCTAAAACATATTCCCACAGTTATAGCAATATTTATTTTTTTCATCTTCGATGTCACAGAGAACCACCCATATATATATTAAATTACGTATATAATATTATTTATATATATATGGGCTATTTCACGTCAAGTGGTACGATGAAAATTTTAAATCGCTCCAAAATTTGAAAACAGGCTGGAAATATCTTTAAGAAGATAGAAAAAAAATTTTAGGTGTTAAAAATAATTTGCCTAAGAGTTATTCCACCATGAAAAATGGAAATTTTTCAATTTTTTAGAAAATTTTCTATTTTCAAAGCCATTTATCTCAAAATCTATTAATTTTTTTGAAAAAACATTAGAAACAACTTTTGTTCATAATAATCTTTAGAACTTATCTACCTGGGTTACAATTCTTAATTATAAAATCTCGAAGAGATAGAACGACCGTAAATATTGAATATCAAAAAAAGGCGACCACGCCACAATCGATTTTGATCTAACACCGCTCAAAAGATCACATTTTTCGAGAGCTTTCGAATGGCGGTGGTTAGATTATTGGCCAAGACCGCTGTTGTAAGTTGTGCCCTAAAATACATGAAAATTAGTGATTTTATGAGGTTTATGAGGCATCACTTACACCAGCGGTCTTGGCCAATAATCTAACCACCGCCATTCGAAAGATCTCGAAAAATGTGATCTTTTGAGCGGTGTTAGATCAAAATCGATTATGGCGTGGTCGCCTTTTTTTGATATTCAATATTTTCGGGCGTTCTATCTCTTCGAGATTTTAAAACTAAGATTTGTAACCCAGGTAGATAAGTTCTAAAGATTATTTTGAACAAAAGTATTTTGTAATGTTTTTTCAAAAGAATTAATAGATTTTGAGATAAATGGCTTTGAAAATAGAAATTTTCCTAAAAAATTGAAAAATTTCCATTTTTTATGGTGGAATAACTCTCAGGCAAATTATTTTTAACACCTAAAATTTTTTTTCTATCTTCTGGAAGATATTTCCAGCCTGTTTTCAAATTTTGGTGCGATTTAAAATTTTCATCGAACCACTTGACGTGAAATAGCCCATATATATATATATATATATATATATATATAATTATATGGAAAGGTATTTATCTGAACTCTTTATTATTGATTTGCTTTATGTTTTTAAAAATAAACTATCCCTCAGGTTATTGACTAAGACGGGGCCGTACTTACTTCTCAATTTTTCGACCCAAAAGAGTTATAGAGGACTGTCTATATAAGTCTCAAATACCCACATAAGCCTCATAAATAATAAACACTTTTGACTTTTTTTATGAAAAAACTATAAAAGCCTTATAATAATGCATCTTCTTTAGGATTATAACCAACAAACGGGGTTACAAGGTCAAATAACCGAGCGTTACTTGCTTTTTTCGCGTTTTTAAAACGCTTGACTTCATAGGCGTCACAACCGCACATGCGCATAGTGCGCCCGTTCGTTCAGCTAATTATTTACTATTGTTTCTAATTGATTCCCATTAATAAATACAAAGTTTGACGATTGTACAATTACGTACAGATAATGTACATTTTTTTATTTACTCATAGTAGAGTTAAATATCAATGATTCGGAGGGTACAATTACTTTTTCCACAAATTCTGGTAATTAATAATAATAATGCGACGATGGATATTTTATCAATGCCTCCCATGCATTTTTTCCCTTTTTTACGATTTTAAAATCTCGTGCGGTTGAAAAGCTCGTGTGCATGCGAATCTCGCACTTCCGTTGGCCGCGCATGCGCAGTAGCTGAAAACGGACTGTCAATCAGACGATATTGCTTTTTTAATATTTTTGCGTTATACCGTTATTTTTTCGGAAAAGTGAGGGTGGTACAATTAAGTACGAAAAAGGTACAATTTTTTTGGGCGCCTATGTTGACGTAAAAGCGATTCTAAAACGAGTAACCGACCTTTCAATATTCCCATACTTTGGCATTTTTTTTCTCAAAAACTAAGAGGGTACAATTCGTAATTCCGACAATTCTATTGATCCTGGTTAATGATGTGTCAATGGGTATTTTTTCCAACGTCTTCCGTGCATTTTTTCTTTGTTTGACACTTTGAAAACTCGCGCGGTGGAAAAGCCCGTGCTCATGCGTCTCTCGTACTTCCGGTGGCCGCGCATGCGCAGTAGCTGAGAACGGACTCTCCATATGACGGTATTGCTTTTTTTATATTTTACTGCTATACCGATGCTTTTTTCATGAAAGTGAGGGTGGTACAATTAAGTGCAAAAAAGGTACAATTTTTTTACACCCTAATTAGGACGAAGGAACGATTGTAAGGTGAGGTATCGGTGTTTTAATATTGCAATACTTTGTCATTTTTTTTCTCAAAAACGGTGGGGGTACAATTAAAATTTCTTGTTTTTTTAGAAAGTACAATTAAAAATACATCGGATAGCATTTTTTTTTATTAAATTCCGTAGGTCGGCGGGCTGGGGTAAGGGCGGTTTTAAAGAACGGGAAACAGCAAGATACAGTACCGGGTACTGCATGCGTCTATGTGAACACGGCCTTAATACAAATAATAGGAAACCGGAAATTGCTTATAATCGCACACAAATGTGGTAACTTCAGAGTACAGAATTCGCGTTTGCCACGCTTTTTGTGAAAGCTAACCTTGAGCTAAATCACCAATAATTATATTTTTTGTTCTTAACATTTTAAGATTTAATATCAATTTATTATTTATTATATTGTATTAAATACGAAATATATAAGGTAGTAATTGTGTTTCTCTTGTCACATTACAAAACTATAATAATAAAAATTTACATTTTGGCGTATTATGATTAAGTTAATTTTATGTGTAAGATAGTTTATTAGTTTTCTATTTTTTTATTCAAATTTTCAGTAAAATCTAAAATATAATTTTATGGAGTGCTAGAGCTCTATTATAAATTTAAAAAACTAATATTTATTAGTATATCAATGTAAATTAATTCAATTTTAGATAACTGATATTTTACATATATAATCATTTCTTAATAGTTTATTATTTTTTTGTGTCCTTGCAAAGTAGTTTTTGAGAGAATATTGATGTTAATCCAGTGAAAACTATAACGTTTATTTGACGTTTCAATAAATGTTTTGTTTCCTCATCATATTATACCTATTTTATTTGTTAACAACAGATTTATTTTTTAATAGGTATAGCTGATGAGAATAAAGAAGATTAATTACGAAATTGTTTATTAATAAGTAATAGTTTTTTTATATGAATGTAAAAAAAAAATTATTTTTACAGATTTAAGAAAATGACTGTTGACCCTGAACGTGCTGATACTAGCGATTTAGAATCAATGGAAGATGAAGATGATAACCAAAAGCCAAAACAATATGTCAAACAAAATATTTTGGGTGATTTACAAGATCGTATAAATGATTTTACTATTGATGTAAATTTGTTTAATATTTTTAAAATTGTATAGAAAGTTAAATAAAACTGCATCTTATAACATCTAATTTTTAGCTTTTAAGCACACCAGTAAGAAGAAGGATTAAAGCATTGAAACAGCTTCAATTGAAAACTACAAACATTGAAGCTAAATTTTATGAAGAAGTACATGCACTGGAATGTCGATATTACAAACTATGTGTACCTCTTTATGAAGAAAGACATAAAATTGTTTCTGGAATTCATGAACCCACAGATGAAGAGTGTGTATGGGAAAGTGAAGATGAGGAGGATATATCTAATGAAATTAAATCAAAAGTCAAAATAGAAGTTAAAGATCAGAATAAACTTGATAAAAATAATTGGTAATTATATTAATTGTATCATTTATTAATAACTTTAAGGAAATGCCATACCCGATGTGTTAATTCAATAATAAGTAATTCTACAATGTTTCAGGTCAATACAATGACAGCCTAAAAAATTTCTGCACCGAAATTGTACGATTATCCCTGATTTTTCAGTGCAGAAATTTTTTAGGATGTTTTTGCCATATTGATCTGAAACGTTTTAGAATAACTTAATATTGAATTATTTAGTGCTTTTGTATTTGAGTTTTGCATAAAATTGCATATTTTTTAAAATGAATATAATAATGATTTTTTTTGCTTGGTCGATAACCCACTGGGTATGCCATCCCCTTGATATCAATATTATCACTATAAGACAAATAAATTTTTTATGAAATTGTTCTTTATTGTATGAAATTAAAATGGATTACATGATTAGAGTGCATAAATCCCAAAAAAAAAAACAGGAAAACATAAGCTTTATATATTTTTAAATTTATTTATTTGAGTTGACTATAAGAAAAAGAAAAAGAACTTGTAATGTTTATCATAAAATGAATTGAAAAACCTGTTAAAGTTATACCTAAATTTTTTTTTATAGCACTAATGATGAAGATATCAAAGGCATTCCTGAATTTTGGTTAACAATATTTAAAAATGTAACACCTTTGTCTGAAATGGTTCAAGAACATGATGAGACTATTTTGAAGCATTTAAATGATATAAATGTTGTATACTTAGAGAAAGATCCTATGGTATGAACCTTATTGTTAGTAAAACTATACTTTTATTTATTTTTGTAATTATTTATATTTTTAGGGTTTTATATTACAATTTCATTTTTCTCCAAATGAATTTTTTTCTAATTCTATACTCACAAAAGAATATCATATGAAATGTATTCCTGATAAAGACGACCCATTTAGTTTTGAAGGACCAGAGATATATAAATGCAAGGTAGTGATCATGAACAATTATTGTACATTAAATTTAATTAAAAACAGCATAAATAATATGTAAAAATATTTTTTAGGGATGTGTGATTGACTGGAAGAAAGGAAAAAATGTTACTGTTAAAACTATAAAAAAAAACCAGAAACACAAATCTCGAGGTTCTGTCCGAACAGTTACTAAAACTGTTCACAATGATTCATTTTTTAACTTTTTTAGTCCACCAATTGGTAAATATAAAATATTGTATTAATGTTTTACGACCTGTATTGTACATTTTTTAACAAAAAGTTTAACAAAATAATATAAAACAGTTAAATATTTTATAACATTTTAACCTCAAAATCCCAATTTCATTTCAGATTTTGAGTTTCTAATGCTATAAAATATTTTATGAAACTATTGTGGAAGATGTATTTTTACCTTTCTAGATGTTCTCACTCGCTTTGCTTGTGCAAACAATCTCGAGAAAGATAGAAAACCATCTTCCACAACAGTATCATAATATATTATTGTTCTTTAACCTATTCTTACTATAATGTATTACTCTTGTGGATGCTGTGGTTGCACATTGTGAAAACATGTAGTCTATGCAGTTTGTAGTAGCTCTTGAATACTGCATAATCTGAATCTTTATTTTCATGTATCTATAGTAGGTCAAATAAGGCTTGTGAAAACCATATTTCACAAACTGTTAATTACTTAACAGCCTTTATTTGTGACAAACCATTCTTGCTTAAAAATTAAAATTATTGTATTTAACTATTTACAAAATTACAATACCAAATTAACTATTGAAACAATTACAATTAATAAATAATGGAGGCCTGCGATGGCTCGGTGGGTAGGGCGTCGGGCTCATAATTTAGAGGTCTCAGGTTCGGTTTCCGGGACTACTGGGGAATGTATTTTCAACAAGTGCTTTCTTAACAAAGATATCGTACCGTCGTTGATTAGCACCGATTTGGGAGCATAAAAAGCGCGACGTTAAAATAAAAAAAAAATTAATAAATAATTAGTTTTCCTTTGGTTTTGCTGCAAAACATTTATTCTCTTTTGTATGTAGTATATGTGTAGTATATTTCAATCAATATTTTGTGTCAATCTTACTCAAAAGCTTGATATTCATTTGTTATTAGTAATTCTTATACCTTTCGAATACAATTTTTGTTTGTAATACTAGTGTTTAGTCAATAAAATTTTTTATAAATATAATTATTAACTAATTATTGGTAAAGATAAAAATTTTATATTCCTTGGAGTTGACGAGCACCTAAAAATTCTAATCATGTACAGTTTATGCATTTTAAATCTTGTAATTGCATCTAATTTTTTATCTACTGTTCAAAAAAGGTGTAACTAAAAATTTACTATTTTTTTTATTAAAATTTCAAATTTATTGCCTACAGTAATTTTTACAAATACCTACATTTCAAAGTAGTAAGATATGTATGTTTGGATAAAAATTGGTATCATACTATATTATATTTTTACAGTTAATTCTTTGTTAAATAATTGTGTAAATTTAGGTCTTTCAAAAATAAATGCAATTATTAATGTGTTTATTAATTTTTTAGTGCCAGATGATGCTGAAGTTGACGATGATATGCAATTGTTATTAACAAATGATTTTCAAATTGGTCATTACATTAGAGAAAGAATAGTTCCTAGAGCAGTTTTATGCTTTACTGGTGAGTAAATAATGACAACATTTTTTTAAGTAAACACATTGAATCAAATTGATTACATAAACAAATTAAATTGTTACTCTAATTTTGTCATAAAACTTTTAATGTTTGTTGCTTGACCAATGTCCATTTAATAGACTAAATTCTGTTCTGCTGTAAATCGTAACATCTATTATAATTTTATAATATACTCCGGGGACACGGAAGGAGTAGCAGTGGTGTGGCCGAAATAAAGAATCCTTGAGTCAAAAATGGCCATTTTTCGAATGCTTGTAATTCGATCAATTTTCATCGCATTGAGATAATTTTTTTTGTTTGGTAGGGGATTCAGACCGCGGGGTCCCTAATGTAAGAAACGGTTCACACAATGATGCGTAAGTCCGACCAACAACCTCCTCGCGGTACGCATCGGGTAATGCTGATGTTGGCGATATTTGACTAAAACATAGGAAGATTTTTAAAATGGCATAACTCGGTCAAAAAAAGTCGTAGCCGGTCGACTTTTTTTTTTAAAATAATCGCTAAAATGTCTACTTTAAGGTGGTATTTTTGTTCTTTTTTGAAAAAAAATGTTTGGTAATCCAGGTAAACGTGCAAACTACTGCGTTGTTTAAGAAAAAGAAGTTGGTAGGCCTGATTAAGACATAGCAATGTGGCATTATCTTGCAGCTATTAGGCATTATTTTTTCCTCAAAGTACACATACTACAAAAAAAAAAAATTATCTCTATACGATGAAAATTGACCGAGCTACAAGCATTTAAAGAATGGCAATTTTTCTGTGAAAAATCTTGTTGCAATAATTTTTATGCGGAGTGTATATAAATACGTATATTTATAAAAAATTACACGGTGTACATTTGCCTTGTTCAACGGCGTCTCGTTCTCTGATTTGAGAGTCGGTCTCTCGTCGAGCAGTGTTCGGAGCTTTCCCTACTCTGAGTCTCGTTTGATTTTCATTGCGCGTAACCGATCGGTCGGTGACTAGGGATTTGACGCTAACAGCTCGGTCATTCCTGACATGAATCTGAATTAATATCACAACCCGGAATGTCACTAACAACGTATCTGTCATTGTCTAGTTGTTTTACAATTTGATAAGGACCGACAAAAGTCTTGCTTAGTTTTTCGCTACATCTACGGCTAGGGTAGTTGGTTGCATCATAATATAGTCACCAGGTTGATATACATTGAATGGTTTTCGAATCGCATTATATCGACTAGCAGTAATTATCTGGTTCTGTACAATCTCACTCGCTACTTGTTCGCGAATCGTGTTCCGTTCTTTATCGTAATTATCATACAACAATTCTTCGTTTAAAGGTTCGCTCGCAATATCTACGCTACCACGACGCAATTTTATTCCGAGAAGAATTTCAGATGGTGTTCGCATAGTAGTTTTCTGTACTGTACTATTCAAGGCGAGCTGAATCTTTTTCAAAGTCTCGTGCCATTTATTCGAAGCGGAACTCAGTTTACAGATAGCCGGAATTATAGTGCGGTTATATTGCTCGATTTGGCCGTTTGCCTTTGGTATCCTAACTGCTACCTTTACATGTTTAATGCCGTTATTAGTACAATAATTTTCGAACTCATGACTAGTAAAAGCAGTTCCCCACAAAAACCGTACACCAAAAATACCGAATAACTCATCGAAAATTTTTATCACTTCGCTAATAGATGTTGACTTAGTCGGTTCTAAAATAATGAACTTTGAAAATGCATCTATAATCTCGAAAATATGTTTATGATCCTTACTTGATTTAATTAATGGACCGGCGTGATCAACGTGAAGTGTATCCCATGGTAAACTGCCCTTATCGATAGAATGTAGAAAACCCTCGCTAATACTCGTTTTTCAGTAATACTCTAGACATTTTACGCAATTCGCTAAACATTTTTTTATGTATTTACGCATATTTACAAAATAATAATTTCGCCTCAATCCCTCGCATGTTTTATACACACCTAAATATGCAATATCGTTATGGACCATTAAGACTAGTTCTTGACGCATTCCCCTCGGTACTACAAAGCACTTATTGCCATCGATCGTCTTAAACAATTTGCATTTATATCTTTCTTTTCTAGTGTTTGTTTTAAAGCTCTGCAATCTGTTACCAGCGTAAACCTTTTACCTAATATATGCGGAACCGTTCGAGTGCCTTAACGATTGCTAGAGTTTCAAGTTCGAAGCTATAAAGCTTACGCTCCGCGTCAGAAATCTTAGAACTGTAATAAAATACTGGATGAAACTCGTTATCGCTTTGCAATTGTAATAAAACAGCTCCGTATCCGTGTGAGCTTGCGTTAGTGTGTAATTCGGTGTCTTTGTTAAATTCAAAATTTTTCATAACGAGTTCATTAATTAATAACGTTTCTAATTTATTTATTACTTCAATATGTTCTTTGTAATATTGAATTTAGCGTCCTTACGCAGGAGCTCGGTCAAAGACGCTACCAAACTAGCATAACCACGAATGAACTTCCTAAAGTAACTTGTAAGGCCAATGGAACCTCTTAACTGTCTTATATTTGTCGGAATCGGGAAAATCTCTACCGCTTTTGTTTTTAAAGATTCCGGTCTTGTTTCATTATTTTCTAATTTATACCCGAGATATTCGAGTTCAGACATTGCAAACATGCATTTATCCAGCCGAACCTCTATCCCAAACTCATGCATAAGTCGTGTTACCTCTAATAATATATCAATATTTTCTTGAATATCATCAGTCGCGATTAAAATATCATCAAAGAAAATTAAAATCTTTTTATTGCGAATTAAATCCCGAAATATATAGTTAATGAATTCAGTGAAAATTAGAGGCGAATTGCATAAACCAATCGGCGCTACTACAAATTCATACTGCCCGCTCGACGTAATAGGAGCTAAATACTTGACCGACTCTTCTTCTACAAACACAAGAAAGAATGCATCCTTCAAATCAATCCGCGTAAAGTAACATTTTCGTCCGGCACGTAACAATAAGTCCTCAATATGTGGGATCGGACGCGCCATCGGTAGAACAATTTTGTTTATTCGCGATAGTCGACACATAACCTATATTCATCGTTATTTTTACGAGATAATGTAACAGGACTCGCAAATTCCGAATCGCTTGGACGAATGTACCCTTTTGACAACCAGTCCTGAAGGATGTCTTCGATAATGTTCTCCTCATGGATAGGAAACTTCCTTGGTCATGTTCGTACAATGTGGTCGTTTTTCACTCGAATGCGCAGTCGGACTGGATAGTTTTGCGGCTCCTGGTTCCGACATTCTATACAGGAACTAATCGCACTCAGTATGGTACTCTTTTGTTCTGCAGACAGCATTGGGTTGGCGATAATATTCGGTTCGTGAGAAGCTGTTTCGATATTCATCAGTGAACTGATAGAATGATCGTCATCACCTTGCTTTCCAAACACGAAATGATTGCGATTTTTCCTGCGGGGTACGGAGTCCAGAAAAGCCTGTCCATGTATAACCTCTAATTTCATTGAATCATCGGGTACGACCGAAGCCGGTATTTTATAATTCTCTCCGTCAATCAAAGCCTTAAATGTAACAAATAGGTTGCAATTAATAATACGGTTACCAAAGCTCTTTAATTGGCAAACCTCATGACTGTTATCTTTAAATTCAGTAAACGGAAGCGAACGATTTTTAATTAGATTATAAGTACTGCCTGTGTTCATGAGAGCATTCAAGACGGTTTTGTCCGTCACAATGTCTTTATAATACGATATCGTATTTACAGGTGTTTGCAGCGTTTCGATGTTTATAATGCTCGACTCTGGTTTGTTGATGTTTGTAACTTCTTGCCTGTTCCCCTCCAAGGTACAGAACCGCGCGATGTGTCCTCCTAATCCACATTTGAAACAAACAAGCGGTTTGTTATTGTTAGGCAGTGTTAATTGCTTGAAGTTGGAGCTCTTCGTACTGTTACTCGATTCTCGAAATATACACCTGTCGCTCGAGTGTCCTTCCTCCTTACAAACACCGCATGTAAACAAAATCTTCGACGTTTCATCGATTCTTGAACGTTCCTTGTCTTGGTCGGCAACAGCAACTGAAATGCTCTTGATCGATTTGAATAAAGTTGCCAACGTCTCATGTTGCCCCACTGCTTATTGCGTTTTAATGGTGAAATTATCGATGCCCCTTATAATATGCGGTATAATTTCCGGGTCGGTTAACTCTGCTCTTCTCGCTAAATTTAATTTGTCAATATAATAGTCCTCGAGTCTTTCGTGACGTTTCCATTTCCTCGATCGCATTTTATCCATTATTTTCGCAGTATCCTTCGCTTTGCTAAACATTTCTTGGAGCTTGTCAGTTAACTCGTTCCATGGTAAATCCCACAGGTCTTCTTGCATGTCTTACCAATTTCTCACTTTGCCGGAAAATTTGTTCGTGGCGAGCATTTTCACGACGCCATCTTGTAAATTGTACGCCGCCTTAACATTGTTCAAATGCCTTCACCATGCTTCTACCGTCAACGAATCTTCTACGAAATTAAAATTTGGAATTTGCAACGCAATTTCTGTGTACGGTACTATTGCCGCGGCTGGCGCTTCCGCCAGATTTTTTACCTGATGTACATTTACGGCTTGTCGGGCTACTTCCCTTAGCTGGACAATATCCCGATCACGTGCTTCCAAGAGTTGTATCATCTGTGATAGTTGAAAGATCATAGTATCCATTGTTTGTTGAAATCTCGTGTATCAGGCTTCTATCCCATGTGACGTGGTATTCGCGTACCCGGTGACTTAATAAATAGTAATTAATTTAATTAATATTAATCAACCGTTGGGCCGCGTTGCCCAATACCGCGTACACAATTGATTTATCTCGCGAAGGTAACCGGCAAGTGTCGCCAGGAACAGGAGATCGCTGGGACGCACGGTATGGAGGTTTTAGGCGATCCTCCTTGCCTCAACACGATTAAATTTAATAATAATATGTCGGCAGGAGCGGGGAGATACAACAACTACACAATAGTTAAAACAAAAATAAAAGAAGCATTTATTTTAGTATTTAATAAAATGGCCATCCAGGCCTCGTGCCGCGACAATATTTTTCGCCCGGGCGGAAACATGAAGAAGTCTACCGGATCGAGGACTCGCCTGCGGTAGACTATCTCCCGATGTCCGCGGGGGGGGGGGGGGGGGGGGGGGCGCGCGGTAATATAATCCAACTTACCGGGATGCGCCCCGTGGATGGCCCAGCCGATCCATGTCCCGGACGCCTCCTTGGCAACGGAGGACCGACGTCGGCTGCGGTGGTGATGAAGCGGCCCAATTCCGCGGCGAGTACCTCGCGGACAGCGTTAGCACTCGCGCACAACCCCGTCCTATTCACTCACCAAGTCACTCGCGGTTCACCACGCGAGGAAAATCCGAATACCGATGGCTTTGCGTCTCACGCGCCTTTTCTTAGCCTTGCCGCGAATAGATTGTGTGACGATTTCCGTCACACCCACTTCTGAACTATAATATGCTCCGGGGACACGGAAGGAGTAGCAGTGGTGTGGCCGAAATAAAGAATCCTCGAGTCAATTATATAAATACGTATATTTATAACAAATTACACGGTGTACATTTGCCATGTTCAACGGCGTCCCGTGACTGATTTGAGAGTCGATCTCTAGTCGAATAGTGCTCGGAGCTTCCCCTACTTTGAGTCTCGTTTGATTCTCATTGCGCGTAACCGATCAGTCGGTGAGTAGAGATTTGACACTAACAATTTCAATTTTTTTAATAACATTTTTCTATTTCGTATGTTTTTGTCTATAAAATGTCGGAAAGAAACGGCCGAATTCTTTCTTTACCCTCTCATCAATAGGTTTAGAAAAAGAAATGTTACTGACGTTAAGACTGTATTCCTTCTTTTTCGAATACTTTACAGGACCTCTGGGTACGAGTTCATTACTCTACTGATTGAAAGGCATCATAGGCATCTTTATATAATTTACAGAAAAAAGGCTACATTAGAAATATCGTATTGTAATAATTTTTTAATTTTTATATATCAAAAAATCAATAGATAGATGAACGTGTACACTGCATGGCGTAAATGATTTATGTTTGTTAGTACAAAAGAAAGATCGACAATCGAGCGGATACATATTTACAATAATAACATATTAAAATTAAGATTAAAATCTTGACAAGCGAAAATGCTAACAAGGAGAGGCCACACCCTCTGGAAAACGGATCCTTGCCAAACTCTAGGATATGATTTCTACGATAAAAATATAAAGAATGCCGGAGATTTAGAGTCCAATGCCCTTTTTTACGATAGATATACCCCAATAACAAAAAATCTCGCCAAAGAAGCCCTTAACTATGATTGCTTATAACTCGGAAACAATTAACCCGCTAAGGGGAGGCTAAAGCCCCACCCCCCTTTTAGTTATACGACCGTCTTCGTAATTCAAAGTTTTTATAAACATGGCAAAACTAATTAACATTTCTTTTGGACAAATCGATAAATAATATTGATAGCTATGAAGCTCTTCTTTTTATTGAAATAATTATTATGTTAATCCAAAGTAATTTGGTAATTTCTAAGCTACAGACATGTTGAGGTTAGGATTGAGCGCATAAATAAGCCTTCGTATTTCAAAGTTTTCGGAAAAAATATTTACTTAATCGGCTTAATCTTAAAGGGAAAATGTTCATTGAATCGAGCTCTATGGTGTTCTACTGTTCGTTATTTACCTTAATCGATTTTACAATAGTTATAAATAAAGCAAAATATGTGATTTTTGCTTTAGCCTCCCCTTAAGGGCCGAAATGCCATAAACGATGAGACGGTCATTGACGCCGTTAACTCATGGTATGATCGAGTAAAAAAATTGAAAGATACATACTTTTAAAGTTCGAGACCTGCTCTTTCGAACGATGATCATGGAATCAATCTAATTTATTTTTTTCTATGTAAAAATTCAGTTTAAAAAAATAAAAACACGATTATTTCGACCTTTTTTTTCAAATCGAGTTTTAGAAGGTTTCCCGGTCTGTTAACAAGCTGGAACCTGTTCAAATGGTGGAGTAAATGTCTAAACTTTAGAAATATGTCGGGAGGAAGTTAATTTTTCACTTTGGAGTTTACAAAATGGCGACTGATTCACAGAATTTTTATCAATGCATTCACGATTTTTTAGCGAATAATATGGGTGAACCGAGGAAATTGCTAAGAATAAAAAGTTCTTAAAATCACTCAAAGAATACGTTAGAATTTTTTGAAATCTTTTGAGCAGCTTTTTGATTTTGCAAATTGCAAAATTTTTGCAAAATCATAAAAGTTGTTAAAATTTCTCCGGAAAAATTTGTGCGTATTCTTTGACTGATTCTGAGAACTTTTTATTCTTGGTAATTTTTGTCTAAAGCCCATTGCATCTAAGAAAAAAATTATCAAATATCGAATTTGTATCCGTTGTGGTAATTCATCCTGCGCAGCTATATTTCTCTCATGCTGGTGTTGCTTCTTAATATTTTGCAACTTTGTCCTATATCAACTCAATTCGATCAATCGAATATACTGTGGTGATCTTGAAGAAATATAGAATTCCCAAATTTCATCATTATCAATATAAATCTGCAAATTTATACGAAGCAGAACATAAGTAGTTGAGCAGTACAATTGATTGCAAGCTGTTTTTACAACTACTAAACGTTGTCATAATATCGGATTTTTCTATGTGATTTAAAAATGATTAAACGGAAAGCAATAAAAAATTCAAACGAAAATTATCCTGAATCGTCTGATGATGAGTCTGATAATGAGGAATCTGATGAAGGTGAAGAAAGTCTTTTTATACCTATTGGGAATGATTGTGGCTCTGATGGCGATAGCTTATCAGATAATGAAAATACCGATCCAGAATTGCGTCCATCCATGTTTTAGATCTATTTTATACTAGAAGCTTTCTTACTTCGAAAATCATGAACACCTACGCCTCCCATATACTTATTATATAATTATATAGCAAAAGGGAATCTGATTTCTTTTCTTTCGTGATCAGTTTTTGAATATCTTTTTACTGACTTGATAGGACTCGCAGCAGCCGCTATCGAAAGAATAGAGACCTCTTTTGAATCTATCACACTTACAAAATTTATTCCACTATTTCATTCATGACTCACTTTGTATGTTCCTCGTGGAAGCTTTGTTTTGAAAGACATGCTTTTCTTTCACTCAATCTCTACGAACAGTTCCCGTCGATTTCAAACCAAATTTATTTAAGTGGATAACTAAATATAGGCTGGTAAAATAATTATCAAAATATAAGTGATACTCTGATAATTTTCTTATTAGGAGACTACATAAAATTGGATTGACCATTTGCAATACAACCCTGGAGCCAAGCGGACAAGAGGATAAGTTTATTCCAACGTTTGGATCGTTTTTACCACTGTAAATATATACATTGAAAATAAATCCGTTTGCTCCACATGGAACCCACAATTCATCCCGTAACGATCAGGTTTTGAGGGCAAATACCGTCGCAGGCATGTTCGACCAAAAAATCTAACCATCATTTCATCAACTAAAAGTGCAGTCGAGAAAAAACCAAATTGCTGGATATTTTTTCTGAATAATTGTAAGATTTCTCGCACTTTCCATGCCTTATCAATGTTGTTTTGATCAGTAGGTTTGGAATATTTCAATATAGAATTTATTTCTTTTAATCTGTTGCGTGACATTGCTGATGAAATATCGGGGCAATTCACAAAAGAGTCAGTTTCCCAGTACTCATATTGATTATTTTGAATGTTGATAGATGATAATAAAACTATACCCACAAAAGTATTCAATTCTCCTACAGGTATTTCTAAACCGTTTACTTGACTAACTTTAATAATATAATTTTTGATATCGCTAGAAAAAAAGAGTTCAAATAATTCCACGTCTGACATTCTGGCAATTTCAATCAATTGTACTGCTCAACTACTTATGTTCTGCTTCGTATAAATTTGCAGATTTATATTGATTTATATTGAAGATCACCACAGTATATTCGATTGATCGAATTGAGTTAATATAGGACAAAGTTGCAAAATATCAAGAAGCAACGCCAGCATGAGAGAAATGTAGCTGCGCAGGATGAATTACCACAACGGATACAAATTCGATATTTGATAATTTTTTTCTTAGATGCAATGGGCTTTAGACAAAAATTACCAAGAATAAAAAGTTCTCAGAATCAGTCAAAGATACGCACAAATTTTTCCGGAGAATTTTTAACAACTTTTATGATTTTGCAAAAATTTTGCAATTTGCAAAATCAAAAAGCTGCTCCAAAGATTTCAAAAAATTCTGACGTATTCTTTGTACTACTTGTACTACTGTAGAAGTATTAGAAAAACTGTTTTATTCAAAAATAAAAATAGTATTTTAAAATTTGAATTTTCCAACTATTAGAAAAATTCGTGAATTTATTGCTTTCTTTATAAGGTATATGATAAATGAATTTATTGATCTTTACAAGCCAAAGAAACATTCCTCACATCTCAAGTAAGGCGGACTGTATTAATACCAGCCACTTTATAAACCTCACAGGATGAGTGTTTGAAAAAAGACTAAGACAAGCTAAGTCAACAAAAATATATAATTTAGTTGATTGTAGTATAAAATTAATAAAAACTTAATAAGACGGAAAAAAAAATTGTATTTCGCCCTGAGTATGCCTGGTGGGCTCATCAGTAGAGTCCAGTAAGTTTATATTAATTTTATACTACAATCAACTAAATTATATATTTTTGTTGACTTAGCTTGTCTTAGTCTTTTTTCAAACACTCATCCTGTGAGGTTTATAAAGTGGCTGGTATTAATACAGTCCGCCTTACTTGAGATGTGAGGAATGTTTCTTTGGCTTGTAAAGATCAATAAATTCATTTATCATATAACTTATAGTGTAAGAAAGCAATAAATTCACGAATTTTTCTAATAGTTGGAAAATTCAAATTTTAAAATTATATGGCATTGGATCACGAATTTGCCTTATGTAACAATATTCTGACGACTAAGACATTAGTTCTATGTAGTGCGTTAGGGGGCTACCTGTTAATATGTGGCACTTATTAAAGTTTGCTATCGGTAGGGCATATATACCCCATGTCTTCCTCGTCAGAATACAGTTGGTTTTCAAAAATTTTTTATCTGTCATGTGTATCTAGAGACGAGATGCCTGGACTCTACTGATGAGCCCACCAGGCATACTCAGGGCGAAATACAATTTTTTTTCCGTCTTATTAAGTTTTTATTAATTTTATACTATAATCAACTAAATTTTATATTTTTGTTGACTTAGCTTGTCTTAGTCTATTTTCAAACACTCAATCTGTGAGGTTTATAAAGTGGCTGGTATTAATACAGTCCGCCTTACTTGAGATGTGAGGAATGTTTCTTTGGCTTGTAAAGATCAATAAATTCATTTATCATATAAAAATAGTATTCACATAAGGAATTTTGCTAACTTCAACACTAGTGGAAAAATACTAAATATGCATACCAACAAAAGAAATAAAACTGAAACAGTATTAATGGAAATTACGCCAGAAATTTACAAGTATTTACGAGATAATGGAAATAAGGTTTTTGTGGGTCATCTGTGCTGTAGAGTATATGACCTCATTAATATATCGCCTTGTTTAAATTGTGCAAGATACGCTTATAGTACAACTAACTAGGAGAGTGTCACACTTACGAGAAACGGATCTAGGTTTGATCGTTTATAACTCGGAATCGGCTGAAGATATACATTCAAACTTAAGTTTAAACATTAATATATCGAATCAATAGACTACCCAATCGCACCTGTATTACTAACCTGGGATGAAACAAGTGCCTCAAGAGGCATATGCAAAATGTAAACAAATACGCTTATATACCAAAGAGAGACAAAACCAACTATAACAGCACGAAGAACAAATAGTCAAATCATCTCAACAAAAATAACGAAAAAGACAGCTACTTAACAATAGATACGCAATTAAATTTACTTGAAGAAATACAAAAGAATGTACAAAACTGTGAGTGCGAATATATTAATGTTGATACCTTTAATAAAGAAAGGAAAAATAATAGTAATTTAAATTTTATCAATGAACATTAGAAGCTGTGACATTGTAGTTACACTACATGTCACTTAGAAATAAACTAGCGAGACAAGGTATAGTATAGCACCTGTCAAGCTTACTATGCGAAGTAAGCGTGCTATACATACCAATTAAGTCCTATTAGACACACATATGAGAATGTGTGCAACCGATATAGGCTTACAGTGCGTAGTAAGCAGGAGAACCCGAAGCAAAGGAGATGCGACTCCTGACTGCGCACAATGGCACACACACACACACTGCTCCGTTGATCCAGCATCCTTATGTCTTCTCCAGCACCAGTAATGACCCGTACCATATCCCCAGGTCCCATCCAGCCTTGATTGCCCTCTCCAGCACCCAAGAAAAGCCTCCGAGGTTGAGCAGCCCAGGTGAAGACTCCAGGCCTTGGAATGAGGTAGCGCCCTTGCGCTCAAGCCACGGTGTACTGCCAGTCAGAGTACCTGAAACGGTAATTAATTACCAAGTTGGTCGACTACTAAGGAACGAGGATGGAGAAGCTATAACCAGGCATAGCTTCTCCCAGGTATGTCAGTAGGACCAACAGGAAAGGAGATGACATGTCTAGTTGAGGTTAGGGCAGACACAAACAAACATCTATATAGAGCCCGAGGAAAGTAGGTAAATTACCTTGGCGGCACTCCATAGGGCGACGACGATTCACCGCTGCCTGACTCCGCTCACTGAGGGCTGTTATGAGACGCCGATGTGCTCCAGCTGTCCGGACACTCCGAGCCGAAGATCCCGTATTGATAACATACGGCACCTGCAATAAAGAAACTCGAGGGGCTCGGATTAGCTTAACATCGAGGTAATATGGAACGATTTAAACGCTTACCTCGCAGATAGTATTCTCAGCAGGGCTGCAGTTACTCAATCGCCATCCAGCACCACGAAGTCAACGTCGTCGACGACATCTCCGTCGAGGCAGCGAAATCACGGCCCGAGCGGCCAGTACGAACTGAGCCAAGCGCGCACGACTCGAGACGCGAGAGTAGGCGCGCCTGCGCAATACGCCGAGGGAAAACTCTCTCGCTTCGTGCGTGCCGATACTCGAGAGACTGCGACCGACCACCGATCGAGTACCACGCCATATCGCTATTTGAACAAACCACGTGTGTGTCCGAGGGACCCAGGAGACGAGCGTCCAGGTGAGCCGTGCTCCTTCCTCCCAAATCCAGCTTCCTTTAAGTGTGTGTGCGCGACGCGTGGTTAGGTGCGGGACGGCCCGCAATCGCGCGAACGCGAGCGACCGCGGCCAACGTGACTGGAAATTTTTGAACGGCAAAGCCGCTGCTTTGCCGTGTAATACTTATGAGCACATTAAGTGCAATAAACCTGTAATCTCTCTTTAACGAAGTTGTTTTGATTTTTGTGTTATAATCGTGACTCTACCCTAATCCCCAGTGAACACGTCACAAAGCCTAAAGCTAATTTTGAAAAACACCAAATCTTTATTAAGTCCTTAAGATTAGACCGTATTTAATTGTTTGTACAGAAGTATAGGAATTAGAGTGTTATCAGTTTCATGCAATATAAATAAAAGTGATTGAGTAGTAGTATACGTAAAAGAAAGTGTGATGCATACTTGTGAAACAGTACCCATAAATAGACTTAAAATAAATACTATTATTACATTAAGTAATAATAAACAGTTACAAATATCTTCGTCATATAGGTCGCATGACCTTTCTTGTGCAGAATTCATGCACAATCTTAAAACTTACTTAGACATTAAATGTAAAGTGTAAAATTATACGATTAATGGGAATTTTAATATTAATCTAATAGACTGTAATAAAATAAGTTTAAACTTTTTAAATAACCTACTTAAAAAAGGTTTCCTACCAACTTACACTAATATCACGAGGCCAAAAAGGTTAATGTCGGAAATAGAAACTTGTATAGTTAATGTCTTTATTAAAACAGATTTAATGACTACTGAAGCTTCAACATTAAAAATACATACTACAGACCATTACTCGATTTTCGGAGAATTAAAAAATGGGAAAATAACAACAAAAAGTAATGAAAAACAAGAAAGATCTTACTTATACAACTATGAAAAGTTATTATATGAAGCAAATAAGGTGGACTGGTCCAAATATTTAAATATGAGTGATCCTAATGAAATCATCCAAAACCACAATAAAGGATATACAATTATGTACTGAAAAAGCTAAGTATATAAAAAAGAATGCGAAAAAAACTAATATAATTCTCAAAAAAGACTGGATTACTAGTCATTATAACTTCTTGTAATAAGAAATAAAATCTTTATAACAGACTATAATTGAATCCAAACAATGAAGAACTCAAAGCACAACATAAAACATATGTTAGAACACTTAATAAGATAATTAAAAATGCAAAATTAAAATTGAGCAAAAAATTGATTAAAGAAAATATAAATAATCCAAAAAAATTTGTGATTATGTATAAATAATAAAATTGGTATAACTAAAAGCAAAAATAATACGTCCATAAAGCAAATAAAATGGAAGATAAATTAATAATAAATGAAAAAGAAATTGCTAACAGTTTAAATGATTTTTACTCCAAATTAGGGGAGACTCGTAAAAAAACAAAAACGCCTAATCAGAGATTGCTAGAAATGTCTAATAATAATCCGAAGGCAATCTTCATTAAACCTACAAAGAAATTGGAGATCATAAAGATTATAAATAAACTAAAGCTTTCGGTGAAGTTGATGGGATTAATGCAAAAACTCTTAAGACTATTGCAATAAACATCGCAGACATTTTTACCTGTGTTTTCAATATAATAAGGCATAAGAGGAACTTATACTTTTACTAATTCACTAAAAAGCCAATCACCATAGAAATATATAGTAATAGTAGATGGCATAGTATTCACATCACCTTGCAAATGTGATTCTGCACTGCAACACAAAGGAATGTTTCCATAGTATAGAGTCACCTGTGCACTAGGACTAACATGCCCTGCCAAACTCAATAGTTATGAAAAAATAGCATATGCAAGAGGCAAAAACACGTCAATAGAAACTTTTACGACTGCTAAAGACATGCTAGTAAGATATTGGTAAACTAGCTGCTAAAATAATAATAATAACAATAAAGTAATAAATAATGAAAACATAAGTTATTTATATAAAATAACAACCAATAAATACAATTAATTGACCCTTAAATGTTATAATACAATATAATATACAATATATTCTTATCTAACATTAAAAATTATAATAAAAAAATATATAAAAAAAGGAATTAATACAAATTATATAAAGATTAAATTAATTTATAAAGATTTATAATAAATATTACACTATACAAATATTAGAAAATGTATCAATTTTAGTGTATAAGTGAGAAAAAAGTCCCTTATACACAGATGTAAGAATTAGTGTGTGCATGTGTAGTATATGTGCGTGATAAACAGCATGGAGGTTTTGCTGTACTAAGTACTGCATAACTAGCCAGCGCTTTGTTATGTTTTAATAGTTTTAAACCAGACCTGCGAACAGGAAATCTTATTTTCCTTTGCAGGTTTCACGGCATTGTAGTGAGGTTATTGTAAAATAATTGCGCGTCACTGTAACTGCCGGTGAAATGATTTTTTTGTAGAAATTATGTGTATACGATACTTTTGTACCATATGTGTTTTCTACGTAACTGGTTAAATAAATACGTAAATAGATAAATTCCTGCTTTTATACACTTTTTCTTGAAATTCTGATTCTGTAGACTTTAGTAAATAAGTGACACTTTAATTATATTATCTTTATATAATCTTTTCAACTATCATTTCCTCAAATTGTATTTGAACAATATATTTTAATATTATCTTTTACTACTCTCAATTAATTTGCTTGAGAACTGTCTAATTGTAGGTCAACATCTTAAATTTATTGTAAAAGAATATTTGTAAGTTAAAAATTAATGCACATATTTTAGTCGAATATTACAGTGTCTTGATCATTCTGATCAGAGCATATTAAAGTACAGCCGTTACCCTTCAATTTGGAATAGAATTTGACCTAATACAATTATTTGACAATTTTTCAGCATTTTAAAAATTTTATTGAGAAATATTTAAAAATTTGGATCCACTTTACGATTGAGTCAGCGGTGTAGAATTACTAGACTGCAGAAATTCACGGGGTTGTTTTTTGGTTGATTCTGATCTAATCGCAAGGGAAAATTCGATTTAGAGCGTAACCAATATAACCACCGACAAGGAGGTACTCGATTCGGTTTATCGTGTTTGTGTGTATATATAGATCCGCGCAAACCTTTCCCCATACATCTGCAACATTTTAGACAGTCTTAAGCCAAAATCACCCCAGACTTTAGCCACACCTGCACCAAAATTTTTACAAAACCGCTTCTTCCATACATTTGCAATACTTTATCTAGACTGGAGCCAAACTTCTCACAGACTTTGGCCACACTCGCGCCAAAGTTTGACAAAACCTCTTTCCTTAGACATTTGCAATATTTTAGCTAGACTGGAGCCAAACTTCTCACATTCGTAGGCCACACTCGAGCCGTACTTTGACGTGTTAAAATACTGTAAACACTCTAAATTAAAATTTGTTTCGTCTAAAGAATTTTATTCCTGCTAGTACTACGTTCTCTTCTTGGATAGAGATCGATTTATTTTCGCTATTTAATCTTGCATTAAAAAAGCTTAAATATTTTAATTTGGTTAAAAGTTATGGGAAAAATAAGAATAAGATGAATTTTTTGTCTAAAAAGTGTATTAAAATTAAATACTACATTTTTGTAAAAATTTCGTTTTATTCTTATATTTTCCATAACTTTTGAACAAATTGAAATATTTAAGCTTCTTTTTTTCAATATCTACTTGATCTCAACTTTTTGTTAGGTCTAAGTTTAATTTTCTATATTTAAATGCTTTTGAGTTACCATAAATCAAACTAAAACATACATTTTTTATAATTTTTCATTAAATTCGTAGAGTTAACGTCATCACGTCAAGTGCGGATATCGAAGAGCATCCGCGGCAAATAAACTCCGTGAGTATATATTTTGAGAGCGCCCGCGGGGGCATTATGATCTGAGAGGATTAATTATTTTTTCTCGGATACAAATGTTAGAAAAAATTATGACGTATCTTATGCTGTGACGTATCATTATGATTTTACACTAATTTTATATAAACTTTATAAGACCAATTATTACTAGTGCGTTAATAGAAGCTGGCTACTTTAACCCATTAACGCCCACAGGACACATTTTTCATCGTTTATTTCAGAGCTCTCTAGAAGGTGTCAATCTCGTCCTAAAAAATTTGTAACCCGCAAAAATGATAGTAAAGCAAAAAAAAGCACGAAAAATAAAAAAAAATTTTCCTTTAACTCCATTTTTCTATCATTGTGCAGTTACCTCATAAGTGCAAAATAAAGTGTCCTCGGTTTCTCAGCTTTAAAAAGACCTCTGTTTGAGTCCAAAAATCTCTTCTGGATGATCCAATATGGCGCCCGGAATGTGCAATTTTATTCAAAATCTTTCGGGCGCTCTAACTACAGAACTAAGAGGTTTAGCAAAAAAGTTACAAGAATAAAAAACTCTTCAAATTCATCAAATAAAATTGCACATTCCGGGCGCTATATTGGATCATCCAGAAGAGATTTTTGGACTCAAACAGGGGTCTTTTTAAAGCTGAGAAACCGAGGACACTTTATTTTGCACTTATGAGGTAACTGCACAATGATATGATGTAGAAAAATGGAGTTAAAGGAAAATTTTTTTTTATTTTTCGTGCTTTTTTTTGTTTTAATATCATTTTTGCGGGTTACAAATTTTTTCCTCCTTATTTTAGTAGTGATCATTCGAAAGATCGATAAAAAATCTTCAAAATTCATGTACTAAAAAATTTTTTAGGACGAGATTGACACCTTCTAGAGAGCTCTGAAATAAACGATGAAAAATGTGTCCTGTGGGTGTTAATGGGTTAATAATATAACTAATAAGGATGCCGGATTGGCGAACAAAGATCTGAAAATTATTTTGCTTCGGTAATATTGATTAAAATCCTTATTAAAAGAACTATTGTTGTGTATATTGGTATTCTTACAGTTTGTTTTGTTTTCACTTAGATTTTAAAATACAAAATTTTGGAAGTACATCTTACGGTAAAAACTTGAACATTTAAGGGGGGAGCCTGCTTTAGAGGCTTCAAAAAATCGTTTTTTTTTCCTAAATCTCTTCCTAAACTATCCAAGAATATGTCTCTAAAATTTCAGAACAAAATTCGGAATATTTTCGGTGATACAGAAGAAATAGTGAGCAAGCGTCGAGCAGGTATCCGAGCGTCCGGGCCGCCCCTCGATATATTGCGTATATTATAATGGAAAGGGACTAAAGGTTTTTCAAAACGGTTTAACTGTTTATAGAAGGTCTCTATGAAGCTATGGGAGGGGAAAAAATGTTATTGTAACGGTATATATGAGCTGGCAACGTCGGCTCGAACAGAGCTACATTTAGCTTTACTGTTCAGTTTAAATTTGTCTCTCAGTACGTGAGCATCTTAAAAATATGGAAACCTATCCGAAAATGAGCAAATCTTCGAGTGAGCATAGTGCAAGGCCACGGAAGCGCAAATTCTACGGCAATCAATTTGTGACTGTATCTTCATCGGACGATGGAGAAGCTAATACCAGCCGCAGTGAGCAGAAATTGGCATCGGCGACTACGGACGACGTTATAGTTTATCCGTCTCATTGTTACCGCATAATCGAGTTTGTGTCTGTGTTTTTAGCAATTTCGGAGTTAGTTATATTTGCAATTTGTGTAAGCAAAAAATAACGTTCGCCGAAAGCAACCATCGAGGTTTAGGATTTAAAATTATTTTGTCGTGTCGCTGCGGTAAACGAGAAATCGAATCCGGACCGTTGATTCACACCGGATACGAAATCAACAGAAGAATTGTGTTCGTTATGAGGCTTTTGGGTGTCGCACGAGAAGGCATAAATATTTTTTGTGGTCTTCTGGATTTATCTCAAGGCATAGGCTTAGCAAAATCGACGTATGACAAAATCGTGGATCATCTGTATGCAGCATCGAAAACGATGTTTGAAAGTGCGTGCAAAAGTGCTATCGAAGAAGAAAAACAACTAAATGTGCAAAATGAAAGACCAGCTGACCATTTGAAAGTTTCGGGCGATGGATCGTGGAAAAAACGTGGATTCACTGCTCTGTACGGTGTAACTACACTTATTGGCTACTACAGTAGCAAAGTGATTGATCTCGATGTTAAAAGCGGATATTGTCATACCTGCACTCTCAAGAAAAATGCGTTGAACGACGACGAGTATGAAGAATGGTATGAAACCCATAAAGATAATTGTTCTTCGAATCACGCAGGCTCCGCCGGAAAGATGGAAGTTGATTCAATCACCGAAATGTTCTCAAGATCCATCGAGAAATTTGGAGTAATGTATAGCAATTATATTGGCGACGGCGACTCCAAAACATTTCTTGGCATCGTGAACAATAATCCATACGGCGACAAGTGTACAGTGACTAAAAACGAGTGCGTGGGACACGTACAAAAGCGCATGGGTACTCGTCTCCGCAACAAGAGAAAAGAACAGAATCTCGGTGGAAAAAAGCGGCTCACAGAGACTGTAATAAAAAAACTAACAATGTATTACGGTCTCGCGATTCGAAGAAATTTAAACTCTGTAGAAGGTATGAGAAGTGCAATAATGGCGACACTTGATCATTATTGCTCTACAGATAAATTGCCTCGCCACGACAACTGCCCCGAAGGCGCCGAAAGCTGGTGTGAATGGCGCAAAGCAGAAGCAAAAAATACTTTGGCTGATTTTAAACATCCACCGCGCCTAATTGACGACGATATTGAAAAACATATTCGTCCTATATACGAGGAATTATCAAAGGACGATTTATTAACAAGGTGCTTGGGTGGACACACGCAGAATGCTAACGAGTCATTCAATTCAACCGTATGGCGCATGACGCCCAAACACCTTCATTCGGGGTTTAAAATAGTTCAGACACGGTTCCAATGTACTTATTAGACCTGAAAATTGGATTTCAGTGCAAAAATTTTTGCGATAAAGCGGACGAGGAGCGCATCACGCATCAAAACAGGCGCGCCTCATTGGAGACCAAAGAGGCCAGAACAGCCCGTCGAATGGAGCAATTGACCGAAAACCAATTTTTTTAAAAGTCTGAAGGGCAGTTATATGGAGCAGGAATCGCTGATTAGCATATTAATAGGGTAAGTTCAAGAAATTTACGATTTTTTGTGAACGAAAACTTTGACACGCGATTTCTCGGATTTCTATTTTGACGATTTTTTCAAATTGGCGAGCAAGATAGGAAAAAAAGTAAACGTGCTATCGAAACGGGTCGATAGCATTGTATTCAGGATTAAATTCTCTTCTGGGTGAACCTAAAATACCTTAAGAAAGTTAACATTAACTCGGTTTTTCAACGATCTGAAATGAATTTTTTTTTTTAAAATGCATTTTTTTTAATCTGCGAAAAAATGTTGAATTTTTCACTTTTTGTTGAATTTTCTTGGTTCACCTAGGAATGACACTATTGAAAATTAAAAATTTCTTTGGTTTTTTTGTTTCAGATGAAAATTGCGACCTGCATCTTGCTCGCCACAGAGAAAGTGCACACTCGAGGCGCCTCCGCAAATTTCTTGTAGCATGAAGAATATCTCATGTATGGTAATAAAAAAATTTGAGAAAACTCTTCAAATATATAAGAATAAACCCTAAAAGTTTCATTTTGTCAGACATTTCTTTCCTTCCCAATAAAATCCTCGAAAATATCGATTTTTTGAAGCCTCTAAAGCAGACTCCCCCCTTAAGCATGTTACAATTTCTGAATCAATAATGTTTTGATTTCATTTATTTGAAACCGAACGTAATTTTTAAATATGTGCAACAATTTTCCTAAATATCTTTCTTGATTATTATACTGGCAATTTATTTAAATCCTTTCCTACTTAAATATTACTTAAAATAGTTTTTATTAACAAATAATTATGTATATGATTCTTACAAAGTTTCTGCAATAGAAAGTACTGAAATCAAAATAAAAACGACAAGTATTTTGTAGCATATAATAAATCTAATTTTAATTAAAAATTTATATAGTACTGAAACATTATAAAAAGTTACTGCACTAGAAATAACTGAAATCAAAATAGAAGCGTCAAGTATTATAGTTGACAAGTAAACATTTTTTTCAGAAAAATGCCCTGCATTATTTGGTTCACATTTTTTGTTTATTTTTGCTAAACAATCTTTTGTAATACATAATCCAATCGTTATATCAAACGACGCCTTTTGCGAAGATGTAAAAATATTTTACTTCTTTTTTATTGGTTTAAAAAAAAATAAAAATAAATAATTTTAAACCAATAAAAAAGAGATACTTCTGATTTTATAAAAGGTAAAAGTTCATAAAATGTTCAAATATACATTAACTAATTGCCAAAGAACTGACACGTAAGTTTTATAAAAATGTTATAAAAGTTATTGAAAAACTGTAAGGATTGTAAACAATAACTTATCCACTAATTAGTTTTTTTTATTATTAATTTATTTAATTCAATGTGACTATTAAGTAGTCATGTAATTCAGAGTTAGAATAAAAATAATCCTATACATATTAAAGTTTATAAAATAATCAATTGAAATAATCACTTGCCATTAATATGATATTTAATAATATCCCTATACGTGTATTTCACAAAATTTCAAAATTAATTTTACACTAGCCATGGAACTAATGGCATATTTAGAATAGTTATAGCGATGGAGAGCTACAAATAAACCACTTATATAACATTATTTCTCTAAATTTATTCAAAAGTCATTATAAGTGTCAAGCTGTCAAGTCTAAAAACCTATATGAGTTACAGTTATAAAACTTCTATATAATATATTTATACTTGATATACATGAATAACAATTAACAACAATAACTTCTTCATTTGATTAATATTATTTATTTTTCAAAATTATTCAAGTCAATGTGACTTTACACATTCATACATCACTCAGCATGAGAATAATAATATTCCTATATGTGTTAGGAATAATTGTAAAATGAATTTTACACTTGCCACGGAACTGATCACATTGTTGAGATGTGGATATAATGGAGAGAATTTTATTTAATAATGTGGATTTATTTAACTACTACTTCTTATATACATCGACATGTTTACTTGGCGAAGGCTCAAGCCAGAGAGCTCGAATAGCAGAGAGAGCGTCGTATTGTCCGGCGTCTCTCGCAATATAGTCATACTCACATACATACTGGAGAGGGGAGACTTACATGTGTGTACTCACACTCATTAGCACGCTCACTTATTTCGGCGTGCTTCACATTATACACGATTTGCGTACAATATTGAACTTGTCTTGAACTTGGGTATATAACATGAACTTGGTTTGAACTTGGGTATATAACAATATAAATGTACATACTATATTTCAACATATATATATATATTTTTTTTTAGTAAAAAATAATAAAACTTCAATTGATCTCCACGAACTCAGTTTTTTATTTTGTGCCGACGTTTCGGACGTTTTTTTAACCGTCCCATTTCAAGGCTATACAAAAAAACACTCATTAAATTTACAATTTGCACAGATTAATAAGGCAACAATAATAAAACACACTTAGTACATAATCTTACGAATAAAAAAGGCGCAGAGATGTTAAGTTTGCATATTGGTTTGAACACAATTCTCCATCAATATCGCACAACTATCAAATTTAATTAAATTAAAATTAATATGAAAAATTAAAAACCGAATATAAACTAGAAGAGAAGAAATATTAAACAATTAAAATTAAAAGGTCTTATTACCTTCGCACAACCCTCCACTTTACATGTTGAAAAGAAAACGAGGACCTCCCCGAAGGGAGTCCTATACACTAGTGAGACTTATATACTAATTATAACGTCGTCTAACCGTTTACAATACATTTCGGCATATACATATACCAATGTGTACATATATACATATAATATATGTACAACGTGTATACGAACAAGTACACACTTACAAACCGTATCAAAATAATAATAATAAAGGAGCAAATATATTGCGGGGCCAAACGAACTGAAACTTCTCTCATGTATTAGGCAACTACGCGCCGCGAAGAAGTAACACACTCGACCTGTTAAACCCAAGCCTACTAGGATTCCCCCCGGCAGCTCATAAGACGTGCCACCTCCATGCGTCGCATAATCCCCCCATACCCAGAGACTGAACACATCAAGTGGACGGCCAAGCGAAAGAGTTAACAAATATCGATGTATAATACCGCCTACGCACATAACATTTTCACACTGTCAAGCGTAACTTTATATATGTTTTTTAGAAAATTTACGTCTTCAATACGGTTTAATGTCTCGTCATGTATATAAATATTCATCATTTCAGAGAACATACGTTTTTTAAAATTATTTTCAATGTCCATGATACAAGTTTTTTAAAATCAATGCTATGTCCTGTTTTAATTGTGTGGACCGCTAATGCGGATCTGTCATTTTTATTTTTTACGTCATATTCATGTTCTCTTATGCGGGTTTTGAGTTTACGCTTACTCGTGCCTATGTATAACGCTGGGCAATTACCACATGGTATCTTATATACAATATTACAAATTTCATTCTTTACTGTTTTATCTTTACCCAATTTTATAATCTTGTTAAACTTATTTATAGTGCGATTAATCAATAGAAAATCATGCTTCTTAATAAATACGTTTAGTTTCGGAGTCAATCCCTTTATGAATGGTAAAACCACCCTTGGTCTCCGGATTTGATTTCTGTTTAATAGATTATCGTTAATATTAGTGTTTACATTATTATTTAAGTATAACATTCTTTTATTAATATATTTTCGAATAAATGCAAGCGGATAATTATTATTCAATAAAAAATTCGTTATTATTTTAACATTTTCTTTGTGAAAAGTAGAATCTGATAGTGAAATCGCCTTATCCACTAAGTTGTAAACCATAGCTATTTTTTGAGATTGTGGGTGGTGTGAATGAAAATTAAGATAACGGCCTGAAGCTGAGTTTTTTCTGTACCAATTGGTTATAGGCGTAGTGTTATCATATCTGTAAATATGTAGGTCAAGAAAAGGCAATCTACCATCCAATTCTAGCTCCAATGTAAATTTTAGAGGATCACAAAAGTTATTAAACTTGTTTAGAACCTCATCAATTTTATTTTCCTTAATTATTAATAGAGTATCATCTACATATCTTTTATATAGTAATATGTCGTTCTTAAAGCTATCAAGACATGAAATTTCCAAAGTTTCCAATACCATATCTGCGAACCATGGACTGGTACAAAAACCCATAGGAGCTCCCATTACTTGTTTATATATTTTATTATTAAACTGCAAAAAGGTTGAGTCCAAGAGTTGCTCTATCCCCTCCATAAATTCAATCTTAACAAGGGGAATGCTATTTTTCAAATCTCCATTTTTTTGATATTGCTTGTAGTATTAAATTTTTTGGTAAATTTGAGAAAAGAGAAACCACATCAAAAGAAACTAATCTGTAATTGGAGGGAACACTCAAATTGTCTAATATTTTTTTCAGTTCTGTACTATTTTTTAAGTTTGATGCTGGTTTGGGAATATATTTATTAAATAATATACTTAACGCTTTATCAAAAGCATAAGTAGGACTATTCAGAGCAGATATAATACGGATGGGAAAATTTTCTTTGTGAATCTTAAGTAAACCATAAGCCTTAGGAATGTTAGTGTTGTCTAAATTTAATTTAATATTATCAAAACTTTTCATTATTAAAAATGCCTTTATTATCCCAATCTTTTATAATAGACTGAGTTTTAGTTTGCAATTTCCTAAGCGGGCATTTTTTAATTTCCGTATAATATTTTCTGTCATTGAGTGAGTCCTCCATCTTCCTAATATACATAGATCTCATAATAACGCATACCGCCCCCTTATCCGCCTTAGTGAACACAATGTCTTGGTTGTTTTTCAGAAATTTAAATGTTTTGTTGTAGTTTTCTGCAATAATTCTATCGTATAACTTGTGTGTTTTTTAGTCGTAACAAATTTATTAACACACTGTACAAGTTCTTTCTTTAATTTATTATTCCTAACCGCAATACTTTCATAATTTAAATCGTCATTAGTATTGTTATCTTGTGTGTTGGTTTCATTAACTTGAAGGTGGAACTCAATGTCTTTCAAAATTTCAATCTGAACTTTGGGAGAGATATTTATAATCGTACCTTACATTTAACAAAATTATTGAAGAATCAAATTCATAACCTATTAATAATTAAGGAAAATAAAATTGATGAGGTTCTAAACAAGTTTAATAACTTTTGTGATCCTCTAAAATTTACATTGGAGCTAGAATTGGATGATAGATTGCCTTTTTGGTATCTTATATACAATATTACAAATTTCATTCTTTTACTGTTTTATCTTTACCCAATTTATAATCTTGTTAAAACTTATTTATAGTGCGATTAATCAATAGAAAATCATGCTTCTTAATACAATACGTTAGTTTCGGAGTCAATCCCTTTATGAATGGTTAAACCACCTTGGTCTCCGGATTTGATTTCTGTTTAATAGATTATCGTTAATATTAGTGTTTACATTATATTAAGTATAACATTCTTTTATAATATATTTTCGAATAAATGCAAGCGGATAATATTATTCAATAAAAAATTCGTTATTATTTTAACATTTTCTTTGTGAAAAGTAGAATCTGATAGTGAAATCGCCCTTATCCACTAAGTTGTAACCATAGCTATTTTTTGAGGTTGTGGGTGGTGAATGAAAATTAAGATAACGGCTGAAGCTGAGTTTTTTCTGTACCAATTGGTTATAGGCATAGTGTATCATATCTGTAAATATGTAGGTCAAGAAAAGGCAATCTATCATCCAATTCTAGCTCCAATGTAAATTTTAGAGGATCACAAAAGTTATTAAACTTGTTTAGAACCTCATCAATTTTATTTTCCTTAATTATTAATAGAGTATCATCTACATATCTTTTATATAGTAATATGTCGTTTTTAAAGCTATCAAGACATGAAATTTCCAAAGTTTCCAATGCCATATCTGCGAACCATGGACTGGTACAAAAACCCTGTAGGAGCTCCCATTACTTGTTTATATATTTTATTATTAAACTGCAAAAAGGTTGAGTCCAAGAGTTGCTCTATCCCCTCCATAAATTCAATCTTAACAAGGGGAATGCTATTTTCAGAATCTCCATTTTTTTGATATTGCTTGTAGTATTAAATATTTTGGTAAATTTGAGAAAAGAGAAACCACATCACAAGAAACTAATCTGTAATTGGAGGGAACACTCAAATGTCAAATATTTTTTTCAGTTCTGTACTATTTTTTAAGTTTGATGCTGGTTTGGGAATATATTTATTAAATAATATACTTAACGCTTTATCAAAAGCATAAGTAGGACTATTCAGAGCAGATACTATAATACGGATGGGAAAATTTTCTTTGTGAATCTTAAGTAAACCATAAGCCTTAGGAATGTTAGTGTTGTCTAAATTTAATTTAATATTATCAAAACGATTTTCATTATTAAAAATGCCTTTATTATCCCAATCTTTTATAATAGACTGAGTTTTAGTTTGCAATTTCCTAAGCGGGCATTTTTTAATTTCCGTATAATATTTTCTGTCATTGAGTGAGTCCTCCATCTTCCTAATATACATAGATCTCTCCATAATAACGCATACCGCCCCCTTATCCGCCTTAGTGAACACAATGTCTTGGTTGTTTTTCAGAAATTAAATGTTTTGTTGTAGTTTTTCTGCAATAATTCTATCGGTATAACTTGTGTGTTTTTTAGTCGTAACAAATTTATTAACACACTGTACAAGTTATTTCTTTAATTTATTATTCCTAACCGCAATACTTTCATAATTTAAATTGTCATTAGTATTGTTATCTTGTGTGTTGGTTTCATTAACTTGAAGGTGGAACTCAATGTCTTTCAAAATTTCAATCTGAACTTTGGGAGAGATATTTATAATCGTACCTTACATTTAACAAAATTATTGAAGAATCAAATTCATAACCTATTAATAATTAAGGAAAATAAAATTGATGAGGTTCTAAACAAGTTTAATAACTTTTGTGATCCTCTAAAATTTACATTGGAGCTAGAATTGGATGATAGATTGCCTTTTCTTGACCTACATATTTACAGATATGATAACACTATGCCTATAACCAATTGGTACAGAAAAAACTCAGCTTCAGGCCGTTATCTTAATTTTCATTCACCACCCACAACCTCAAAAAATAGCTATGGTTTACAACTTAGTGGATAAGGCGATTTCACTATCAGATTCTACTTTTCACAAAGAAAATGTTAAAATAATAACGAATTTTTTATTGAATAATAATTATCCGCTTGCATTTATTCGAAAATATATTAATAAAAGAATGTTATACTTAAATAATAATGTAAACACTAATATTAACGATAATCTATTAAACAGAAATCAAATCCGGAGACCAAGGGTGGTTTTACCATTCATAAAGGGATTGACTCCGAAACTAAACGTATTTATTAAGAAGCATGATTTTCTATTGATTAATCGCACTATAAATAAGTTTAACAAGATTATAAAATTGGGTAAAGATAAAACAGTAAAGAATGAAATTTGTAATATTGTATATAAGATACCATGTGGTAATTGCCCAGCGTTATACATAGGCACGAGTAAGCGTAAACTCAAAACCCGCATAAGAGAACATGAATATGACGTAAAAAATAAAAATGACAGATCCGCATTAGCGGTCCACACAATTAAAACAGGACATAGCATTGATTTTAAAAAAACTTGTATCATGGACATTGAAAATAATTTTAAAAAACGTATGTTCTCTGAAATGATGAATATTTATATACATGACGAGACATTAAACCGTATTGAAGACGTAAATTTTCTAAAAAACATATATAAAGTTACGCTTGACAGTGTGAAAATGTTATGTGCGTAGGCGGTATTATACATCGATATTTGTTAACTCTTTCGCTTGGCCGTCCACTTGATGTGTTCAGTCTCTGGGTATGGGGGGATTATGCGACGCATGGAGGTGGCACGTCTTATGAGCTGCCGGGGGGAATCCTAGTAGGCTTGGGTTTAACAGGTCGAGTGTGTTACTTCTTCGCGGCGCGTAGTTGCCTAATACATGAGAGAAGTTTCAGTTCGTTTGGCCCCGCAATATATTTGCTCCTTTATTATTATTATTTTGATACGGTTTGTAAGTGTGTACTTGTTCGTATACACGTTGTACATATATTATATGTATATATGTACACATTGGTATATGTATATGCCGAAATGTATTGTAAACGGTTAGACGACGTTATAATTAGTATATAAGTCTCACTAGTGTATAGGACTCCCTTCGGGGAGGTCCTCGTTTTCTTTTCAACATGTAAAGTGGAGGGTTGTGCGAAGGTAATAAGACCTTTTAATTTTAATTGTTTAATATTTCTTCTCTTCTAGTTTATATTCGGTTTTTAATTTTTCATATTAATTTTAATTTAATTAAATTTGATAGTTGTGCGATATTGATGGAGAATTGTGTTCAAACCAATATGCAAACTTAACATCTCTGCGCCTTTTTTATTCGTAAGATTATGTACTAAGTGTGTTTTATTATTGTTGCCTTATTAATCTGTGCAAATTGTAAATTTAATGAGTGTTTTTTTGTATAGCCTTGAAATGGGACGGTTAAAAAAACGTCCGAAACGTCGGCACAAAATAAAAAACTGAGTTCGTGGAGATCAATTGAAGTTTTATTATTTTTTACTAAAAAAAATATATATATATATGTTGAAATATAGTATGTACATTTATATTGTTATATACCCAAGTTCAAGACAAGTTCAATATTGTACGCAAATCGTGTATAATGTGAAGCACGCCGAAATAAGTGAGCGTGCTAATGAGTGTGAGTACACACATGTAAGTCTCCCCTCTCCAGTATGTATGTGAGTATGACTATATTGCGAGAGACGCCGGACAATACGACGCTCTCTCTGCTATTCGAGCTCTCTGGCTTGAGCCTTCGCCAAGTAAACATGTCGATGTATATAAGAAGTAGTAGTTAAATAAATCCACATTATTAAATAAAATTCTCTCCATTATATCCACATCTCAACAATGTGATCAGTTCCGTGGCAAGTGTAAAATTCATTTTACAATTATTCCTAACACATATAGGAATATTATTATTCTCATGCTGAGTGATGTATGAATGTGTAAAGTCACATTGACTTGAATAATTTTGAAAAATAAATAATATTAATCAAATGAAGAAGTTATTGTTGTTAATTGTTATTCATGTATATCAAGTATAAATATATTATATAGAAGTTTTATAACTGTAACTCATATAGGTTTTTAGACTTGACAGCTTGACACTTATAATGACTTTTGAATAAATTTAGAGAAATAATGTTATATAAGTGGTTTATTTGTAGCTCTCCATCGCTATAACTATTCTAAATATGCCATTAGTTCCATGGCTAGTGTAAAATTAATTTTGAAATTTTGTGAAATACACGTATAGGGATATTATTGAATATCATATTAATGGCAAGTGATTATTTCAATTGATTATTTTATAAACTTTAATATGTATAGGATTATTTTTATTCTAACTCTGAATTACATGACTACTTAATAGTCACATTGAATTAAATAAATTAATAATAAAAAAAACTAATTAGTGGATAAGTTATTGTTTACAATCCTTACAGTTTTTCAATAACTTTTATAACATTTTTATAAAACTTACGTGTCAGTTCTTTGGCAATTAGTTAATGTATATTTGAACATTTTATGAACTTTTACCTTTTATAAAATCAGAAGTATCTCTTTTTTATTGGTTTAAAATTATTTATTTTTATTTTTTTTTAAACCAATAAAAAAGAAGTAAAATATTTTTACATCTTCGCAAAAGGCGTCGTTTGATATAACGATTGGATTATGTATTACAAAAGATTGTTTAGCAAAAATAAACAAAAAATGTGAGTGTTTTTTTGTATAGCCTTGAAAAGGGACGGTTAAAAAAACGTCCGAAACGTCGGCACAAATTAAAAAACTGAGTTCGTGGAGATCAATTGAAGTTTTATTATTTTTTACTAAACTATTTTTTGGACGAACAATAAATTCTTTTACCATCTATATTTTTTTTTGCCATTTCAAAAAAACCTATATACGCATCACACTTACAAAACTTCGAGATGATTATACACTAGACACATATGAATAACAATTAACAATAACTTATCCATTCAATTATTATTTTTTTCTTTAAAATTATTAAAGACAATATGACTATTAAAAAAAAAATAACACTTAATACTATAATAACAATTTTCCTACACATGTTAAAGTTTACGAAATTGCAGAATGAATTTACACCTGCCAATAAGGAAATAATCACATTAGTATTATAAGAATATAAATAGTTATTGAATTAATAGTACTGAGAAATATTATTATCCACTCAAATAACATTATTATCATTGACATATTTTAAAAATGTATACAATGAATTAACTAAATATTATAATTTAGAGAATTTAAACACAGTAATAAGCGTTTATTTAACTTGTTTTTTATATTCTTCGAATATTACAATTTAAAATAAAAAAGGTATACCGGCGCCTGCATTTACTTTTGTGGTTAGAGTTATCTCTCGCTCTCTACCTCTCTCTCTCTCTCTCTCTCTCTCTCTCTCTCTCTCGGATCTCTTGAATTATGAATGTGAGGTTAAATCGCTTGGGGTCATGATCTCTCCCTCTCTTGATTGGACAAAACAGGTGCTAACTATCTCGAGTCGCGTACATGGGGTCTTGCACTCATTGCGCTACTACAAGAAGACTTTGTCACGAGGTCTTAGGAAGAGTCTGGTTGAAGCACTAGTTTTTCCGCATTTTGACTATGCGTGTGCGGGATATAATGACGTCGATCAGACCAGAAATCTGAAGCTTTAAAGGCTACTGAATGCTTGTGTCCGATTCGTGTGGGGGAACATAGCAAGGTGGGAGCATGTCCATATAGGTTAAGTCTCAGGTGGTTGTCAGTCGAGTTCAGACGCTCATACCTCATTGGCTCACTTGCATACGGCATCATAGCTCATAACTCACCCATTTATCTGGCTAATCATTTTATCAAATTAAATACTCTCCATCATAATCCTCGCACCTCCTTTCGTCATCCATCAAAATCGCTAAATTATCTTCCCCCTCGTACCGAGACATTGAATAAATCATTTGTCATCACTGCATCTAAAATCATTAATGAACTTCCTCCATTTTCATTCGACACATCATCTATCAGTCATTTCAAAAATTCATTATTCAATCACCTGTTTGGACTTGATCAAACTGCCTGGGAAAATAGAATGTGCAATGAGGGCATAACACTTCTTCAAATCCCTCACCTCGACTAGAATATAGGCATGTAATACTGTGATAATTATTTTCGGCGTCTGATGTATATTTATTTATTTATTTGTATAATGTTTATATTTATGAAATTTTATCTACAGAAAGCACTGTTACTATGGCAAATGTGCAATCCAGTTTTAAGTTTAGTTTTAAGTTGTTAATTTTTATTAGAAATCTTGTTATTATTATTATTATTGTTGTTTTATTACTTGTACTACTGTAAATTCAAAATGTATTTATTATTTCAAGTGCCTACGGGGTTTCAACCCCAAAGGCCAAATAAAATTATATCAATCAATCTCTCTCTCTCTCTCATTTTCTCTTTATATTTTATATTTTATTTTATATTTTATATTTTTATATTGTTTTGTTTACGTTACTGTTTTTATTTTTTTATTGTTATTATTTTTACTTATTTATTCAATTATCTATTTATATGTTTATCTGTGTATTTATGATCTCATGTTACTTTGTTATCTGTTGTCTAGCATGATGAGTGTTTTGTTTTGATTACTTTTATATTTTCGCTGTATTTTATTTTATTTTAGTTTATTGATTTTGCGCAGATTACATTCTGTGACGGAAATCGTCACACAATCTTTTCGCGGCGAACAAAGCATTTAAAATCCTGTTAAATGTAAGTCGTCGGAGTCTTTGGTATGTCAAGGCCAATCGACGACATTTGTTTACGTCGATCAAAGTGTACAATTACGCGCGCAATAGTACGTAGGGATGAGAGCGCGAGAGTGTGTGTGTGTGTTTCCCACTCTCATCCCTTTTTCGAAAATTAGACGATTGCCTAATTAGTATGTCCCGATCCGCCGCTCGAGGCGGACAAACCATATCCGGACCGATCGAGAGTTTTTCTGGCTAACAAGGCGCGTGAGGCGCAAAAGCCATCGGTTACCCGGAACATCCTCGTGAGTGAGCCGCGAGTGATTTCGTGTGTGTGTTAAGGACGGGAAGTGTTGAGTGAGTGCGGACGCGGTTCGCGAGGCACTCACCGCGGCACAGGGCCGCCTTCCACCACCGCAGCCGACGTCGTCCTCCGTTGCCCAGGAGGACAAAGGGACACGGATCGGCTGGGCCATCCACGGGGCGCACCCCGGTAAGTTTGTGCTTATATTACCGTGCGTTCCCCCCTTTCCCCCGAGTGTATGTGAGTGTGTACATCGGGACTGTATTCGGGTACGCCGGTACCCGAATAGCGGGGATCGGAACAGTCAACCGCAGGCGAGTATCTCGATCCGGTTGGCTCCCGATACTTCCACCCGCGCGAAAGAACATTGTCGCGGCACACGGCCTGGATGGCCATCTTGTTAATTATTTAAAATAAACATTTCATTTATTTTATTTTTAATAGTGTGTTTATTTTGTTCTCCCCGCTCCCGCCGACATTCATTTAATTTTCATATCGTGTCGAGGCAAGGAGGATCGCCCGAATCCTCCACACCGTTCGTCCCAGCGAACTCGCGTTCCTGGCAACAGCCGCAGTTCGGTAAACAAATAAATTAATTGTGTGCGCGGTATTGGGCAACGCGGCCCAACGGTTAATTTAATTACGTAAATTAATTAATTTTAATCGGGTACGCGAATACCACGTCACAATTCATAATATGTATACGAGGATTTTTCCCCGTGATACGAAATAAAGATTCTTACTATCTAATTCTCTCTCTCTCTCTCAATCTCCCTCTCTCTCTCTCTTCGAGTGAAATTTTTTTATAGGAAATCGTTCTACCAAGGGTCCTGAAGCTTTGTCCAAATTTTCACCTCTTTTGGAGTGTTTATATGGGACTCTGAACGATTTTCCTGTTCGATTTGCTCAAGCTACCTTGATGCTTTCTTCAACTGTCATTTTGAGTTGGTGTAACGAGACATATTTTTTTCTTTTTTATATCCAAGATCAATACCAGTAACATCATCCGAGTAATTTTCACCAGAACTGTGGAATTTTGGTTATGCTGTTTCGAACATCTTCTCTTTAAAGTGGATCTGGCCATTACTTATATCTGTTTTACATAATTATTTATCGGAGGGATCGAGCTTTCAATTAGGATACGTTAGATGTTATTGCCAAGCCTTGTGTTCAAGAATTTTAGTGCAAAGTGTTTGGTGACTGTATATATTTGAAATTTTTATTAATTTTATTGTTTTTCAATTTTTAATTATATTTTGTGTTTTGAGGTTAGTTTTATTTGCATGCAAAAATATATATTAAATCGACTCGTGGCTTTTGTTACCGACGGTCCGTAACTTAGACCTATTAGATCTATTTTTTTTTCTTTTTTTTTGTTCTCATTTGACCTATTAGATGTTATTCTATTTTCTACTTTTGTAAACTTTTATTATCTGTGTATTATATGTTATTTTTTATGCTCTGTAAGCTTATGTAGAGATATGGACTAAGTTTTAAATTATTTACCGACCGCTTTACACTATATAGATATGTGATCTCATGTTATTCGTTTGTATATTGAGTTTTTCTCCTGTTCTGATTTAATTAGTCAGGATTTTTATAATTTTCGACAGTTATTTAAGCTTTAATTTATATTATCACTCTTTTTACATGCATCTGTTTTTATGTTTGTATATTTTTAGTCTTTGTATGTAATACTTACCGAAGTTTTTAATTTTGTTTTACAATTTATAACTTTTTATCAAACTTGTAATTTTTTTTCATTTTTATTTACATGCAGATATAAATTGATATAGTAATATATTAATTCTCTATATTTTATGTCAAAAGATTAATTTTTGTTTTTTACTTATGCACTGTAAATCAGCGTTAATCATTATTTGCGTTTTTTTAGTGCTATATTATTATTGGCAAATTTTATTTCTTAAATTTTCTAAATCTTAGTAAATTTTTCTTACTTTGTATATATAGTTTTTTTCTACATTCATGAGTTGCTCAGTGACATTTACATTATTATTATATTTTGAGTTTGGTTTATTTTTTATTTTAGTTTATTTGAGTTTATTTACAAATGCCTAAATGTAAAAAATGCAAACGTAATATTGTAAAGGAGATCTGTAAATGCACATTTTGTGGCAAATTTTTTCACCCTGGCTGCTTAATTCAATACTTAGCTATTAAACCCAATAACATCTGTTGTGCAAGTTCTTCGAGAATACTTAAACATCAACTTACTAATAATATAGACAGTGATATCCTCACTTTGTCCCGTAGATCTGATAAGTTTGACCAGGCCCGCAACTTAAGTGATATTGAAGCTGTTATTGGTGATAAAGATCTTACACAAAACCTAACCAATATGAATAATAGCATTTTTAATAGCAGCTCTTCAATTACACCTAGCTTCACCCCATCAAATGCTTCTGCGTTGCCTCCAAATTGGAACAACTTGTCCGAACCTGAAATATCGGCTTTCATACTGCAACAGATGCAATGTAATTATCTTAACATGTCTGGTTAGCTTTGTTTACTTAGCACCCAATTTAACAATTTGTCCCAAACGGTATCGGCTAATACTCAACGTATAGCCACTATTGAATCAGCAATGCGGCAAAAAAATACGTCTCAAAGAGCGTCCAGCTCAGGACTTGAGATTAAGGTGACCGGCATTCCATCTGCTGTCACTTTATCTTGCAAAGAATTGTTTTACGCTATCTTGAATCGTTTGGATTTGCAGCATCTTCAAAATGATGTTTTGGAGATTAGAGAATTTAAATTCAAGCCTTTGGAAAGTTCTTCTGGTACTTCGGATATCTCTCGAAAATTCATTACACTTATAGTTAAGTTTAAATCCATTGCCGCTAAGGAACACATTCTTAAAACTAAACGAGAATTTGGCATTATCACTTATCGGAGTCTTTTTCTGATCTGAGATCTGAATCTACCAGTAATCTCAACTTTTATGATATGCTGACTGCGGAACTTTATCAATTGTTACTTTTAACTAAGAAAAAGGCTAGAGAACTTAATTATAAGCATGTGTGGGTTCGTAATGAGTGTGTGTTTGTTCGGCGTTTAGATAAGTTCAAAGTAATTGTAATTCACTCTAACGAAGACCTTAATAAATTGCAATGACTACAATCTGATTCAGGTACGTTCTCTCCACCTCATATTACCTTACGCCAGAAAGGCTTACGTGTAGCACATGTCAATGTTAATTCTTTAAGGGAGCATCGTGATGATATTCGTGATTTTATTGTAGCAAACTCAATTGATGTTCTCTCCATGTCGGAAACCTGGCTTACTCTCAACCAGCCCTCGACACTTTTTGATATTGATGGGTTTTATTTATATAGAAATGATCGAAATCTTAAATCTGCAAAGGGTAAACGTGAATTTATTCAGGGCGGTGGTGTTGGTTGCTATGTTCGCAGAAATATCCAAACTAAGGTTATTTGTTATTCAATCAATGAGAATTTGAATGAAACTGAATACATTGTTCTTGAAATTTCAATGAGTATGCGGCAAAAACTTCTATTTCTCTCGATTTACAGACATCCTAAAGGTCAGGTATTGTGCAAAGTTTTTGAATTGATTAATCAATATCTTCAACTGTATCCCAATGTTATAATTGCTGGTGATCTTAATTCTGACCTCTCGAGTGATAATTATTATTCTAATCACCTAAAGAATCTTATATTTGAGAAGTCTTTATACCACATTCCTACGGGCCCAACGCATCATCGGGATAATTCTGATACTTGGCTGGATGTCGTGATTATTGACTCTATGAATAAAGCTACTGGATTTTATAAATCGAACACACCGTTCATTAATTGTCACGATTCTATTATTGTTCCCTAGCGGAAATAGTAAATGCTAATAACTGCAAATAACTGTACATAACTGCAAATAACTGTAAATAACTGCAAATAATTGCAAAGAACTAAAATATTTAGTTGGGTTTGAGACGCTATTAACTATTATTTGTAGCTCTTTGCAGTTTCTTGCAGTTATTAACAGTTATTTGCAATAATTAGCAGTTACCTGCAGTTATTTGCAGTTTTGTCAAATTCTAAGTAGGTTTATATAGTTTTTAGAAATAATTATTAGCAACTATTTGCAGTTTTTAGCAGTTACTAATAGATTATACCAATTATTTGCAGTTATATTCAGTTATTTGGGGTTATATGCTATTTCTTTATAATTATATTATAGCACAAAAATAGAAGTGCAAATAATAGCAAATAATTGCAAATAACTATTAAAAACAAATAAAAACTGCTAATATTTGCTAATAATTGCTATTAACTTTTATAATATCTGTCAAATTTTGTGTTAGAACTTTCAACAAAAACTAATAACTGCAGATAATTATTTGTAACTGTAAATAACTGCAAATAACTGCAAATAACTACAAATAATAGTGATAAGCGTCTCAAACCCAACTAAATATTTTAATTATTTGCAGTTATTTGCAGTTATTTTCAAATACTATTTCCGCCAGAGTTGATTACAAATTAAATGAACGAGTCATCAAATCGATTGAAATTTTTTCGCGGGATTTTCGTAACTTCTCTCCTGCCGACTTTTCCATGGCTCTTCAACAATGTTTAGACACGGATAATCTCAACCTTCAAACCAATTTGGATGTTAACCAACTTCTTGAATGTTTTCGTGTTGTCTCTTTAGATTTACTTAATATACATGCGCCTTTTAGACAGCGTATTTTTAAAAAAATGCCTGCGCCTTGGTTTAATGACCGTCTGAGAAAAATGTACCAAGTAAGAGATAGATTGCATTACTGAGAGAGTTTAAGGTTTTACGTAAGCAAGTCAAACTGGAGATTAAAAAGGCTCGCGAGGATTATTTGTTGAATAGTTTATCGGATGCACAGGATGCTGCCAAGTTCTGGAAAATCTTACGCAAGCACGGACTAACCCAGCTAAAAAATGATTCTCCTTTACAAAAATTTAGTGCTTTCGAAATAATCTCATACTTCTTCTCGTTTGCTAGTTGTCACCCTGATTGTTCTTTGAATGAATTAGAGAATTTTTTGGCACTTCCTTATTCAAATAACGCTGACTTGATTGATTTTGAATTAGTCGATTTTTTACAGGTTAATATTGCCTTGAAGAGATGTTTGCCTAAAGCCCGAAATCGTAGCTGCGATGGCCTTTCGTTGAATTTCTTTTCAAATGCGCTGCATGTTATTACCCCTTTTCTCGTTAGTTTATTGAATAAGGAGTAAATCTACAGGAGGCCCACAGCGGCCTACCAGTCACAAATTTTGATACGTTGAATAATTTTGACTTTAATATTAATACGTGCAGAAAGGATGGGGCGTCCGCCATGTTGGATTCATACTTAGATTCATTAAACCTCTTCCTTATCAAATCTGATCCTACACATCATGCGCATTCCACCACCCATTCATCTCATACCTGGCTGGATTTATTTATAACGCGTAATCCTCCGCTAGTCTAAACTTATTATAAGTCTTCAGTTCCCTTTGCAGCGGGACATGATTATATTGTACTAACTTTTGATTTTATTAAACCATTGCCGACGGTAAAGAAGATTTGGTCACGGAACCTTGCTATAATTGATCTACCGGAGGCAGCTGCTCTTTTTTCCGATGCTTTTAATCATCTTTCAGCTCATTCAAGCACTACCACTGTGTCGTCTTCACCATCAATTTCTCACCCTTCAACCACGTCGTCTGGCCGTTCACCTTCCTCCTCTCAACATACGCTGATGCCTTGTTCTTCATCCTCCACCACCATCATCATTCTACTCTCAAACCTGGTTTCAGCTACCCTGCAAACTTTTGACTCACTCGCTCCCGCCAAACTCATCACCATCAAAAATATCAACAAATCATGGATTACACCTCATATTAAACAAACTATTAAATCTCGTAACATGGTATAAAAAAGATACTTGGCCACTGGCCTCAGCTCGGACTATCAGAAGTACAAGGATTTACGTAATCTGGTTAGAAATGGCATAGATTCTAATAAATTTTTGTACTATAATAACAGAATCAATTCGGCCTCTAACTCGTCTAGTTTGTGGAAAGAGCTCAGGAACATGGGTCTCGCGTCTAAAACATCTCAATCACCCCTCAATATTTTTTCACCCGATCAACTCAACACCCACTATACCCTCTGTTTCATATTCACCCAGTCCTTTTATCTTTCCCAACTTCAGTTTCTCAATTTATCAGTAGACATCTTGCCCTCATCTTATCCATTAATTTCCTTTCACTTTGCCCCTATCACCTCGCATAAAGTCCTCTCTACTTTCGCTAGGCCTTCGGTTTCGCTAGGCCTTTTATTAAAAATTACACGGTGTTTATGCGGAAAACGCAGGGAGGGCAGCTCTTCCCGATTCACTCTGAATCTGACTTAGTTAAATTTTCAAACCTTAATCCGTCTCCTTCTCAATGAAGGTTGTCTGGGCAGACGTCATCACCTACTAACAATTCATTCTCCATTTTTCATGTAAATATTAACCGCCTAAAAACACTTTTTTCATCTAATGAATCACTAGTCCTTCCATTGAACCACGATATCGTTGCATTCTCAGAAACTTTTCTCACAGATCATGACTCCTCCAACATGCTGGGCCTTCCTGGCTACATATTACACAGATTAGACCGGCGTCCGCCATGTTGAATTCATACTTAGATTCATTAAACCTCTTCCTTATCAAATCTGACCCTACACATCATGCGCATTCCACCACCCATTCATCTCATACCTGGCTGGATTTATTTATAACGCGTAATTCTCCGCCAGTCTATTCTTATTATAAGTCTTCAGTTCCCTTTGCAGCGGGACATGATTATATTGTACTAGCTTTTGATTTTATTAAACCATTGCCGGCGGTAAAGAAGATTTGGTCACGGAACCTTGCTATAATTCATCCGCCGGAGGCAGCTGCTCTTTTCTCCGATACTTTTGTCACGTCCAGACTTGCACCAATTACCATAAAAAATATCACAAGAAGGCAAATGGTTAATAAACCATTCGCGTTCCTTTCGCTCTTGTTTGACTAGGACTAGCCTTACGTCTCCGGGAGTAGCGAGCGAAGTTATTTTGAGAGTAGAGATGCAGGATATAATGTGGGATAAATAAAATAATATATGTTTTATTTCGTATTAATTATGCATTATTTATTTAAATATAATATGCTGTTTTTCTTTAAATGAACACGTGAAACTAAATTATTACAGCTTTTTAATGGGCAAAAACACATAAATTTACACTATTTTATTAACAATTGTATAAAATTATTTAAGTCGAATAACGATTAATTTTGATTAAATAAACAAATGTACGGCGAACATATTAACACATTATAGAATTAAAAAATAATACACAAGGTTATTTTATTATAAACATTAATAATCCACAATTGAAATAGGAATCATTATAAGTTAATGCAGATAAAATAAAAAAATGGTTGTCGTTTAAAACATGAATTATAGTTAATAAATTGTAATTCAAACCGTGAATATTTCAATTCAAATACAATGTAACGAATAATTATTATAAATAAATTGTAATATGTAATAATAATTGTTTTAAAAGAAAAACGGTTGGTTCAGCAATCGAAATAACATAAAATATCAGGTTGCCTTTACGAATAATACAAGCGTATAGATAGCCGAAAAGAATATACCTTAAGTACCCAAATATATAGATATATATATATGTATATATATACATATATATGTGTGTATATTCGGTGAGGAACGAAGGTCCGCCTTGAACGTGGGTAGTGGTGTCAGATTGCCGTATAATGTCCTGCTAGACCTGCGGGCGTCGACGTTAGATGTGTATGCTGTTGGAGCTCGACGATTTCCAGATGTCGAAGTCGTAGTTCCTCGACTATGGCTTGTAGATGTCAATGATACGTCTCGATTCCTCTTGTGATTTTTAATACGTATTATTTCAAAGTTCAAGTAGCAGAGCCACGCCTTTGGATAAAAATCAAAGAGTTGTCCAGCAGAGCTTCGCCTTGCGAAAGCTTTAGATGAAAATTTAGGAGTGCCTGTGTCTCTTCTGGGTCCTCTTTATATACCCTAAAATCCTATGCATCTGTCCTTGTCTTACGCTTCGCCTTGTCTTACACTTTGCCTTATATGGAGATGTGTAAGTAGTTCTCGATTTTTCTGTGCTTGCACCCGATTGGACCGTTAGATGTGCGTAGTTAAAAATTATCGAATCCCATGCATTTTCTGTATCGCTTCGTAGTTAATTCGGAGAATTTGCTGTCCCTCTTTTATTACTGCGACGTTATCCAAAGAACGGCTTAATTTATTACTTCCTTCTAATGCTCGAATTTTCTAGTCGATGTTTCCCATTGCCGGTTCTTCTCCGAGCATTGATTTTATAGTGCAGTACAAAAAAACTCTTGCGCAACCCTTCGTTTCGATCTCACTATCGGCGATCCCGCTTATACGCGTATTGGCTTCGAATGATATCTTTAACTCTACTTATCAATCTCTATTTCGTTTGAAACACTCGTAAACTAATCTGTCCCTTAGCTCTATAAATTATATTTTACATTACTGCACTTACTTAGAACCATTCCTTATCAACCTTATTTCGTTTTTCTTCTACGCCGTATTTTTATTCTAAACTACGCAGTACTTTTGTACGAAAAATAATAATATAATTTTCGTCGGGATGCGACACTTTTAATCATCTTTCAGCTCATTCATACACTACCACTGTGTCGTCTTCACCATCAATTTCTCACCCTTCAACCACGTCGTCTGGCCGTTCACCTTTGTCCTCTCAACATATGCTGATGCCATGTTCTTCATCCTCCACAACCATTATCATTCTACTCTCAAACCTGGTTTCAGCTACCCTGCATACTTTTGACTCACTCGCTCCCGCCAATCTCATCATGGCATATAGAAGATACTTGGCCACTGGCCTCAGCTCGGACTATTAGAAGTACAAGGATTTACGTAATCTGGTTAGAAATGGCATAGATTCTAATAAATTTTTGTACTATAATAACAGAATAAATTCGGCCTCTATCTCGTCCAGTTTGCGGAAAGAGCTCAGGAACATGGGTCTCGCGTCTAAAACATCTCAATCAACTCTCAATATTTTTTCACCCGATCAGCTCAACACCCACTATGCCTCTATTTCATATTCACCCAGTCCTTTCACTCTTTCCCAACTTCAGTCTCTCATTTCATCAGTAGACATTTTGCCCTCATCATATCGATTAATTTCCTTTCACTTCAAGGCTACTGGGTACGATGGAATTTCTATTCCAATGTTGAAACTGTTAGCTGCTCAATTAGCATCTTATCTTACTGATTTGTTCAACTTATCTCTCTTAACGGGAATTTTTCCAAAGCCTTGGACTAGGTCTCTCCTTTTTCCTCTGGCTAAGTCGAACAGAGTGATATCGCCGTCTGACACTAGGCCTATAGCAAAGCTCTGTGAAGTCTCCAAGATCTTAGAAAAATTAATTCACGAACAACTCACAGAATATCTTAATAGTAATAATTTAATTATTGAGAGACAAGCGGGCTTCCGCCGGGGGCATAGTACCCAGACGGCTCTGATAGGTGTCTTAGATGACGTTAGGAGAGCCATAGACAAACGAATGATCACTATTCTTATTTTATTTGATTTTTCGAAAGCGTTCGATTCGGTGCCACATGACCTGATGCTTTGTAAATTACGCTCTATAGGTTGCTCGGATACGGTTCTCTCTTGGTTCTACCATTATCTGGTTGGACGTACTCAATCGGTTGTGGATGAACTGGGGATGGGTTCGGCCTTGCTCGACACGTCTAGGGAGGTGCCACAGGGCAGTGTCCTCGGCCCACTTTTATTTTCTATTTTTATTAACGACCTCTCGCGGGTTCTAAAACATTCTGACCACATGATTTTCGCGGATGACACTCAGATCTATCACTCGTTCTATCCAACCGATCTTGCTCAGGGTGTACAAAGGATTTCGGAAGACGCTAATGCGATAGACAACTGGGCGAGATTGAATGGTCTGAATCTGAATGTAAAAAAGACGAAAGTGATGATCTTAGGAAGTCAGGCTTTTATTTCACGCATTGACTTTGATACTGCCCCGAAGGTTTCAATAGGGAATGATATCCTTAACTATGAATCGGAAGTCAAATCTTTGGGCATATGGATTTTACCCACCCTGGACTGGTTTCGTCAGGTCGCATCAGTGTCGCAGCGAATTCATTGAGTCCTTCACTTCTTAAGATTTTTTAAAAGAGCGCTTTCGCGTCAGAATAGAAAGAGCCTTGTCGAAGCTCTAATTTTCCCGCATTTCGACTACGCCTGCGCTGTTTATCACGACCTGGATGCTACCAGGAATTTAAAACTACAGCGTCTACTAAATACTTGCGTTCGTTTTGTATGGGGTATTATTCCATGGCGGGAGCATGTGACACCTTACCGTCTTAAGCTGGGCTGGCTGTCGGTCGAGCTTAGAAGATCCCTTTTTATTGCTACTAGTGCATTTAACATCATTCCCCATAATTCCCCTTCCTATATTGCTCGCCACTTCATTATTCGTGATGCTTCGTTTCCTGCTCGTTCTTCCTCACGTCTCCCACCCTCATCCCTTTTCTATCTTCCTCCTCGAACTGAGGCTCTTGATAACTCCTTCATTATCACTGCCTATCGCCTCATTAACCACCTTTCTTTCACTAATTTTGACCCTCTCCTCTATAATTCATTCAAAGCATCACTCTCATCGTATCTTTCTAAGCTCGATCGTCAGACTTGGGACGTGAGAATGATTAATGAAGGAATTGCCTGCCCCTCCTTGCCTGATTTTTGAATGTTTTATGGCTTCTATTTTATGTTCAATTACGCCGTTTTTCTATTGCGTTTTATTTTAATCATTTGCGTTTTCATCTCGCTATTTTTATATACTTATCTTTTTAAATTATTTTTGTTATTAATTTGTTATTAATTTTATTTTATTATTATAGTGCGATTCTAGTATTTTTATTATTATTATTTTTGTAAATAATTTATTATAGAATTATTATTGTTCTTATTTTATAATGTGTATCAACATATATGTATTTAGATCTCGTTTGAGAGTTCATATGTGTATACGGGGCTACACCCCAAAATACCCAAATAAATAATCAAATCAAATCAAATCACTCTCACTCTGACTCACTCATTCTCTCTCATTCTCTCTCTCTCTCTCTCTCTCTCTCTCTCTCACACACACACACACTCACTCATTCTCTCTCATTCTCTCTCTCTCTCTCTGTCTGATTATCTTGCTAAACGTTTCTTTAAGATCGACCATTCAGCAGATCATTATCCGTACAGGATCATTACGTACAGATCCTTAAATAAATCGTGCAGTATCCATCACGTACAGAATCCTTAAATAAATCTGTTGTTATAAGTGCCTCTAAACTGTTAATTTCATTCATCATTATTTGAAGACTTATTTAGTCTTGACTGTTCAGCCTGGGAGGACAGAGTTGTGTGTGAAAACCTGATCCGTCTTCAGATCGTTCAACCATAGGCCGTATTATGCTGTGTGACATTGTATCTCTTATTTTATTACTCTTATTGTATGACTTATCTGTTTTTATTATGCACATGCGACTTCTGCGTTCTTGTGTATATGATATTGTTATTTTACTTTTTTATATATTTATTGTTATTTAACTTTTTATATTTTATATACTGTTTTGTATTGTTTTACTTGATCAAAGCGATGAATGTTTTTCTTTTGCGCAAATTTTGTTATTTACATTTTATTTTATTTAATTTTTAGCAATGTTATGTATTAGGTGTTAACGGGGTTTCTGCCCCTATAAGCCCAATAAAGTTTTATCTATCTATCTATCTATCTATCTCTGGATGCGAATGCCGTAGCATTCTGGGTTATATCAAATGGTCTTGCATATATTTCGCGAGTGGATCTGGCCGCTGCTCCTCGAGTTAAGTTATTAAATACCTATTTGGATTATGAGAATCAGGTTAAGTCGTTGGGCGTATGGTTGTCGCCCACCCTAGATTGGTCAAAGCAAGTGGTGTCAATATCACCATATAATGATCTAGATCAAATGCGGAACCTAAAACTCCAACGACTCCTCAATGCGTACGTGCGAGTTAAGTGGGGAAACCTGCGTAGATATGATCATATAGCCCCATACAGATTGCATTTGCGATGACTGTCGGTCGAATCTGGACGTTTGTATTTCATTGGATCATTGGTATTTAGTGTTATTGCTCGTAATTCACCTCATTATCTTGCTGAACATTTCATTAAGGGGGTCTCATACTCAATTCTGCGATTTTACCGTTCTAACCGCCGGTAATGCAGGTTATGTAAAAAATAGTAACTTTCATCAAGAGCGCCATCTGTGGAAAGTCATAATCGAAGTAATCGTAGATGGCGCCATTGATGTCCAGAGCATCGTAATATAAAACAGTGTGACTGTTTTTTTTCAATATAAAAATTAAAAAATAACGTATTTGACTTATACGTATTTTCTATTATATCTATTATAATCCGTATTTCATCAATCCGCATTCTATTTATTATTACTATGCCATCACATATATATATTTATATATATATACATATCAATTGTATACTTATGTTTCGTTTACGGATTTTATATCTATTTAGTTTATACGTATTATATGCGCATTTCGGTTATATGTATGCCAAGGCCTGCGATGGCTCGGTCGGTTAGGGCGTCGGGCTCGTAATCTGGAAGTCCCAAGTTCGATTCCCGACCCCGGCCGATTGATGCAAGCACCACTGGGGAATGTATTTTCAACAAGTGCTTTCTTAACAAAAACGTCGTATGACCTCCATCGCTGATTAGCACCAATATGGCAGCATAAAAAAAGCGACGTTAAAATCATAAATAAAACAAAAAATACGTATGCCATGACTGCCTATAGATTTTTCGGTTCTTGAAACGTTAATGCAATGTTAATCTAGTTAATAACATCGTCTTACAAAAGGCATCTATTACTTCAATTGCTTGTATATCCATATTTAGCGCATTTTACCTATAATTGATGATACATCATGCATATGTATGATAATAAATAAAATGTAAATTACCCTTTTTTACCAACATACAAGTAGCACTTTTCATATTTTGACATATATGCAAGTTAATAAAATATATATTTGTTTATTTTCCTTATGCGCAATTAAAGATTTTAGCATATTTCGGGTACAAGCAAAAATAAATAAATAAATTTTTGTCCCTACAAAATAGAAGATTTTGCATATTTCGCCTATATGCAATTAAAGAATTTTGCATATTTTGTTATATATGCAAGTAAATTAAATATATATTTGCATATTTCCCCTATTCGCAATTAAAAATTTTGCATATTTTACATATGTGCAAAAATAAATATATAAATCTGCGTATTTCGTCCCTATATAAATAGAACATTTTACACATTACGGCTATGCGTAATTAAAGAATTTTGCATATTTTGCCATATATGCATTTTCCTTTACGCAATTAAAGAATTTACCATATTTCGCATATATGCAAAAATAAATATATGAACGTGTGTATTTTGCTTATACACATTTTGCATATTTTATTTATATGCAAATGTGTAAAAAATAAATTGAAAAAGAGCTGAAACAGCAGCAGACCTTCTCCAAGCAGCAGCAATAGTAGGCGAAGGAAAAAGAGCATCGTCAACTGTAGGCCTTGAATATATATCTACAACAGATCCTGTACAAGCTGTATGAAGAAAATGAAAAAATTTATAGCAAGAGCAGTGTACCCACACCCTGTGACGTGAAGTAGTACCAAGATCAACTGATGGTGTATTCGTACCAGCAACCGTATACTGTACGTCATATAGTAGCAGTACAAGTAGTAGTAGTAGTAGTACATTTTGGGTACGCAGCAGTAGTAGAAGCCATATGTTTGACAGATGTAGATGATCCTGTATAACCTGGAATTTTATACAAAATTTTATAAAACATCAATAAGCACCATATTATATAATTTTATAAAAATAACAATTAAATATTTAATACGTCTTGTTCAAGTCAGAGCTACGCAAGAAGCCGAGAACGAATACTTGCCTAGCGCTGGTTCAAACTTAAAAAGTATTTTAAGAATTGAATTATTTATATCTGTTTGACAAAATATTAATATTTACATTACATTAATAATTATTTTTGGAAACATCAATAAAGTAACATAATTATAATCATTTAAATTTGTTGAATTGTTCAGAAATTTGCACTTTCCTTTGAAAGGTATCTGCAATTATCTGTATATGCTGTAACTTTTTCGTATTAAATTTATTTTTGTAAATCAACACATTTTGCATACAATTTACAAGAATTACTTAATATTAAAATGTATTTATTGGTAAAAAACTTTGTGTTATAAGGCTATGCTCAAGCAATAAAAAATGAATACATACCAGTAATATCAGCAATCATTGCTTGAGGTTCATATGCATAATGGCGAAGCAGCTGTATATATAGTACTAACAGTTGAAGGTATCTAATTATATAACGTAAGAAGCACCGACATAAGATGAGCTTGAACGCGCAGCTACAGCGGACTCTGAAAAAAAGGCATGATTAGAAGATATCAACGCAGCACTAGTGCTACAAAGAATAGCTACAAAAACAGTTGCAGTTGCAACGAGAGTTCTAGTACTGTAAACGATATAAGAAGTATTAGATCCTATACCTGCACATGTAGTCTTATCGTAATCAGAAAAACACTTTCATATTATTTGACAACAGTAGCCAGTCAAATGTTGCAGTAAGTCCTAGAAGAAACAGCAGTAGTAAACGCTGAACATGTAGAAGAAACTGATGAAGGCCATGCTAAAGCACACCCTGGAAATAAAGAAGCATTAGAATAAGTGCCTGTAACAGAAGTGGTAATTATAAACAAATTATAGAAGAAACTGGTAGCATTTATAGCTATAGTATCATAAGTATAGCAGGAGATTCTAGTAGTTGATACAGACCCTTCATGAGAAGTTTTACATTTGTAGTACAGTAGAACCTGGATGAACAACTACAGTTCCCTGGATGATTATCAGCAGAAAAAGCTGACTATACTTAAAATTGTAGTTAATCGACAATTGAACTTAATCGCAATAACAACAGTGGCCGTAGCAGCATACACATGGAAAGGAATAAACTTTGGACTTGCAGACGCTGTGGATCCGAGACAGGAAGTAATAGCCAAACCTCTAGGTATACCATTAGCAATAAATCTTGATTCAATATCTCTGCACATGGTGGCTATATAAGGACAAACAATAACAATATATACTATATAACATAACCCCTAAACACAAAGTACGCAGTACTTTATAAATAACACATTTTAAAAATTGTTTCGTTAGCACTTGTGATAGCAGTAACATCAATATAAGTAGCAGTAAAATTGTATGTTGCATGTGTAGTCTACCTAATACAAGGAGCAGCAGCAGATTCTTACGCTAATAACCTCCAAATGACGACTATATTTTTCCTGTGTATTTGGTGAATGTTTGAAGATCAGACCAATCCACTTAAACTTCTCACTGTCACTCATTTGCACAACTTTACACTTTCTACACTGTACACAAAATTTGATTATGTTGCAATACTGTTTCGAATTACGGATGAGCAGATGTAATATCCATAACACTATGTATATATAGACAGACGGCCGCAGCGTACACACACACTGTTCAGGGGTGACTCTTGGTCGATCAGATATTGAAAACACACATGTTCAAACGCGTCTAGCTTACCGGTTGCTTAGCAAACAGGCCGAAAAAAGCGCGGCATCGCTGTGGCTACAGCTGTTACACCGCTCTTTTAGATTAACTGCTGGTCAGCGGATGCGCGCGCAGAATGTCTGCGCGTAAACGAAATACGACAAAGAGAGAGAGAGAAATAATGGTGTAACTGTTTCTTAATAACAACGCATACGCCTAGCGTGAATATGAATTCTTTAGGCCAAAAATTCGTAAAAAGTATGATATAAGTGTTTAAGAATTTTATGGAAATCATCACGAAGTGTCTACAATTCCATTAATTTTTCGGTTTACCAAGCAGTAAAAACGGCATTACTCTCAAATACAACAATATCAGAACCCACGGGAGCGGAGCACGGCTCGCCACTCGATTTTTGATCCGCTCCCTTGGGTCTGTAGATATACTCGCAGGTTCCATCTTACGGTTTTCTTTTATATTATATGTATCGTAGTTTTACATTACAGCGCAGTTTGACGTTTCAAATGATACGATATATCTGAGTAGTACGATATACGTGTTAAAGAATCTTATGAAAATCATCACGAAGTGTCAATTCCATTAATTTTTCGGTTTACCAAGCAGTAAAAACGGCATTACTCTCAAATACAACAATATCAGAACCCACGGGAGCGGAACACGGCTCGCCACTCGATTTTTGATCCGCTCCCTTGGGTCTGTAGATAGACTCGCAGTTTCCATGTTACGGTTTTCTTTTATATTATATGTATCGTACTTTTACATTACAGCGCAGTTTGACGTTTCAAATGACACGATATATCTGAGTAGTACGATATACGTGTTAAAGAATCTTATGAAAATCATCACGAAGTGTCTACAATTCCATTAATTTTTCGGTTTACCAAGCAGTAAAAACGGCATTACTCTCAAATACAACAATATCAGAACCCACGGGAGCGGAACACGGCTCGCCACTCGATTTTTGATCCGCTCCCTTGGGTCTGTAGATATACTCGCAGGTTCCATCTTACGGTTTTCTTTTATATTATATGTATCGTACTTTTACATTACAGCGCAGTTTGACGTTTCAAATGACACGATACATCTGAGTAGTACGATATACGTGTTAAAGAATCTTATGGAAATCATCACTAAGTGTCTACAGTTCCATCAATTCTTCGGTTTACCTAGCAGTAAAAACGGCATTACTCTCAAATACAACAATATCAGAACCCACGGGAGCGGAACACGGCTCGCCACTCGATTTTTGATCCGCTCCCTTGGGTCGAGCGATAGATATGCCGGATTCTTGCAGCAGTACGTTTCCTTTTACATTGAATTTATGATAAATACGTAGTACGGTTCAATTTGCCATGTCGAAAATTCAACTAGTCATAATATGAGTATAAGTATGACACGTATTTAAAAATTTTGTAGGAGTCAAATCAAATTATTTTGCTCGGCTATTTGTCTCGAGTCTGAAACAAATGCGCATGCGTGATGTCGATAATGGCGGCGGCGAAAGCATATTCTTGCTTGCCATGATCCGTGCGTACTGCCATCTAGCGTAAAATATTCTTTTAATAATGATAATAAAACTACTTTTAATTTTATAAAATTATGCAAAACAAACAGTTAGATGCCCTTTATTAAATAATTATTTACTTCTATACAAAGTTTCAAGTCATTTTATTGATGCGTGTAAGAGAAAACCTTGTACGAAAATTTCATTATGTGGACGCCGCAGATAGGGATTTTCATACAAGGTTTTCTCTTCAATGCCTCAATATAATAAATAGAAACTTTGCACAGTGATACATAACTACAAAAGAAAGGGCACCTATCTTCTAGTTTGTCGAAATTCTGTATATTTATCTAGATTTAAGTATTTTTCAACCATACTATCACTCTATTGGCTCGGTCGGTAAAAATTGAGTATGAGACCCCCTTAAGATCGACAATTCAGCAGTTCATCATCGATATCCTTCTCGATTTCCTCCTAAACCCCTAACCTATCTTCCTCCACGTACAGAATCGTTAAATAAATCTTTTATTATTACTGCCCCTAAACTGTTCAATTCATTCCAATTCATTCCATTAAACCCATCGCATATTGATCATTTCAAATCAACACTATTTAATCATTTATTTAGTCTCGACTATTCAGCCTGGGAAGACAGCGAGAAAACCTGATCCGTCCTCAGATTGCTCATTCATAAAACCGAAATAGGCTATGTGATATTTAAAGATATTTTATATATATTATTATTATTATATTTCATCCCTCTACTTATCATTGTAATTTGAATTTTGTGTTCATACGATTTTCTCTCTCTCTCTCTGTTATACAATAAAAAAATGAAATTATTTAAGGTTGAATGTAATTCTGTAATCAATTTTAATTCATAATTGATCACAACAAAATCGGGCGGGCGAGTTAGCTATGACGAAACTGATGAGAGTTCGCTTGACTCTATCTCCCTTACGCGGCAATATTTGAACTTCTAAAATCTAGTAGACATACACACACACGCACACATACTCATATATCTCTCTATAATATATAAATATTTCGCCGCCGCCGTGTCTAAGAATTCAGAATTCAACATATATATATATATATATATATGTCATATATATATATGTTATATATATGTCATATGTATAAAAGTGTGTGTGTGTGTGTGTGTGTGTGTGTGTGTGTGTGTGTGTGTGTGTGTGTGTGTGTGTGTGTGTGTGTGTGTGTGTGTGTGTGTGTGTGTGTGTGTGTGTGTGTGTGTGTGTGTGTGTGTGTGTGTGTGCGTACGTGTATGTGTGTGTGTGTGCGGCGGAATATTTATATAATATATATATATTTTAAAATTGTTTTTTCAAGAATACATAATATATGTATTTTTTCCTTGCTCAAAAAAAAATTGTGAACATAACTTGAAAGAATGTGTATTAGTTTACTCATTCTTGATAAAACTCATAAAATGTTTAAACGTATACTCAATAATATAATAACGGATCTAAAATGCAATGTAATGCTTTAAATACAGATGCAAAATTGTTTGAAGATTAAATAAATATGAATCAAGTATAACATACACTTTTCCAAATTTCCAAAGTTAAAAATTAAATACATTAATTGAGGAGCTGGATGCAAGAACACGCCGAGCGCGGCGAATGGATAGAGGAGGCGGAGAGAAATTAAGAAATTGACGTCACCGTGACCAAATTTTTTAATTTGCCGAATTTAATTTAAAAAAATACTGTCGTATGCAGAATTAAAAGACGCAACTTTTTTCTATTTAATGTTTTTCTGTACGATGTGCAGATCAAATGAAAAAAATTAAGAACTGTAAATTTAGAGAACGGATTTTTAATCCATTTTTCAAAATTGAATCGCTGTAACTTTGACAAATCTTAATGAAATTCCCTGATTTTTCGTACAGATACTTAATATAGTCTAACGATAAATATAAACCTGTAACAAATTCTACTTTAAACAAATTTTATACAACAATTGAACTTAACGTAAATAACAAGCTTTTAATACGGTTTCAGTATTTAGTACCCGAAAGTGTGTTATAAAGTCTTAGACTTCGCAAACTTCCAGCGAGAGATTTGTTCGTTTATATTTGAAGATAATTTCTTAAAAATTTCAGCTTATTTGGATAAAAAATTTCGCAGATAGAGCAAGCGCCAAAATCAGAGATATACATTTTGTGTACACTCATCAATATAAACAACGAAATTGTAAACAAATGAACATCGACTTCGTCGCCGTAATGATCATCTGCTTCGCGGCATAAATCAGTGGCCGTCTTTGTTATTTATTGAAAATCGCATTGTAATATTGTATCCAACTACAGCATAAAAATGGTTTAAATAATAACTGCTTTTTGATGCTATAAAATAACTTTATTTATCTTTATATTCTTCATTTTTTTCATCTGATCTGCACATCGTACAGAAAAACATTATATAGAAAAAAGTTGCGTCTTTTAATTCTGCATACGTCAGTATTTTTTTAAATTAAATTCGGCAAATTAAAAAATTTGGTCACGGTGACGTCAATTTCTTAATTTCTCTCCGCCTCCTCTATCCATTCGCCGCGCTCGGCGTGTTGTTGCATCCAGCTCCTCAATTATTGCATTTTTAAGATAATTCTATTATAAACAGTATAGGCAAAAGAAGATTCAAATTTTAACAGTGGCAATATAAAATACGAATTATATTTGAATAGATCTTCAAAAACTATTAATTTAGGAGCATTTAATTTAAATATTTTTTAAATTAATATTTCAAAATTGTATGGATATATAAGTGAGTAGATTATGTATATTTATAGAAAACAATATTTTAAATAATCAAGTATGTATTTATTAGAAACAGAAGGTTTTCTAAGGAATGAATTTGATTATAATAATCAAGATAAATATATGGGCTCTGTAACTAAAGGAAAAAATAAATTGGATATAATTATGGATTAAAACGCAAATTTTGAAAGAGGGTGCAAATTACGAATTACGGGAGAAATGGAAGAAACAGGTTTTTATTTATATGCCACTAAAATTATATAAATAGTTCTATAAAATTAATAAAAATTAATAAAAAAATTTATTTATTTAAGAAGAAAGTTTTATTACTCTAAAGGTACAAAATATTAATGCCATAGAACTTTTGGCGATGATCCTTCGTCATTAAATAAATTAATTTTAGGAGGTGAAGTTCTATTTAGATCCGTTTAAAATATTCCAAAATTTCATAAGTAGTTACTAAATACTACAATTTAGTAAGTATATGCACTTTATTATTTTTGGTAAGTTAATTTTTCATTAACATTTATAATTATTAAAATATAAATTTAAGCTTTATAGGAATTCATATAGTTTAAAATTTACAGTTAACATTTAATGTCTTTATTTTTTCTATTACTATTATTCTGATTTCATTATACTAAATTTTGGTAAAAACTTTAATTTATAAATTATAATCGTATTTAAAAAAAAATTAAATTTTTGGTATAAAACCCAATGCATTATAACAGTACCTCCAAGGTGTTGTGTGAATCGGTTTAATTTCTAAGGTGTCCATAGTAGTGAAAAAGTAATATAATGTAAAACAATATTTAAAATAAATTTATTACGAAAAACCTTTTTCGAAATTAAAAATAGGGGGTTGGCGCGCGTAGCGCGCAGGGGGGCGAAGCCCCCCTAGTATATATATATATATATACTAGCATCCCCCGTCGCGGCTTCGCCCGCTCTGTAATTGCATAGAACTCGAAATATTAGAAAATATCATAAAGTTAGGTATACCATATTTCAGTTTTCATTGGTTTTAAATAATGTTTTTAAAGAATTTCACGGTAGACAACATTTTTTGTTTGTGAACTTGGATGTTTTCCGAGATAAATTAGATTTCGGCATTGTACATAAAACATATTTATCTTCTATACAAATAAATTAAGAATCAATAGTAAGTCAATAATAAGAATTATTAAGAATTACATATAAGAAGCAATATTAAAATTTACGAATTAAACCCTAAAGACAATGTGTGGTGATCTCAATGGTAGACAAAATTGTCTAACATAGACTCAAAGGCACCAAGTTTTAAAAAACTTGACATTTTAGTAGCTGTAAATTATTCACCAGTAGCATGAACGGCGTAACGGCCGATCGCCACTTTGTAAAGTTTTAAGTGACACAACAATAAATAGGAAAATGTTTTCGATACATCAAACAAATAATTTAACGAAAAATGGAACTCGTTAATTCAATACTTAGAATAAAAATAAATTTTTATCGTAAAACTCAGATGACTCGAACGACCGAGCCCGGCTGATACATATGTACTAAGTAGCGATAAATTTGTCGCGTGCAGCGCCAGACCGTCAGCCACCTATCGGCCAGCGCCTGAACTACCGTGCATCCTGTAAGTGTAAAAACTTTTATTTTTTTAACAATGAAGCAAAACGATTTTTTATATAAAATATAGCCTATGACACTTCATAGTACATAAAGAAACTACAGTTAAAATTTCGTTACAATCGATTGTGTACTTTTTGAGATTTTTTCGCGCATACAAACAAACGCTTCCTCTTTATATAATAAGTAAGATAAGATAAGATAAGATGAGATAAGATAAGAAGTAAGATAAGATAAGATAAGAAGTAAGAAGTAAGATAAGATATATATATATATATACACAGGGTGTTTTGAAATTCATTCCGTTAATTTCGCACACATATAAAACTAAAAATTCTGAACAACTTTTCTATTCGACAAATTTTGATTTAGAGCTTATTTATTAAGTTATTATTAGTTAAATATTATTTTTTCGAGCCAATCAGAGCGCGGCAGCCGACGATGGGCAGTGTAGTGAAACCCAAAGCGATGCGTGGAGGGAGCGCCCGGAGAGGGGAAAACGAGATCGAAAACGTAAACAAACTCGCATATTGGTCGATTCATTTGTTATTGAACACGTTAATATGCGACAAATTTAAGAGAAACGGGAGATTGAAAAATGGCCGATAAGAAAATGTCAAGCCTTAAAATAATTTAATTATTTAATTATTTAATTGCTTTACGTATTATAAATACTTTATTATTTACTAAATTAATACCAAGGATCTTTCAGGAACCACTGCATCGAATAAGTTGAAATTTTAACAGTAACAGCAAAAAATGATTTTAATGCACTTAAATGATACAGAATTGTAATAAAAGTCGTAATGTTTATTAAAAAAGTAATTATTTAGCTATTTATAACACAATTGTTTAATTTCTCTAAATCATTTAACAAGTATAATTTTGTATATAATATTAACCCAGTCTGTTTTGTTTATGTGAATTAAAAATATTTAAAAGTTACTGTTTAAATTTTAACTTTTTGTATTACACGTTAAATGAAAAAAAGTTTTATTAAAAAATTATTAAAAAATTTTTTGTAAAATGGTAAAGGAAAGAAAATAAATGGATATTTCTTATTCATGTTTATCTTATTGTCAGTAAATATGATTTTACGAAGCCTCTCTTAAATTGCAAGGTTAAAAAACTTATTTGGATAATTATTATTATGTGAAATTCGTTTTACAATGTGAATATTGTCATAATGGTAATCAGAATGAGATAATAAAATCGCTCTGTCATTTAAATTATATACGATATTTTTCTTTTGTTTGACTGATCAGAATTTTATATACCAATTTGTCTCGATACTATTGTCTATTCTAATTAAAGAAATATCCAAAAATTAATCCTACTGTTTGTTTCCAGTTCGTGAGTGATATGTAATTCCTCGCTGAAACCATTAAAAACATCAATAACGACCTCTATGTGTTCTTTTTTTATACATATAATAGTATCGTCTACATATCTGTAATAAAATAAGGGAACGCACTGATACAACATTTTTAATTTCGTTAAATTAGGTGTGTGTAATTTATTAGCTACCTCGAATATCCCTCGAAAATCGTTTATCACTTGAAAAAACAATAATATATTTGTTTTATATAAAAATTTTCAGGTATTTATCCAATTATATAACGTGTTTGAATATCAAGTATACGGTCATTCTGGTTTTTTCATAAAATGCTTTCCTTCATTTTTTTAACATATTTGACTAAAAACAACATAGTTTTGTCTAAAATGCTCTGCCGCACTTAATCTTTGCATCATTTTGAAGGTAATTAATCATCGATGAATTAGATTTTTGAATGGATAAAATTTTTTGATCGTACAGTCCTTTTATTGACTATAAAGGTTTTTATTAATTATAATTATAATCAATGTTTTAAACTAATATAAATTAAATATTTCAACAGATTATTTTTGAAATTTATAAACTTTTTCAAATTTAATGTATATAAGAAAAAATTGTTAGATTTTGAGTTATTAAGTGATAAAAATGGCCAAAAAGTCATTTTTTCAAAAATTTCAATTTTTTGATTGGCTACTGCTCTAGTACTAATTGAAATTCAGGTCTAAAAATTTAGCTACACTCTATTCAAGTAGTTTTTTTTACTCGTTCCATACATTTAAACAAAATTCTATTTTTTAAGTGGATCAGTTGTGTGTGGAATCTTCCATATATATATATATATTGTAACGGTAAGGTATTGTTTACCTTACCGTTGGACGAATTCAAGCAACACGAGCGAACAGTATCGTAATGTTCGCATCGGCTGGAGCCGGCGAGATTCGTCTCGGCTCGGTTCTCGGGAAGATTCTCGCGCGCTCGAGTATCTCTCTCGTTATATAGCCGCCTTGTTACGCGACAGGTGTGATCCCCCCACGTCCCGTGTTTAAAGCTCGCTGTGATAATTTTATCGTTGGGTTTGCGTGTGCATTTGAAGTGCAGGCCGATTCTGCATTCGCTGTGTGAGTCTCGCCGTCGGGAATTGACCTGCAGCGACGTAACCCCGGTGCACAGGCGAAAGGGCCACTCCGTCCGATACCGCCACGGGAGCAAGCGAACGATCGAGAGAGATAGAGTGACCGACCAGCTGACCGTTATACGATTCCAGCATCAAACTCGAGGAAGTAAGTGGTACCACTTCACGCGATCGCGTTTCATTTAATAAACAATAAATTGTTTATTTATTGCGCTATACCTGTCCCGTTGACTGTGTATATTATTTTAGTTCGCGATATTTTTTCTCTCTCTCTCTCTCTACAAGTCGGCCGTTTACCGACTTGTAACAATAGCGTAGACTTCGGCGATGATTAGAGATTTTGCTTGTTATTTATCTTTATATTTATTTCAATAAATTCATTTTATTATTATAATTCAATCCGGTGTTCAAGTAATTGAATTTAACTCACGTACGATTCCTTCCATTATCCTAAGAGCTCGTATATTTCTGGTTGACAAGTGCTCTACGCGATATCTCTGTTTCGTGGTCAATTTCAGATTTGATTTTTACCTGGTTGTTATCTGAAACAGTACTTCGGTTTCAGATTAACACTTAAAGGGAGGTCGTACAAAGCTGATTGATGGGTTGACAGATTTAATAGATTTGACAATTTAAAGTAATAAAAAATAATTATAGAATCATATAATACGTAGTAATATACAGAACTAATATCTGACAGGTCGATTCGACAGATCGAGGCCTATAGGAATATTACACAGCGCCACCTTTAGGCAAAATAAAAAAACTTATATTTTTCGCAGATAACCTGCAAAACTATTTATTGTTTGCAAACTAATTTTAGCACATTGGCATCATTTTTTTAACAAAATGTTATCAGAGCGCCATTCTATACTTTATTTTGATTGTTCTGGTAAAGTTTTGGATCATAACATAGCGTAGAAGCAAAAATTAGTGAAGAACCGTAATAAAACTGCATCTCATACAATGGTCAGATAAATTAGGACATTAAAAGAGAAGAATAGTGCAGAATACAAATTTAATTTTATGCACTAAAACTGACATTGACAGTTTTTTCTGTTACGACCTCCTCTTAAGGGGATGTCGGAGTTATAGCCTCCATCAAAAGCCGCTCGATCTCACGGCTTCGAATGGCGCTGTAGTCAGGTGTCGATTTCTACGATAAACGTACTTCAAACATAAATTATAAATTTTACAGCTACATAGAGCTGTTAAAAGATACTTTCCCCCCTATCTATAACTAAAATTAAGGTAATTGTAATATTACTCTTGGCAGCAAATATTTATTTTTTCAAAGAAATGTGAAATACGTTTCATGTAGCATTACGGCAGATATAGATTCATTGAATATGAGACTTATTTCATATTTCTTTAAAAAAATAAACATATGCTGCCAAGAGTAGTATTACAATTACCTTTATTTTACTCATAGCTAGGGGGGAAAGTATCTTTCAAGATCTCTATGTAGCTGCAAAATTTATAATTTATGTTTTAAGTACGTTTATCGTAGAAATCGACACCTGACTACAGCGCCATTCGAAGCCGCGAGATCGAGCGGCTTTTGATGGAGGCTATAGCTCCGACATCCCCTTAACAGATTTGGTAGAGCGGTACAGGTAACCGCTGCCGCAACACGGGAAAAATACGTTTATTTAAATACGGCAAGTTTAACCGTACCGCTTTGCAGCCGCGATAATAAAATAAACATCCGTGAGAAGTGAGAAAGAAGTGGTTTACTACGGAGTTCCTGAGGCTTCAGTAAAACTTAGGGCTAAGATCCATGATCATGCCAATAACGTCGACCCTCTGATGATCGATAGGGCGATGCATGATGTTATTAAGCGTGTCGATGTTGCATTGGGCAGGTTGGAGACCAATTTGAAAATTTGTTATAAGAGCAAATAAAGTACAGATATATTGTATAATTCTTTACAAGATGTGCAATGCTTATAACAAATTTTCAAAATGGCCTCCAGCCCACCCAATGCAACATCGACGCGCTTAATAACATCATGCATCGTTCTGTCGATCATCAGAGCGTCAACGTTATTGGCGTGATCATGGATTTTAGCCCTAAGTTCTACTGAAGCCGCAGAAACTCCGTAGTAAACCACTTCTTTACTGTGATCCCAGTAGAAGAAATCCAAAGGATTATGGTCGGGTGACCTGGCAGACCATTCTATCGGGCCATTCCGACCGATCCATCTCTCGTCATAACGCTGGTCTAAATATTGCCTCACGGTTGCAGCAAAATGAACCGGTGCACCGTCATGCATGAAGATCAAGCTTTTCTGCTGATGCTGTGTTAAATGCTGGTCCAGCAGATCAGGTAAATCTTCTTGTAGAAACTGTAGTTAATTTTCTCCATTAAGGAATGGAGGTGATTCCCAAGGTCCTATAAACCGATTTCCAATCATTCCACATCAGATATTAACACTGAACCTCAGCTGAAAGCGATCTGAAAAATGCGAAAAGTTTTTGTAATTATTTATGAATACATCATCATTCATTAAATATAATAAAATACATTTTTCTCAAACCACTTCTTTATTTTCAGTGCATTACATATATACTATTAATGTTATAGGAAATATGTGTCTTGATAAATTTTTATAATATTATTTGCAGAAGATTACAAAACTTGATTTCATAATTTATATTATTAAAGTTTAACTTATTAGAGAAACACAAAGTTTTAAGTTTACTATATATGATATGTATCAGTAAATTATATTTTAGAGACATTAGTTAAGATTAAAAGTTTGTGAACTCTCGAAACAAATAAATTGAAACATTCATTTAAAAAGTTGTATAAAATTGTTACATGAAGAATAATAAACTCTCAATCTTGCAAGGTAAATTGATTATAGATTACTCCCTATTGTTATACCATGTTTATCCAATTGAATTAATCGTTAACGAATAACGAGGTTATGCAGTTCGGTAGCAAGGAAGAAATTTAGAAAAATCATTTAACAAATTAAAACTTGTACGTTTGAAGTTGTACAATGTTTTTGCCGCGCGTAAGATATACTTTTAAGTATTTTGTATGATGTGCTTTATAGAATACAAAATAAACTTTAAAAGTACCAATATAATGGCTTAATAAATACGAAACTTATAAGACAAATTCGATAAATTTAAATAATTAGAATTTTTTTAAATAAGGATTTTAATCGATATCTTAGAAGCACAGTAATTTTCGTATCAATTTATGTCAATCCGGAATTCCTTATAGTTAACATAAACCGTTGTTTTTATTATTGTGGCCAGTTTTTATTAACGCACTAGTATACTTTTACAAAATGTAAAATTTTTATTTGGATAAGAAGAGAAAAAACTTATGCTAGATTTCTGCTAAAATTCCGCTAGAATTTTGTAATACTTTTCCCAAATCTGAGCGAGAGTTTCACCAGACTTTTGCCACACTTACGCCAGACTTTAGTAATACTTTTCCAAGATTTCAGCAAGACTTTTTCAACATCTTAGCAAGACTTCCACCACAATTCTGCCATAGTTTTGCCAGATTTTTGTAATACTTCTTACGGTAAACTATGTTTTTTAGGAGATTTAGCAACAGACCTTTTGGATGAGGTTCGGGAAGCTATTCATATATTCTGTATAATTTTGGGAAAATTTCGAAATACCTACTGAGAAGGATTTAGAATGTTTTTTGCGAGACATTTAACTTCACTGTTTATGATTCCTTTTCAATTATTTTCGGATACACTTTAGTGTGGGATACTTTTTTAAAGATACTTTTTTAGAAGATCTTTGAGAAACTTTATAGACATATAAGTCTTGTCTGTGATATTTCTTTAGAAAAAAATGGTATTTTTCTTTATAAAATTTTTTATACTAATAATTTCATTTTTTTTTAAATTATGAATTTAAAACGAAAAAAATGCTATATTTCCTGAATTAAATAATAATCTGCCTTCTTACGTTTTTTAGATATATTGTTATGATCCGTGAAATATAACAGAACTCTCGTAAAACTTTTTCTAATATTTGATAATAGTCATCTAGCCATACGTCCAAGTTTTCTTTTTTTTTTTTTTATTTTAACGTCGCCCTGTTTATGCTTCCAACTGGTGCTAATCAGCGACGGAGGTCATAAGATGTCTTGATGAAGAAAGCACGTGTTGGAAATATATTCCCCAATGGTGCTTGTATCAATCGGCTGGGTCCGATTTATCAACCCACTATCGAGTTTTTATTAACGCATTAAGTAGTATAATTTTACAAAGTTTATACAGTGTAAAACTTATTTGAATAAGAATAGACAAAAAATTATGCCAGATTTCTGTTACAATTCCGCTAGACTTTCGTAATACTTGTCTCAAATCTTAACAAAACTTTCGCCAGACTTTTGCCAAATTTTCGCCAGACTTTCGTATTACTTTTTCAAGATGTTAGCAAGACGTTCACCAGACTTTTGCCATACTTTTACTAGACTTTTGCAATACTTTCTGGATACAACATACTTCTTGGATGACATTTTGTGAAAGTATTGTACATACTTTTCTGTTTAATTTTGGGACATTTAAAATACCTGCTGAAATAGTTTCTAGGATACTTTTTGCGAAACATTTTACTACACTCTTTATGATCCTTTTTAAATAATTTTCACATACATTTTTGTGCGAAATACTTTTTGAAGGATATTTATTTAGAAGCCCATATGTGTTAACTGTGCTATAAATTGAATACAGAATTGAATTTTTGTGTATAAAATTATCTACTTAGATTTTTATTGTTTCATATAAAATATGCATAGTAAGTTAGAAAACACTATTCTCTGAATCATATAGAATTCTTTCTGCTCATGTTTATTAGATGTGTTACCGAGATCCGTAAAATACAATAGCAATCTCGCATCAGTATTTCTAAGACTTGCTAGCGGTAAAATCACGCATAAGCAATATGTACCGAACATCCACCAAACTTTTGCTATATTTTAGCAATATATCTCACAATCTTTCGCCACACTTTAATACAAAACTTCCGCTATATCTCTTCCATACTTTTGCACTTATTATTCGAAACATATTCAACTAATCAAGAATCGTATATGGCTTATAAATTTGTAATATTCTGATAGTTTGCCAATATATTTGTAGTGCCTTGGCAATATATTCACAATGTATTAATCATATAATAATATATTCATAATATAATGGTAATACATTGATCATATAGTGAAAATATAATCGGAATACATTGGTAATATATTGGTCATATATTGTAACATATTTGTAATATACCGGAAATATATTGGCAATGTATTTGCAATATTTTTTATTTAAGCTTTATTTCAGCCTAGTTGTACTTATACACACTTGTATTCTTTCACATTATATAATATAATATATATATATATATATATATATAAACGCTTTTTGCTCATGTTATATCTATTTGTACCTGCAATTGAATTATACGTTTATTTTACTAAATCACAGATCGTTACGTTTTAGTCTTTATATGTCCTGCCTCTTTGTTTATATTATATTTTACTATTTCAAATTGACCCTACAATAACCTACTTATATTAATCGCATGTCTCATACATCTATCCATTCAATATTTTGCCGGCTCTGCCCCTATACTATTGCCTTGTGTAACTATCTTACCTAATTTATTGACTATAAACCGTCCATTCTCATGCCTTTTCTTTACCTATGTTTGTTGCATTTTTTTGCAATTCTTTTTTTATCGACTTACCTAACTTTGCGAGACTTTTCATGCCTACTGCTATTATTAACAGATCGGATCTATTATAACTATCTCCGGGAAGTTTACAGTCTATTTTTTTGTTACCTCACATTCTTCTAGAAGATGTTTAAGTGTACTTTTGTCTTTGTTACATAATTTGCATATTTTTTTATCCTCATCTAACCAGTACTTATTCGCCTCTTCTATATTACTGCATCTTATTCTCGCAACTACATCGATATCTAATCCTTTCCTACATTTTTATAAATACCACGGTAACTCACTATCTATAATATCTTTGTATCTATCATTATACCTAGCCCTGTCTATTTTATTCATTCTTAATTGCATTCCTATATCTACCCCTCTTTCGACAACTTTCTCTAGTAACCCTGCACCTATGTTTTTTAGATTTTCTACCTTGACTAAGCTTAGACCTAAGTTATTGTAAAAAATTTCGCTTTCTATGCTATACCTGTCTCTATCAGTTTTTCCTAAATTTTGTTTTTCTACCCAACATATTTTCATAAATCTATCCATGTCCGTTTAACTGATTTTTTCTTCTATCTTGACTGCTCATTTACTTAAATCGATCATCATTTTAAGAGTAGTCCATTTGAATTTTTTCTAGTTCTTCTCTTTCTTTCCACCCCCAAATTTCCGCTCTATATGTCATTACACTTTTAACCAATATTTTGAAAATCATTTGTCTTCTTTTAAAATCGTTTTTAAATTTCCTTTTACCTAGACTCCATACACTTTTTGCAGCAGCTATCCCTATTCTTTTCAGTTCTTTTAAATAGTCCTTATAATCTCCTTGACTGTTTTTTCTATCCGACAGTTTACCGCCTAAATGGTTATATATTGTCAATATATTGGTTTTGTATTGGCAATATGTAGGTTATACATTGGCAATACACAGGATGATTCAGAAATATAGATTCTGGTTCAGAAAGGAGGATGCCCATGAGTGTATATAATATTGCCCCCTAGAGGGATCGTACGAAAGTATTACCATCATTTAGAGCACAAAAAAAATATGCAGATTCAAAAAAAATTCATCGTTTTAAGTGCAGGGAAAGTGGAGAAAAAAGCAATTGAATTTTTTGCTGATTTTTCCCTGAAAAAATAGAATAAACGGACTTTGCACGTTTTTTAACAGGTCAGTTTGGGTCAAAAAGAAAGATACCGAACCCCGTTATCGCCTAGAATATATCTAATTTCAGAGCAACATATGAAACATATCAAAAACACCTCACAACTTTCATGAACTCCTAGACTTTATACCGTCTCAACTAAATTTCGATACGTTTGCACGATTTTTTCGTAATAAAAAAAATGCAGAAGTAAAAAGACTAAGAATATAATCGTTTTATGTCCGTTACAATTCAGAGCAATCGTCCAAATTACAACTGCCATTAATAATTTAAATCAATAAAAACTGACTTTTGCACGTTTTTGAAGAAGCAACTCGATGCTACAAATAAACAATACGTCAAATCCTATTAACTAAATCAATTCTTATTGCAGAGCCACCCTAATACAGTAGATTTATATGGTTCTACTGATAAGGGTTGCATCATCTCCATACTGTGTCATTCACATTACCCCATCTTTGCACGTTTTTTTATGACCGTATAAAAGAGCAAACTCATGTAGATTGAAAAAAGAGTCGATTGATTTACATTTAGTTTCAGAGCAGCCTTCCAGGTTATGTAAATAAACGTTTTTCTGTATCGTCGCCATTTGCTAGATAAAGGTGAATGTACATTTTCTAAAGAAAACTGACTTTGCAATTGGTAAGTGTACTGCAGTTGCAATTAAAAAACGTATAAAACACTAGAAAACAAATCGAGTATTAGAGGAGAGCACCCTTTATCTTAATATTTTCTAGGTTTTATCAATAGAAGATGCATCATTCCCGTGCAGAAAACTTTCAGTTGCGCCATCTTTGCACGTTTTTTTATGACCGTATAAAAGAGCAAACTCATGTAGATTGAAAAAAGAGTCGATTGATTTACATTTAGTTTCAGAGCAGCCTTCCAGGTTATGTAAATAAACGTTTTTCTGTATCGCCGCCATTTGCTAGATAAAGGTGAATGTACATTTTCTAGAGAAAACTGACTTTTGCACGTTATTTTGGTACCAAACTGCAGTTGCAATTGAAAAACGTATTAAACACTAGAAAACAAATCGGTAGTATTAAGGAGAGTACAACCCTTATCTTAATATTTTCTAGTTTATCAATAGGAGGATGCCATCATTCCCGTGGCAGAAAACTTCAGTTGCGCCATCTTTGCAAGTTTTTTTATGACCGTTATAAAAGAGCAAACGCATGTAGATGTGTAAAAAGAGTCGATTGATTACATTTAGTTTCAGAGCAGCCTTCCAGGTTATGTAAATAAACGTGTTTTCGGTTATCGCCGCCATTGCCTAGATAAAGGTGATGTACATTTTCTAGAGAAAACTGACTTTTGCACAGTATTTTGGGTACCAAACTGGGGGGGGGGGGCAGGTTGCAATGTGAAAAACGTAGAAAACCTAGAAAACAAATCGAAGTATTAGAGGAGAGCAACCCTTATCTCTAATATTTTCTAGGCTTATCATCGTATTACACTAATCGGATTAGGACCACCCTTTATCTTAATATTTTCTAGGTTTTTATCAATAGAGGGATGCATCATTCCCGTGCAGAAACTTTCAGTTGCGCCATCTTTGCACGTTTTTTTATGACCGTATAAAAGAGCAAACTCATGTAGATTGTAAAAAGAGTCGATTGATTTACATTTAGTTTCAGAGCAGCCTTCCAGGTTATGTAAATAAACGTTTTTCTGTATCGCCGCCATTTGCTAGATAAAGGTGAATGTACATTTTCTAGAGAAAACTGACTTTTGCACATTATTTTGGTACCAAACTGCAGTTGCAATTGAAAAACGTATAAAACACTAGAAAACAAATCGAGTATTAAAGGAGAGCACCCTTTATCTTAATATTTTCTAGGCTTTATCAATAGGGGATGCATCATCTTCGTGCAGAAAACTTTCAGTTGCGCCATCTTTGCACGTTTTTTTATGACCGTATAAAAGAGCAAACTCATGTTGATTGAAAAAAGAGTCGCTTGATTTACATTTAGTTTCAGAGCAGTAAAAAAAATTTTTTTTGTATCATAATAACTTATATATAACTTATAAATAACTTCTTATATTTGCTAATAATTGATAACAATTTTCATAATATTTGTCGAATTTTGTCTTATAGTTTTGAAAAAATGTTAGTAACTGCATATAAATATTTGCAACTGCAAAAAACAAGAAATAATTATTATATGGTAAAATTATGTGGTAAAAAGTATCGGTAAACACTTATTATGGACGAAATGTTCGTCTCAAAATTACAAAACTTTTACTTATTAGGTTCTTCGTGATTAGAACAGTTTACTTTCAAAAATAAACATACAAAAACGTAATGCAATGAGCATAATGAAAAGACGACTAAAGCACGGTTTTTCATAATAGTTTCAAATGTATCGTTTAAACATAGCACATTTTAATGTATAAAATATTCGTTTTAAAATTACATCAAACATTCCTTTTTAAGGAAGCTATATAATAGTAACATTTTTCGATTTGTTAAAAACATGTTTTAAGTTATGGGTTGGACAAGTAGTTTGCTTCCATTTTTCCGATTCCGTAAAAAAATGATTTTTCGATCTATAGATTTAATTTTGAAGTAATTTTCGATTTTAACCATAAAAAGTTTCTGCAATTGAAACTATTGAAATCAAAATAGCAACGGCAAGTATTTTGTAGACAAAGCGGAATAATCGACAAGTATTTTTTACCATATCATACATTGTATTGTTTTGAATTAAACTTTTATATATATTTTTAGAAACTGTTTAATCTAATCCACTCTCTTACAGAAAATACATTTTCATCGTATTTAAAAAAAATTTATCATTTGATATATTAAATTTTTAACATCAAGTTTTAGGAATAGAAAGTATTTTGAAATAACACCTTCCACGAAAGTGAGAATACGCAAGTATAATGATAATTGTTAACTGATAAAATAAATATCTTCATTTCTTGCTTCTATCTTTTTTCTACCTAGAAAAACTTCAAATTTTCAATAACTTAAAATTTGGTATTAAAAAGTAGATAAATTTTTATTAAGAAGTTGTTTGAATAGAAAGCACTGAAATGAAGCGGAATAATCGACAAGTATTTTGTACCACATCATAAATCTAATATTTTACTAATGTATTGCTTTTATACAAAATAAGTATGGTTATTCAGTAACTTAAATACGGATGGAGAATTATAGAGTTACCACTATAAAAGTTATAAAAGTTACAAAATTATTAATGACTTTCCCAACTGCCAATGCATCAAACACATATGTTGGATTTATATATATTTAATACATTGTTATCAAATGTACTCTCACCAACATTTGTATTTATTCCGTTTAGTTTGGTAATATAAAGTTTAACTAAAAGAGATCTAATTACTGGCTAGTTGTAATCAAAATCTGTAAACAGCAAGCCATCATATTAATAAAGGAACTTATTTTTATATAAAAAAGAGAATGGTACTGATAAAATAAAGATTATTAAAATAATACCAAGAAGTTATGTATTTCCATTCCAACATTGAAATTGTAGGCTTCATTGTACACTCCTTGCAATTAAAGTTTACAAATAAAAATAAATCTATCAATTATAACATATATTTGCAAACAGTTATCAGTAATTGATACGTTTGACGACTGGACTCCAAAATCTAAATTGTTAAATAAATAATTTTATTAACAATAATTATATTTTTAACTTCTCCAAAATAATTTATTCAAATAATTAATAAACATTTCCTAAATTTTTTTTACTGTTTTTATTTAAATCTTGATAGTTACAAATGTAGAAAAAAATAAAAAATTTAAATAATTATTATACCGTACCTGTGAAAACTGTAGTCCAAAACCAAGTATTTGACAAACTTTTAAATTATGAACATTAAACACAACTAATAATTGTCACTGACAGGTTCTGCTACGCGCACGCTTCTCGCCAAATTAGATGATTGACGACCGTGTAAGATAAACGATGACCGTTTAAGATAACGAAAAAGATAACAAGATCACGCGTGTCTCACTCACTCTTTCGTTTTCTCCTATAGCTCTGTCTCAACTTTTTCGAGTAGACATATATATATTTATATATATATATGGGGTATTCCACGTGAAGTGGTCCGATCAAAATTTTAAAATGCACCAAATTTTGGGTACACTTTGCAAATGTTTTTCAGAATACAGAAAAAAATTTTTAGGTACTGGAATCTATTTGCTCAAAAGTTATTCTAACCTCAAAAAGTGAATTTTTCCATATTTTTTTCAACACCAGCTGGGTTTACCGCTATATAACTCAAAATCTATCAACTTTTACTATAGAACATTATATGTAACATTCGTTGCTAATTATATCTAGAATTTATTCTTCTGGGTTAGAATTTCTAATCTCAAGGTCAATGTTACATAAACTACATGTCAATATTCAACTTGAAAAAAGTGCAAGTGCGCCACCTTTGATTTTTTCATCCAAAAGTCTAAAAGAAAGCTTGGAGCAATACCTTTCAAATGGTCTGTAGCATTTTTATGGCCTCCAATTCTGTAAAAGATTATGTCAATTTAAAGAAAGACAAAAAATTCACAAAAATTAACATGGTAATTCCCATTTAAATTTTTAAAAAAATTTCGTGTTTCTTTAAATTGTCATAACTTTTTACAGAATTGGAGACCATAAAAATGTTACAGACCATTTGAAAGGTATTGCTCCAAGCTTTCTTTTAGACTTTTGGATGAAAAAATCAAAGGTGGCGCACTTGCACTTTTTTCAAGTTGAATATTGACATGTAGTTTATATAATATTGACCTTGAGATTAGAAATTCTAACCCAGAAGAATAAATTCTAAATATAATTAGCAACGAATGTTACATATAATGTTATATGGTAAAAGTTGATAGATTTTAAGTTATATAGCGGTAAACCCAGCTGGTGTTGAAAAAAATATGAAAAAATTCACTTTTTGAGGTTAGAATAACTTTTGAGCAAATAGATTCCAGTACCTAAAAATTTTTTTCTGTATTCTGAAAAACATTTGCAAAGTGTACCCAATATTTGGTGCATTTTAAAATTTTGATCGGACCACTTCACGTGGAATACCCCATATATATATATACATATATATATATAGGAGATGAAAAAGATATCGAAAAATACATAACCGAGTAAAAGAAAATTTGACATCTCAGATATTTACATGAAGTTTTATTTAAAGTATTACTAAATAATTTATCGAAAACTTAATAAACTGAAAAAATATTAAAAAAGATATAATATATGATATAAGAAGTTACGTAAACAACATATTATATATTAATATTCAAAAATAAAAAAACCGCAGGTGCAGTTAGATATCTAATAGGTACTAGTGCGCATTACACCTGCGTTGGTTGCGCTACGGCGCACCTTGATTTTTGAATGTCTCGAAAAAATCAGCGAGACTTTTCGATGACAGTTTTGAAATTTTTAGAACATTTCTTCATTTTTCTAACCGATATATGATTACGTGAGTTAATGAAGGTTTTTAAAATTTTCATTGGGTACGTTGGTATCAACTTTTTATGAACATGAACTTAATGTCACGTTAATATAGAGTTTCACTAAACTTCGTATAAATTGTTTTTTTCTTGACATTAATTGTAAAAAAACTTTATAAAAACTTATATCACTTTCAGCTGAATTTTTTATATACTTTCGCCAAACTTAATAGAACAGTCTACCGGAAGATTATACTTAAATAAATAAAGAATATATATAACACAAAATATTTATAATAATATAAATGGTATAAACTAATCCATTTTATAATAAAAAAATGTACAAATAATATAAAAAAAAGTTATATAAAGATTCAAATAAATTTTACCTTTTTATAGGATTGGTGTATATTTCAGTATAAATTCGATTTTTTCATTTTGAATTAAAGACAAAGATCATTTGAAAAATAAACACCGTTGTTCTTTGGTGTTAACTATTTCGAAATTACCCAAAGGAAGCTTTTGGGGGACAATAAAAACTCGAAATACTGAAATATTTGTACTTGCCGCGGAATAGTAAAAATAAGCACCGTCCTTGTTCGATGTTAAATATCTCTGTTTTCCTTTTTCTTAGTAGGTACTTTTCTAGCAGATTTGCACAGAGGAAGCATTCTGTTTCCAGCGTCAGTTCGGCTTTGACAGCAAGATCGAGTAGCGTACATACTGTGTCGCAGTTCGAGGTGCGTACCAGATTTCGGATTTGTGGACATAGGTTGCCGTGTAACACGTCTAGTTCTTGCTCGATCTCTGGAATTGGATCAAGCCTCCGCATCTTGTGAACTAGAGACTGTTATGTAAACTTGCGTCTTCTCGCCAGAGCTTTCTTTTACGTAATTGTTAATTTTCCCACAGGTGCTATGCCGAACTGTATGTACAAATGAATTTTTGCCTCAATTTTTCTCGATGATGTCAGATGGTTATTTCATCTTACTCTGGTACTTCTATGAAATCCCTTGGCTCATAATCGCTTATAGTTTAAGAGCCACCCATTTAAAAAAGGTTGTCATAAGGTACAAGGCTGTTCTCCGGCCAAATCAATTCCTTGTATATTAATGTAGTCACAGCTGAGTAGGCAGAAGTCTACCTCGGGGACGTATGCGTGGGTGGATTTTTGAATTCGACAATCCGAATATTCTACTTATGTCATAAGGTACAAGCTTGAAAATTTGCGGGAATGTAGGTAATAAGGTTTTAAACAAATAAAAAAATTGGCAGAAGCGGATGTTGAGGACAATATGGCGGCAGAAGTACCGGAAGTGGTCAAAAATATTTTTCTACTTATGTCATAAGGTAAATTTCTGCCTCTTCGCTTATGGCTTCTTCAAGACGTCAATAAGCTAGAAAAAATTTGGCAGAAGTGTAGGATGGGGATAAGTGCCAAAAAAATTATCAATAAGTGCGCGGATTTGAAATATTCGATTTTTCTCTCGGTATTTGGTATCTAAAATACACGACTTGATACAAGCTTGAAAATTTGCAGGAATGTAGGTAATAAGGTTTTAAACAAATAAAAAAATTGGCAGAAGCGGATGTTGAGGACAAGATGGCGGCAGAAGTACTGGAAGTGGTCAAAATATTTTTCTACTTATGTCATAAGGTAAATTTCTGCTAAATTTGCAGGAATGTAGGTAATAAGGTTTTAAACAAATAAAAAAATTGGCAGAAGCGATGTTGAGGACAATATGGCGGCAGAAGTACCGGAAGTGGTCAAAAATATTTTTCTACTTATGTCATAAGGTAAATTTCTGCCTCTTCGCTTATGGCTTCTTCAAGACGTCAATAAGCTAGAAAAAATTTGGCAGAAGTGTAGGATGGGGATAAGTGCCAAAAAAATTATCAATAAGTGCGCGGATTTGAAATATTCGATTTTTCTCTCGGTATTTGGTATCTAAAATACACGACTTGATACAAGCTTGAAAATTTGCAGGAATGTAGGTAATAAGGTTTTAAACAAATAAAAAAATTGGCAGAAGCGGATGTTGAGGACAAGATGGCGGCAGAAGTACGGAAGTGGTCAAAAATATTTTTCTACTTATGTCATAAGGTAAATTTCTGCCTCTTCGCTTATGGCTTTTCAAGACGTCAATAAGCTAGAAAAAATTTGGCAGAACGGATTTGAAATATTCGATTTTTCTCTCGGTATTTGGTATCTAAAATACACGATTTGATACAAGCTTGAAAATTTGCAGGAATGTAGGTAATAAGGTTTTAAACAAATAAAAAAATTGGCAGCAGCGTATATTGAGGACAAGATGGCGGCAGAAGTACCGGAAGTGGTCAAAAATATTTTTCTACTTATGTCATAAGGTAAATTTCTGCCTCTTCGCTTATGGCTTCTTCAAGATGTCAATAAGCTAGAAATAATTTGGCAGAAGTGTAGGATGGGGATAAGTGCCAACAAAATTATCAATAAGTGCGCGGATTTGAAATATTCGATTTTTCTCTCGGTATTTGGTATCTAAAATACACGACTTGATACAAGCTTGAAAATTTGCAGGAATGTAGGTAATAAGGTTTTATACAAATAAAAAATTGGCAGAAGCGGATGTTGAGGACAAGATGGCGCAGAAGTACCGGAAGTGGTCAAAAATATTTTTCTACTTATGTCATAAGGTAAATTTCTGCCTCTTCGCTTATAGCTTTTTCAAGACGTCAATAAGCTAGAAAAAATTTGGCAGAAGTGTAGGATGGGGATAAGTGCCAAAACAAATGATCAATAAGTGCGCGGATTTGAAATATTCGATTTTTCTCTCGGTATTTGGTATCTAAAATACACGACTTGATACAAGCTTGAAAATTTGCAGGAATGTAGGTAATAAGGTTTTAAACAAATAAAAAAATTGGCAGCAGCGATATTGAGGACAAGATGGCGGCAGAAGTACCGGAAGTGGTCAAAAATATTTTTCTACTTATGTCATAAGGTAAATTTCTGCCTTTTCGCTTATAGCTTTTTCAAGACGTCAATAAGCTAGAAAAAATTTGGCAGAAGTGTAGGATGGGGATAAGTGCCAAAAAAAATGATCAATAAGTGCGCGGATTTGAAATATTCGATTTTTCTCTCGGTATTTGGTATCTAAAATACACGACTTGATACAAGCTTGAAAATTTGCAGGAATGTAGGTAATAAGGTTTTAAACAAAAAAAAAATTGGCAGAAGCGGATGTTGAGGACAAGATGGCGGCAGAAGTACCGGAAGTGGTCAAAAATATTTTTCTACTTATGTCATAAGGTAATTTCTGCCTCTTCGCTTATAGCTTTTTCAAGACGTCAATAAGCTAGAAAAAATTTGGCAGAAGTGTAGGATGGGGATAAGTGCCAAAAAAAATGATCAATAAGTGCGCGGATTTGAAATATTCGATTTTTCTCTCGGTATTTGGTATCTAAAATACACGACTTGATACAAGCTTGAAAATTTGCAGGAATGTAGGTAATAAGGTTTTAAACAAAAAAAAAATTGGCAGAAGCGGATGTTAGGACAAGATGGCGGCAGAAGTACCGGAAGTGGTCAAAAATATTTTTCTACTTATGTCATAAGGTAAATTTCTGCCTCTTCGCTTATAGCTTTTTCAAGACGTCAATAAGCTAGAAAAAATTTGGCAGAAGTGTAGGATTGGGATAAGTGCCAAAACAAATGATCAATAAGTGCGCGGATTTGAAATATTCGATTTTTCTCTCGGTATTTGGTATCTAAAATACACGACTTGATACAAGCTTGAAAATTTGCAGGAATGTAGGTAATAAGGTTTTAAACTAATAAAAAAATTGGCTGCAGCGTATATTGAGGACAAGATGGCGGCAGAAGTACCGGAAGTGGTCAAAAATATTTTTCTACTTATGTCATAAGGTAAATTTCTGCCTTTTCGCTTATAGCTTTTTCAAGACGTCAATAAGCTAGAAAAAATTTGGCAGAAGTGTAGGATGGGGATAAGTGCCAAAAAAAATGATCAATAAGTGCGCGGATTTGAAATATTCGATTTTTCTCTCGGTATTTGGTATCTAAAATACACGACTTGATACAAGCTTGAAAATTTGCAGGAATGTAGGTAATAAGGTTTTAAACAAATAAAAAAATTGGCAGAAGCGGATGTTGAGGACAAGATGGCGGCAGAAGTACCGGAAGTGGTCAAAAATATTTTTCTACTTATGTCATAAGGTATATTTCTGCCTCTTCGCTTATAGCTTTTTCAAGACGTCAATAAGCTAGAAAAAATTTGGCAGAAGTGTAGGATGGGGATAAGTGCCAAAACAAATGATCAATAAGTGCGCGGATTTGAAATATTCGATTTTTCTCTCGGTATTTGGTATCTAAAATACACGACTTGATACAAGCTTGAAAATTTGCAGGAATGTAGGTAATAAGGTTTTAAACAAATAAAAAAATTGGCAGAAGCGGATGTTTAGGACAAGATGGCGGCAGAAGTACCGGAAGTGGTCAAAAATATTTTTCTACTTATGTCATAAGGTAAATTTCTGCCTTTTCGCTTATAGCTTTTTCAAGACGTCAATAAGCTAGAAAAAATTTGGCAGAAGTGTAGGATGGGGATAAGTGCCAAAAAAAATGATCAATAAGTGCGCGGATTTGAAATATTCGATTTTTCTCTCGGTATTTGGTATCTAAAATACGCGACTTGATACAAGCTTGAAAATTTGCAGGAATGTAGGTAATAAGGTTTTAAACAAATAAAAAAATTGGCAGAAGCGGATGTTTAGGACAAGATGGCGGCAGAAGTACCGGAAGTGGTCAAAAATATTTTTCTACTTATGTCATAAGGTAAATTTCTGCCTCTTCGCTTATAGCTTCTTCAAGACGTCAATAAGCTAGAAAAAATTTGGTAGAAGTGTGGGATGGGGATAAGTGCCAAACAAAATTGCATGCAATCTCAATCCGGTAAACCATGGTTGTGTCGTTAATGGCAATAAATTTGACTTTGTATGGTTTACGGGAGCACAATGTCCAGAAACAGTTCGAGATGTTATTGTCGAAGATAATGACGCAGAAGCTGATGAAAATAATTCTTGTGAAAGCGATGAATCTGAAAATAATTAATTGAAACCATTTATGTATTTAAACATACACACACACGTGTACTCGTTATTTGTATATGTACTACGTACTGTATATAAAATATTAAATACATTGTACAAAATAAATTCTTCCAGTTCTGCGCTTTAATTGTTGATTTTTTTAGCACTTATCTCCCACCTACATTTCTGTCAATTGTTTTTAACATACGGGCGTCTTGAAAAAGCCATACGCAAAGAGGCAGAAATTTACCTTATGACATCAGTTGAAATATATTTTTTGCCACTTCCGTTACTTATACCGCCATCTTGTCCTCAACTTCCGCTTCTGACAATTTTTTTCTTTATTAAAAACGTTATTACCTGCATTCCTGCAAATTTTCAAGCTTGTACCTTATGACATAAGTAGAATATTCGGATTGTCGAATTCAAAAATCCACCCACGCATACGTCCCCGAGGTAGACTTCTGCCTACGCGGCTATGACTACATTAATATACAAGGAATTGATTTGGCTGGAGAACAGCCTTGTACCTCATGACAACCTTTTTTAAATGGGTGGCTCTTAGACTATTAGGAGCTATTTTATCAGACGTCTTAACCTCTTAAATTTATTGCCTATATGCTTCAGTCACATGTCTTCGAGATAGTGTCGTACACTCTGTAGAACAAGCACTAGTCTTCGATTTTCTGCTGCGTCGAACTTGCCGTATTTATAGTAAAAATCTAAATAAATTAATTACAATAAATATTGAAAAAAACATCTCATTTTAACCGAAGAAGTTTAACCCTCTTGAGTGCAATGACGATATATCTCGTCATAACGCAACAGGTCAAAAATGTGCGATGACGAGTTATCATTACATTTACTTTAATAACTTCTGATGTAGTCACTTTTATGACATACTATACCTCACAAATTAAAGCTCAGAAGTATACCTTTCTAATAAAATAAGTATAAAGTCGCTATCTTTTCCATTCTCTTTTTAATATTCATTTGAAAAGTGATGAAAATTCATGAAAATTTCACAAATTATTTTGAGGTAAAAAAGTTTAAAAAATGTACTGAAAAAGTACTTAATGCAATTTAGAAATTTATACTCGGGTTTTTTTCGGGTTACAGAAAACGAATCTGATATTAGAATTTTAGAATTCAAAATGACGGAATTAAAGTGGCGCCGACGTACTCTTGATTTTACAAAAAAACTGCTTCATTCTAAGTTGAAAGTTATACTCGGGGGTTGTGGGGTCGCTGTATACGAATCTGCAATCAGAATTATGTTCTTATTCCAATAGATTTAAGCTTTTTTGGTAAAATCAAGAGTATTTTGAATTACAAAATTCTGATTGCAGATTCGTATTCAGCGAACCCAAAAATAGAAGACTACATACTTACCCTAATGGATAGTTGGTCTAAAAAATGAGTTCATTTTGGAGTAGTAAAAGTCATAAGAACGCATACGCATTATGCGGCTATCGTTGGGTTTTATGGTTGTGTTTTCCATAAAGCGCAGAATTATGGAAATAATATTTAATTGCTCTATACGGCCAAAATACTGGATTACTGCGTTTTCATGATTGGGATTTTAATGCAGAACGTTACCAGAGTAGTTACTTTAGTTAAAAACAAATGAGATAACCCGAATAAAACAGTAGATGTTTTATGTTTGACCACACAACCTTAAAAACGTCTATTAAAATCAATTTAGAAGTATAAGAGAAATTTTAGTTTAATAAATAATAAATAAAATACTCAATTATATCTCTCTTTTTTCAATACTAAATTAATGCTAATTAATTAACTAATTAATTAATTGGTTTGAATTTAGCGTACACTTTACACCAAATGACTTGCCACTCTCTCTCACCTATTATGCTACACATAACGATATAATGAGAAATTACAAAATATTATCTTTTTATTTTTAACAAAAATGTCTTAAAATTTGTCAAGGAATACTTAAAAAAATATTTAGATTTTTTGAATAATTTGGTTTTTGTGATTTTTTCAAAATTAATAATCATCTTCAGAAAATTGGAAAAGAATTTAAGTGTTCTTTGATCATTTTTAAGACATTTTTATTATCGGACAATTTTTATTTAAGCCTTTCGTTTTTCAGAAAAAAATTATGAAAGTTTCATATACGTACTTATGCCCGATTTTTCCAACAGGTTTTTCGTTTGTAAATCTAGTTTTCAAAATAATTATTCAATGAATGTACTAATTTATACAGTGAAAGTATTGAATAGTTTCAAATATCTGCCTTGAAATCACTGACATTTTTTACATTCGTCGTAACTCACAGATAACGACATGGGCGTGGTAAAAATATGTCTCCTTCGGGGTGCTTTTCTACAGTAAACCCCCTTCCTCTCACAATCACCGATATTTTAGTGACTTTTTCATACACGGACTGCAGAAATACAATTGACAGTCAGTACGAAAAAGATATGTTCTTATGGGACAAGCAAAACAATTTCTTTGCTTACTTACTTGAATGGTTTCATGTTTCCTTTTCTTTTTTTTACCCTCATGAATATAACTTTTAGCTATTTATATTACGAAGTCTTTTGTTCCAACTTTTTCCATGAATACTAGCAGCAATAAATATTGTAACAGAATTGGTAATGGCAGCTTGGATGAGTCTAATGAATACTAATCAAATCCATTTCTTTGACAGTATAATAGGTAATAAATTATTACAGTGTTTGTCATGAATATCGGCCCCACCCGGTGTACTGAATGCTGAACATGAAACGCTTGTGGAATCGGTATCTTGGTTTTTGTCTTTTCATTCGAAATATATCTCTGTAATAGTTCTAATAGAGTAACCCCTGTAGATGTAGATAATATTAATACTAATTTCGAATCCATCACAGTAATATAGTTGATTTCACTGCTTTTTCATGTTTTACTGTATATGTTCCACGTTGAGACTTTTTATTGATCCCATTTTTTCCTTTATACGGTTTTTTAACAGTGCCAATATATCTTAATTGTAATTTTTTCCAATGCACAAGGAGATCTTAATTTTTTAAAAAAATTGTCAAAATATGCATCGTACAGAGGAATTTTCGCAGGAGCTCACATCTAAAAAAAAGGTTTTAATAAATTTAAAATCACACCAGAACCTAATGCATATTTGGCTTATTTTTCTTCTACTACCGAATTTTTTTCCGCAGTATAATTCGAAATTTAATCGCGTAGGTTTTCCACGTATAAATTACTTCAATAAAGTTTTAGCATATGATTTGGTCATCATTTCATCTACTGACAGAGCAGTTCTTCCGAAACCAAATTTAAGAATACTTCTCTGAAACATTTTTATCAATTCTCAAACACGCCATACCTTATCGTTCGGAGTATTATCTTTGGCCTTCGAGTACTTCAAATTAGACTTGATTTTTTCAAATTAAAATCGTTCCATTCCCGAAGAAGTTATTGGATAAGACAAGAAAGAATCCGTCGACCAGTAATCTCTCTGACTTTCTCTTTTTTTGAAAGAAGTGATTATAATGATTCCAATAAATATATTCAACTCAACCAACGATAAAGTTGAACCATTTTCTTTAAACGCATCGATAATGTACTTTTTTATTTCAACTGAAAAAAAGTATCAGTGAGTCCTTTTGACTCACTTTTTCGTATCTTATTTTTCACGCTTTCTATCAATAATATTCCATCTGTACTTTCATTAGAATATGTTTTCTCAACATCTACTCAATCGAATTCATGGTCATGTTCGAGCTTAGCTTGATTTGCTTTATAGCTTTTTAAAACTTCTTGGTAAATAACTTTCAGTAGCTTTTCATCACAATAAATATCAGGATCAGCGTTTAGTTTTCGAGAAAAAAATTAATAAAGGAAAAATTCGATATTTCGAATGTTTTTGCATTTTGGTTGCCATTTTGGCAAAAAAAAAGGAAGTATGTAAAAATTTCCTGATAAACTTCAACTAATTTATGCACCGTTGAATGATTAAAAGCCCATAAATTCATGTTTCTTATGTCTGAAAAAAAAAATCAAACTTTAAAAATGACAATTTTTTTGCGTTTTTTTTTTTACGAAAAGTCGTCATATCTTTTTTGTAATAAAAACTTGCTATTTCTGACCCCGGATTGTGATTTAGCATACCCAAAAACATAAAGAATCATACTTCAGACCCAGTTACTACTTCGTCGACTGCCTAAAAATTAGCTATGAAAAGTTAGTCTAATATCGACCGTTTTTGTCTTTAATGGGTTAAGCTCGACTAGTGTTTTTGTTTACTAGTTATGAAATAATGTCGAACTCGCAACGACTCGTTGCTGTTTAAACGCGGAACAAGGTAAAATCGAAATATTCCCACTAAATAATTTTCCCCATCTCAAGGCAACCTGCGTTTGAGACGCCAGTTGTAGTAGAGTATTAATTATGCTGTGCATATCCTCAATGCACAGGTTTAACGCATTACAATGATCAAGCTGTATTACCAGACAGGTGATCATTTTGCCAAGATCGTACGTCGATGCAGCTGGACCTTTCCTCAAGCTCCGTGCTAAGACGTTCGGCCTGTGTACGACGTGTGTACTTACCTTCAAACACACTTTCTCGATATTACATAATAAGATTTTTACATAAGTTTGTAGGACAAAAATATTCTGTAATCTTATAAGAGGGTACCTCAACCACGCTTTATTGTGTACGTAATTATTATCAACGTTTATTTATAATAAATGGGATCATTAAAAGAAACTGCTTCTTATATCTCTCGGTACGTCCTGATTTTTCAACTACTTCATCTCCAACGCATTTATGATTGTTTTTGTAAACTCTAATATTTTCTAGTATTCTAATGTCGGTTTCCAACTAGATTAGGTTATAGTCCGGGCGCTGAGGGGATTTCGTGGCCACTTTTTGTCCCCTCGGGAACTTTTTTTGGGTCGTAGAAACCGAATTTCGAGGTTCCCAGGCCCAAATTTGGTCCCATTTTGAGATATGGCCCATTTTTAATAAAAATACCGAATTTTTAAGTTTTTCGGAAAATTGACTTTATTTAATACAAGAATGATTTTTTATATTGTATAAGTATATATTTTTTGTAATAATTACGTACATAAATAGTTATTTTACCGTGAATCAACCCAATAAAAAACGAAACTCAAATAGAAAGGCTTAGCATGCGCGCTCTTTTCTTATGCAGTAGGCCTAATCCGCGTGTGTGTATATATATATATATACATTGTATATATACATATGTGTGTGTATAAATACATGGATTGGCCGTTATGACGACCTGAAAAGAGAGGGAAGATACCACTTTTGCACGATAGAAAGAGATGGAGAGGGTTTGTGACGACCGGTAGTAATAACGTTATTGAGAAAGAGCGAGATGCTCTTATGCGAAATAGCATGTCGGTCTTCACAAGATATGGATTCGCGTGATTATTTATATATATGTATGTATTGTAACAATGAGACTCATTTGCTACAAATTAAAAAAAAGGAACGGGCGTCAGGTCTTGAACCCGAGCCCCTTCGGATCCGAAGGCGTTCACGCTACCACTGCGCTACGCCCGCAATTGGTCGTAGCTGTACTTTTCCATGTCTTCTGCCTACCGATACGCGCGCCATATGCCAAGTGCCGATTCTTGCGCTGGCCGCGTCGGTACTACAGAGCCCTAAGTGACTGGGATCTGTACTCATACAGATCCACCACGTCACAGTATATATATATATATATTGTATATACCTCGCTCTTTCTCAATAACGTTATTACTACCAGTCGTCACAAACCCTCTCTATCTCTTTCTATCGTGCAAAAGTGGTATCTTCTCTCTCTTTTCATGTCGTCATAACGGCCAATCCATGTATTTATACACACACATATGTATATATACAATATATATATATATACACACACACACACACATATATATATATATATTGTAAGGCGAGCCTCACTAGCCCACATACAAATACATATTATCAGGGGGGGAGATTGTCAGAGCGGGGCACACCCAAAACAAAAACATATATATTAGTAATCAAGAAACAAAAACTTATGAATATAAATTAATATAATAGAAAGAAATGAATAAAAAAGAATGAATATATGTATAATGTTATTACCTGGATACGTATTGGAATCCTGGGGTCCAATAGTGGTCCAGCGATGACTACTCGTACTCTGGAGGACTCCTTGGGTAGCCTTCGCTGGTGATCCTGAGGGTTCGCTAGAGTATATGGATGGTTCCTGGGCCTCCTGTAAATAAAATAATCATAAGTAAAATAATACTAAAGAATGTAGGATAGGTTAGGATAAATATAATAGATATATGGGATATAAGGAAATATTTGTATATTAGGAATAAGTAAACATTGGTTTAAGAATATAGGCCCGAGCCATTCTCGTCACCGACGTTCACCGAAGGATAGGATAGAAAATAATTGTGTTTTTTTTATATCTATGTTGAGGAAAATGTAAGGAAAGAAAGGAGATGGAGAGAAATGGAAGGCAACACAAGAAACGATACCACCTACCGTACAAGCGAAGTCTACCTGTGTCCATCGATGCCGTCTGCACCTGTCCTCGTCCACGGGAGCCAACGTTGCGGTGATCCTACCCAGGTACGGAGTTCCTTCGGCGAAGAGGTTGACCCCGTTGAACACCGACGAAACTCACGACTTAGGAAATTGTATACGGGTATACGCGCACGTAGACAAACAACGTGTCTATATCTCCCGTCGAGCGTGAGAGTAAGGGAAGTCTTCTCGCTCTCGCGCAACTGCTCGACGCAAGATGGTGGTGCGCCGCGGGGGAACGGAGGAACGAGCGGGAACGATCCAGATAGACTCCCCGCGTGTAAGAGAGAGAAAGAAGATATACTAATACATTGGGGGAGGTGGAGAAGTCGCCCGCTGCGGATCATTTTCGCAAGAGCTGTACCGCCACTAGGAGAGAGGTTGAAGAAGAGAGGAATAGGTGGCGGTACAGTAGTGGCAGGAAATTCAAATAGGATGAACGGAGAACGGGATTGGAGGAGAACGACGGCAAAGAAGGATATGAGTAGCTCCGTGTAACGGAAAAACGGAAAAGGATATCGAGGAAGAAGAACGACCACTCACTCACCGCCGATACCTGTAAGGAGACGCATTGAGATAATATATAGGATTAAATAGTCGAATAACGAGCCAAGGAAATAAGAGAGAATATAATTAATTGGAGAGAAAGATAAGAGATAGAATAGACATCCAGGAAGGATTGGAATATTGAGATATTGAGAGAAAAATTTGTGATTGCGGAGACGAGAGACCAAGAGCGGAATCACTGAGGATAAAATCTAGGAAAACAGCGGTGAGTGGTCTGCACGTGGCTATTTTTTATAAATTATAATTTTCTCGCAGTGAACCGGGTTCCTCACGCGGTAGTTAGATATTTGATAGAATATTCGCGAAATTGTGATTAAATTAAAATTCAAGTAAATATATTAAGAATTGATTGTAATTTTCGAAAGAAGTGTGACGGGATTATATTCGAAAATTGTTGTCGGGAATAAATTTATATAAGTAAATTATAATAAATGTGTTAAGGGGAGGTCGTAACAGAGAAAACTGTCAGTCAAATATGTCACTGTTTTAGTGCGTAAATGGAAATTTGTATTCTGTACTATTCTCCTCTTTTAATGGATCAAATTACTCCAAATTTGGCACACATTATTAATTTAGTCAGGAAAATAGCGCTCTGGTTTTAATTTAGTCGAAAAATTTCGAATTATTATTATTTACCGTAATTTATCTGATCATTGTATTAGATGCAGTTTAATTACGGTTCTTCACTAATTTTTGCTTCTACGCTATGTCATGATGCAAAATTTTACCAGAACAATCGTAATAAAAAAATAGAATGGCGCTCTGGTAAGATTTTGTACAAAAAATTATTCAAAACAGCTAAAATTAGTTTGCAAATAAGAAACAGTTTTGCAGGTTATCTGCGAAACATATAAGTTTTTTATTTTGCCTAATGGTGGCGCTGTGTAATATTCTTATAGGCCTCGATCTGTCGAATCGATCGGTATAGACACACATGCGGTGTGCCTTACCTATTGTTATGTATATTACTACATATTATATGATTCTATAATTATTTTTTTATAACCTCAAATTGTCAAATCTGTCAAATCTGTTAACCCATCAATCAGTTTTGTACGACCTCCCCTTAATAGAAGTTTTCATACATTCTCGTAGTAATTATTTTTAACACCATTGAGTCTCCTCATTCCCCCCTTTTCTAATAAGTGTCGTTCCCGCAACGACGGCACCACGAACCCGAGACCAGAGTCGGCGACAGCAGTGAGGAGGATAATATAAATATATATACGTATTATTAATATTGATGATTAAGAAAATCATATAAGATAGAAGTATATTCCACGTGGTGTAATGCGCGGGATACTACATCACAATATATATATATATATATATATATGAGCGTATGAGTGTGCTATTATTACATTTAAAAAATGCGGATTAGGCCTACTGCATAAGAAAAGAGCGCGCATGCTAAGACTTTTTATTTGAGTTTCGTTTTTTATTAAGTTGTTTCACGGTAAAATAACTATTTATGTACGTAATTATTACAAAAAATATATACTTATACAATATAAAAAATCATTCTTGCATTAAATAAAGTCAATTTTCCGAAAAACTTAAAAATTCGGTATTTTTATTAAAAATGGGCCATATCTCAAAATGGGACCAAATTTGGGCCTGGGAACCTCGAAATTCGGTTTCTACGACCCAAAACACATACGAATACGAAAAGTTCCCGAGGGGACAAAAAGTGGCCACGAAATCCCCTCAGCGCCTGGACTATTATGTTTACAAATATATCTTTATTTGTCGGCAATAATGCAACATTACTTTTGCTTCGCTATCATTCATTTATATATAGTGTAATAAAAACCGACACGGTGGCGGAGTGGCGGAGACGCACCTCGGCCGGTCACGGAAGTTAAGCAGCACTGAGTGCGGTTGGCACTTGGATGGGTGACGCTCTCGGTCGCTTGGCTTTCGTTGTTTTTTCACACTTCACAACGTGAGCGGGAAGTGTGAAACATTCGGTTTCGGTGTCAAGGCCTACGCAATGTGACTTTGACACCCAAAAAGAATGTTTCGAATACACCGGCCATCTCGGGTGAGGTTTTCCCTGCTTCACAGGTTTCCCTCATCTACGGGCATAACCCCGAGCGAATGCGAGATAATGGGGTTTTTAAGGGAGGGATAAAGCACCCACACATAGGTGGTAGGTGAACACCGTTAAAGTCTCCAGGGATAAACGGTAGGAAGTGCCAGGAAAAAGAGAGCACAAAATCAAGATTAAAAGAAAAAAAAAATATAGTGTAATAAATAAATAATAGTGCTTCATAAGCGTTGGTATAGTTGAGAGGTTTATCGGCACCACATCCTCTTAATGAGCTAAATTAAACAAGACGAGTGATCAATACTCGCAAACAAATCCATGTCTTTGCAAAAATAGACGTTAAAACTGATGGAACAGATTATCAAATATTTTCATGACTATAAAACCTTTTTTTTTCAATTTATTAAAACATTTCTAAATTAAAGCTTAAGTTTATTTTGATTATCACGTAAGAGAATAGTATTTATTAATCATACGATAAATTTCGCAATTATTGTGTTATAAGTATGATAAGTTAATTCTATAACAATTTACAAATATTCGACATACTATTAAAATAAATATCATTTTTTTCTTTTTAGGCGAAGGTTTAGATGAGGAAGATGATGACTATGATGATGATGATGGGGATGATGATGATGATGATGATGATGATGATGAAGCGGATGAAGAAGATGATGAAGATGAAAATGGCTCGCACAGACCATCAGGTGGTAAAACGCAAGAGCATAGATCTGCATCAGAATGTAAACAGCAGTAAATTAAATACACGACAGTGTGCGTGCATATATTATTCAAAATTATTATGCTATATCTGTCTTTGAGTTATAACTAATTAAAAAACTAGTTTTCATTAATCATTTGTGTTGTATTCTACAAAGACAAAAACAGCAAAAACTTTCGTTACCATGTCATTAAGATCATACAAATGAGTAGACTGGGTAATTATAGTACGATCGTTCATCTTTTTGATATATTTAATATATCTGCTCATTTTGTCTTTCTCTATATAAAATTGCAAATTCACACTTTAAATTGATTTAAATGACTATATACAGAAATATGTAGTATTTTTTTAAATAAAAGTGATAATAAAAGATTTGGTGCAATTAAACTACGTAAAAATAAAAACTATACTAAACTATTATTCAGTTGTGTAACATTATAATTAGTACTTCTTTCTATGATAAAATAAGTTTTTCTTGACTTTGAATAAGTTTTATAATACGACAGAATATGCAAAAATATCCTTAAGTAGTTCAAAATATTTTAACCTATTAGCTGATCGACCTCTTACACAAACAAAATTTATACTTACAGGCATTCAATATCTTAGGTAGAGTCCCAACCTGATTGTTGGTCGATATATCGACCATCCTCGCAGCTAAAAGGCTAATAAAAATAGTTTTTATACTTATTGTCAATGTCTTGTTACATCGTTTTATAGAATATTTATGTTTCATAATATGCTTAAATGTCACATTAATTAATTGGAAATTAAGTACAATTATACAAATAATATTCAAAATTTCTTGATAAATCCTTGATAATTCCACATTATTACATGTTTCACGTAAAAACTTTTAATCTATATTTTTAAAGGTTTTAATAAGCCACAAAACCATACATTTTGTAGGAACACTTACATCCTCTATTAATTAACCTGTTCGGTAATAAACTACTTTGTAATACACAATAATAAACTTTAATCATCTTGTCCATCGTAATCGGCATGATCATATTGATCATGTTCATATTGATCATTGTGTTCGTCTTGTTCGTTAATTGTAATTAGAGATGGATATTTTTTGTATCGTTAATTACTAACGATACCATATCTTCGATACTTTCGGAACGTCGATTCTTTATTACTACTTACTTTTTCAATACTGTATAGCCGTTCCTTTATGATTATATTTTGCATCAATGATTAAAATCCAATAAAACAAGTAATTAACAAAAGTTGCAGTACTCAAAGGAAATCGTGTATAAGATGATTTAAATAAAACAATATCAATGTAATAAATTAAAAAGTATTAGACTTGTTAATATTCGTAGAAATTTTTTAGCCTTATAGTAAAATTAGAATAATTTTACGAAAAAGTAGTATTCAGTATAAGGTAAAAGATCTAATAAGTAACCACTCAGATGTATTTAATATTTTTTTTAACAATAAATTTAAGTTTAACAAAACTGTCTTTTTTATTTAGATAGATTAAGATATTACTGATCACATCATAAGATATCAAATATATATATATATATATATATATATGGGGTATTCCACGTGAAGTGGTCCGATCAAAATTTTAAAATGCACCAAATTTTGGGTACACATTGCAAATGTTTTTCAGAAAACAGAAAAAAATTTTTAGGTACTGGAATCTATTTGCTCAAAAGTTATTCTGACCTCAAAAAGTGAATTTTTTCTAGTTTTTTTCAACATCAGCTGGGTTTACCGCTATTTAACTCAAAATCTATCAACTTTTACTATAAAACATTATATATAACATTCGTTGCTAACTATGTCTAGAATTTATCCTTCTGGGTTAGAATTTCTCATCTCAAGGTTAATGTTACATAAACTACATGTCAATATTCAACTTAAAAATAGTGTAAGTGCGCCACAATTGATTTTTTATCCAAAAGTCTAAAAAAAAGCTTGAAGCAATACCTTTCGAATGGTCTGTAGCATTTTTGGGGCCTTCAATTCTGTAAAAAGTTATAATAATTTAAAGAAACTCGAAATTTTTTTAAAAATTTAAATGGGAATTACCATGTTAATTTTTGTGAATTTTATGTCTTTCTTTAAATTATTATAACTTTTTACAGAATTGAAGGCCCCAAAAATGCTACAGACCATTCGAAAGGTATGGCTTCAAGCTTTTTTTTAGACTTTTGGATAAAAAAATCAATTGTGGCGCACTTACACTATTTTTAAGTTGAATATTGACATGTAGTTTATGTAACATTAACCTTGAGATTAGAGATTCTAACCCAGAAGGATAAATTCTAGATATAGTTAGCAACCAATGTTATATATAATGTTTTATAATAAAAGTTGATAGATTTTGAGTTAAATAGCGGTAAACCCAGCTGGTGTTGAAAAAAACTAGAAAAAATTCACTTTTTGAGGTTAGAATAACTTTTGAGCAAATAGATTCCAGTACCTACAAATTTTTTTCTGTATTCTGAAAAACATTTGCAATGTGTACCCAAAATTTGGTGTATTTTAAAATTTTGATCGGACCACTTCACGTGGAATACCCCATATATATATATATACTAGGGGGGCTTCGCCCCCCTGCGCGCTTCGCGCGCCAACCCCCTATTTTTAATTTCGAAAAAGGTTTTTCGTAATTAATTTATTTAAAATAATGTTTTAAATTGTATTATTTTTTCACTACCATGGACACCTTAAAAATTAAACAGATTTAAAAAGTTTACCAAAATTTAGTGTAATGAAATCAGAATAAAAATAATAAAAAAAATAGACATATTAAATGTTAACTGTAAATTTTAAACTATATGAATTCTTATAAAGCTTAAATTTATATTTTAATAATTATAAATGTTAATGAAAAATTAACTTACCAATAATAGTAATGTACATATACCTACTAAATTGTAGTATTTTAGTTAACAACTTATTAACATTTTGGATTATTTTAAACCGTTATAAATAGAAATTCACCTTCCAAATTAATTTATTTAATGACGAACGATCATCGCCAAAAGTTCTATGTCATTAATATTTTGTACTTTAATAGTAATAAAACTTTCTTCTTAATTAAAATAATTTTTGTATTATTTTTAAAGAATTATTTATAAAATTTTAGCGCTATATAAATAAAAACCTGTTTATATGAGAATTAGCACCCTTCATTTTTTTAATTTGAAACGTTGGTGATACACATGGTAATTTAAAGTTATAATTTTGTTGTTCTTTTTAAATCTAATATGTTTAAAAATGTAAAATTTATTTTCTGTGTTGAATAAATAGCATTGCCTGATGAGGTCCGCAAACCTAAGCGGACGAAACGTTGCTTATTAGCATTATATAAGTGTTTTTATTTATTTAAAAACTGAAACACCTGCATTGACCCTCAAGATCGAAAAATATATCAAAATAAAAACCTGTTTCTTCCATTTCTCCCGTGATTCGTAATTTGCACTCTATTTCAAAATTTGCGTTTTAATCCATAATTATATCCAATTTATTTTTACTATGCAGAGCCCAAATATTTATTTTGATTATTATAAACAAATTCATTTCTCAAATATCCTTCTATTTCTAATAAATACATACTTGTTTATTTAAAATATTGTGTTATATAAATATAAATTATCTACACACTTATATATCCATACAATTTTGAAATATTAATTTAAAAAATATTTAAATTAAATGCTCCTAAATTAATAGTTTTTGAAAATCTATTCAAATGTAATTCGTATTTTATATTGCCATTGTTAAAATTTGAATTTTCTTTTGCCTATACTATAATAGAATTATCTTAAAAATGCAATAATTAATATATTTAATTTTTAACTTATTGTATATTTCACATATAGATATTTGGAAAAGTGTATGTTATACTTGATTAATATTTATTTAATCTTCAAACAATTTTGCATCTGTATTTAAAGCATTACATTGCATTTTAGATCCGTTATTATTATTGTGTATACGTTTAAAAATTTTATGAGTTTTATCAAGAATGAGTAGACAAATACACATTCTTTCAAGTTATGTTCACAACTTTTTTTTGCGCACGGAAAAAATACGTATATTATGTATTCTTGAAAAAACAATTTTAAAATATATATATATATTATATAAATATTACGCCGCACGCACACACACCCACATACATACATACATATATATACATATATATGGTCTATTTCACGTCAAGTGGTACGATGAAAATTTTAAATCACTCCAAAATTTGAGAACAGGCTGGAAACATCTTCCAGAACATACAAAAAAAATTTAAGTGTTAAAAATAATTTGCGCAAGAGTTATTCGACCATGACAAGTGGAAATTTTTCAATTTATTAGAAAAATTTCTATTTTTAAAGCCATTTATCTCAAAATCTGTTGATTTTTTTGAAAAAACATTACAAACAACTTTTGTTTAAATTAATCTTTAGAACTTATCTACCATGGTTACATTTCTTAATTTTAAAATCTCGAAGAGATAGAACACCCGGACATATTGAATATCAAAAAAGGCTACCACACCATAATCGATTTTAATCTAACACCTCTCAAAAGTTCACATTTTTCGCGAGCTTTCGAATGGCTTGGGTTAGCTTATTGGCCAAGACCGCTGTTGTAAGTTATGCCTCATAAACCTTATAAAATCACTAATTTTCACGTATTTTAGGACATAACTTACACCAAAGGTGTAATATATATATATAATATATATATATGGGGTATTCCACGTGAAGTGATCCGATCAAAATTTTAAAATGCACCAAATTTTTAGTACACTTTGCCAATTTTTTTGCAGAATACAGAAAAAAAAATTTTTAGGTACTGGAATTTATTAGCTCAAAAGTTATTATAACCTCAAAAAGTGAACTTTATCCAGTTTTTTTCAACATCAGCTGGGTTTATCGCTATTTAACTCAAAATCTATCAACTTTTACTATACAAACATTCGTTGCTAATTATGTGTAGAATTTATCCTTCTGGGTTAGAATTTCTAATCTTAAGGTCAATGTTACATAAACTACATGTCAATATTCAACTTAAAAAAGTGTAAGTTCGCCGCAATTGAGTTTTTTATCCAAAAGTCTAAAAGAAAGCTTGAAGCAATACCTTTCAAATAGTCTGTAGCTTTTTATGGCCTTCAATTCTGTAAAAAGTTATGATAATTTAAAGAAAGACAAAAAATTCACAAAAATTAACATGGTATTTCCCATTTAAATTTTTAAAAAAAATTGGTGTTTGTGTGTTCAAAAAATGTGATCTTTTGAGCGGTGTTAGATCAAAATCGATTGTGGCGTGGTCGCCTTTTTTTGATATTCAATATTTCCGGGCGTTCTATCTCTTCGAGATTTTAAAATCAGGAATTGTAACCCAAGTAGATAAGTTCTAAAGATTATTTTGAACAAAAGTTGTTTATAATGTATTTTTAAAAAAATCAATAGATTTTGAGATAAATAGCTTTGAAAATAATAATTTCTCTAAAAAATTGAAAAATTTCCATTTTTCATGGTGGAATAACTCTTAGGCAAATTATTTTTAACACCTCAAATTTTTTTCTATCTTCTGGAAAATATTTCCAGTCTGTTCACAAAATTTGGAGTGATTTCAAATTTTCATCCTACCACTGATGTGAAATAGCCCATATATATGGTAATGAACAATTAACTTACCAAAAATAGTAAAGTGCATATACTTAATTGTAGTATTTAGTAAAAACCTATTAAAATTTTAAATTATTTGAAACGGATTTAATAGAACTTTACCTCCTAAAATTAATTTATTTAAGTCATCGCCAAGAGTTCTACATGTCATTAATATTTTGTATTTTAAGAGTAATAAAACTTTCTTCTTAATTAAATTAATTTTGTATTAGCTTTAAAGAATTATTTATAACATTTTAGCGGTATATAAATAAAAACCTGTTTCTTCCATTTCTCCCGTAATTCGTAATTTGCACCCTCTTTCAAAATTTGCGTTTTAATCCATAATTATATCCAATTTATTTTCCCTTTAGTTACAGAGCCCATATATTTATTTTAATTATTATAAACAAAGGCATTCCTTAAATAACCTTTTGTTTCTAATAAATACATACTTGTTTATATAAAATATTGTTTTATATAAATATACGTAATCTACTTACTTATATATCCATACAATTTTTAAATTTTGATTTGAATAATATTTAAATTAAATACTACTAAAATAATAATTTTCGAAAAATTTTTGAAATGTAATTCGTATTTTATATTACCTTTGTTAAAATTTGAATTTTCTTTTGCCATTACTGTTTATAATAGAATTATCTTAAAAATGCAATAATTAATGTATTAATTTTAATTTATTGTATATTTCACATATAGATATTTGAAAAAGTGTATGTTATACTTGATTAATATTTATTTTATCTTCGTAAAATTGTGCATATTTTTAAAAACATTACATTAAATTTTAGGTCCGTTTTTATTTTATGAGTTTTATCACGAATAAGTAAACTAATACACATTCTTTCAAGTTATATTCACAACTTTTTTTGCGCACGGAAAAAATACATATATTATCTATTCTTGGAAAAACAAATAACACGTACCCACACACACACACTTCTGGGTT
>CM047425.1:69514779-69889779 GCA_026168455.1 Theocolax elegans
AACAAAACGTTCTTACCGAGATTGTTGCTAAAAAGGAGGAATCATGCAACCCAAAGTTTACGCCTGAAGAGTATATTGCAATTAAAGATTGGGACTCTCCAACTGGTAAGACAAAAATAAAGGCAGTAAAACCTGTAAGGAATTTATCAATGAATAACGATTTAACTAAAGAAAGTAAACTGACTGATTTAAGAAAAAATAAACGATAAAGTCAAAGCAATTTTAAATGCAAAATATAATGAAAAATTAAGCGAAAAATTTACTAATTTATCAGATAAAGTATAGATAGAAATTCTCAATAAAGATACGGGTATAAACAGAAATTATAAATTAAATAGTAACAATAAATTTGAGGTCTTTGAAGCTTTTTAATGTCAGAACTAGTAACTCGAAAATTAGATTATGTATTATATGTAGAAAAACAAGCTAATGCATGTAAGAACAAAATAATAGAAGACAAACACAAAGTAAGAGACATTATTATAAATCGTATTGACATGAGTTATTACTCTGAAATAACTGATTTGAAAGATCCTATTGAAATAATTAACAAATTAAAAGATTACAAAAGACTCGAGACAAGAACCAATAGTATAACCGCAAAGAAGGATATATACATTTTAAAATATAATTCAACTAAAGAGAGTGCTGCCGAATTTTGTGAAAAATTTGAAGAAAAAATTAAAACTTGTGACAGCATAGCTGAAGTAATAATAATGTCAGATAAAGAAAACAGAGATCTATTTATTCAGGCAGTCGCTGAAACTGTACCAAATGTTTGTAGCTGATTGTGTTATTCGTGAAACGCTAGCTCAGGAAATTTATTAAACTAAAGAATTATCTTTTACAGGTTGATGGTGTCTTGACTAAAAAAGAACCACCGAGAGCTGCTGTGTTTTCTGACGCAAGTAATCAATTTAAATCTATAAGAGGTCGTACCTTTAAAAGAGGCAATAAACAGGGTGGATTATTTATAACTGAAAGAAGATGTTTTACTTGTGGCAAAAATGGACACATGAGCAGTAACTGTCCGACTCAAGGATAAATACAGTATTACAATTGTAATAAAACTGGATACCACATAGCTAAAGACTGTCCTAAACGAAAGAGAGATGAATCCAACAATGAGAATGAACCTTATACAAAACGTCGAGAGGTAGAGGTAAAGCTGAAGCGTTGAAAGGTTTATCAATGATGGCTTATACATAAAATAATCCAAGTAAATATAATATATTTCAAAACAAATTTAAATAGGTAGAAAGAATAGCAAAAATTAAAAGTTTAAAAATCAGATAGAAGGAAATACATTGATCGTTAAATTTATAGCTGACTCAGGTGCGACAGAACATTTAAGTAAATCAAAATTAATTTTTTAAACTTAAACACGAGTAACACAGGTAAAATAAGGTGCGCCAAATAAAGTAAGTAATATGAATAGTTTAAGAAATCTAACATTATTTTAAAGTACAAATCTACGTCCGGGCGTCCGTCCGTCCGTCCGTCCGTCCGTCTGTCCGGGCAAGTGTTCCCTTGATCCCCAAGTATTACTTTTACGACGTTTTGGGACCGTTAGTATTATATATATTAGCCTTATAATTTTTGGGACTCAACATTTTGGGCCTTAAAAATTTTAGTCTTAGATTTTGCCGTTAAAACTTTTAAGACGTAATATTTTTGGGACTCAATGTTTTGGGTCTTAAAAATTTTAAAAATTTAAAAAATTTTAGTCTTAGATTTTGCCGTTAAAATTTTTGGGACTTAATATTTCTGGGAGTCAACATATTGAGCCCCATACATTTACTGTATATTTATTTATTTAATGTAATACTTCGTACAGAATCCTACAATATATATTTTATTATATTAAATTGGTACTCTAACAATATTACTATTTGTTTTTCATCTATATACTGAACTACGTTTTAATAGACAGAAATACGGTTCATATTATTTAATACACCACTAATCAAATAATAGCAAAAAATAAAAAAATAAAAAAATAGCGAGTGTAAGTGAGTATTTTTTTGCTATTAAATTTTTTGTTAACCATTATACATTTTAAATCCAATAAAATACGAATTATTTAATTAGCATATATATAGGATATTGTAGATTATGGTTATATTTTGCAATAGAAATTTGTAAGTACAATATTATTGTTTTATGCAAAGGAGAGTGACATTCTGAGTGACATTCATTATTTTTAAATCAAGGATCGAATATACATTTAATATATTACATGTTGTAAACTTATTTCATTAATTTATAAGGATTTTAATTTAATAATTATTATAAGAAATACAATATAAAATAATTTGTTATAACCAAAATCTATATTATATTAAAATTCATCCGTTCTCCGGTGTCCGGCGGTGGTGTCCGGTGTCCCGCGACGGTGTCTGGTCTCCTGTTGTAAGAATGAAGAGTATGTGTGGAGTGGAAGGGTTAACACTGATATTTCGGCAATTTCTGAATTATTTCGGGATAACTCCACTAAATACGGGATTTCCTGGATATTTCGGGAATTTTTGAGGTATTCCGGGATAACTTCACTAAATACGGGATTTCCTGGATATTTCGGGAATTTTTAAGGTATTCCGGGATAACTCCACTAATTTCGGGATTTTCTAAATAATTCGGTAATTTTTTAGATATGCCGGGAAATCTTCCCTAATTTAGGGTTTTCCTGGATGTTTCGGGATTTTCTTTAGTGTTCTGGAATAACTCCACCATTTTCGGGATTTCCTGCAAGTCTCGGGTTTTTTGTGGTATTTCGGGATAACTCCTCCAATTCCGGGATTTCCTGGATGTTTCGAGATTTTCTGACGTGTTCTGGGATAACTCCAACAATTTCGGGACTTCCTGGATGTTTCGGGATTTTCTGTGGTATTCCGGGATAACACCATCAATTTCGGGATTTCCTAGATATTTCGGAATTTTCTGTGGTATTTCGGGATAAATCCACCAAATTCTGGATTTCCTGGATGTTTCGGAATTTTCTGTGACATTTTAGAATAAATTCACTAATTGATGGATTTTCTGGATGTTTCAGGATATTCTGACGTATTCCGGATAAGTCCACCACTTTCGGGATTACCTAGATGTTTCGGGATATTCTGTACTATTCCGGAATAAATCCACCAAATTATGGATTTCCTGGATGTTCCGGGATTTCCTGGATGTTTCGGGATATTCTGGTGGTATTCCGGGATAAATCCACCACTTTCGGGATTTCCTAGATGTTTCGGGATATTCTGTGGTATTCCGGAATAAATCCACCAAATTCTGGATTTCCTGGAGGATTCTGAATTTCCTGTGGTATTTCGGGATAAATCGACCGATTTCGGGATTTTCTGGATGTTTCGGGATAACTGCACCACTTTCGGGATTTCCTGGATGTTTCGGGATTTTCTGGATGTTCGGGATTTTCTGTGGCATTCCGGGTTAATCCACCAATTTCGGGATTTTCTGGTTATTTCAAGATTTTCTATGGTTTTTCGGGAATTTCTGTGGTATTTCGGGAATTTTTAATGTATTCCGGGATAACTCCACCAATTTCGAGATTTTCTTAATATTTCGTTAATTTCTGAGTAATGCCGGGATAAATTTACTAATTTTGGGATTTTGTGGATATGTGGATAACTTTACTAATTACGGGATTTCCTCGATATTTCGGGAATTCCTGATGTATACCTGGATAACTTCACTAATTACGGGATTTCCTCGATATTTCGGGAAATTTTGAGGTATTCCGGGATAACTTCACCAATTCTGAGATTTCCTTAATATTTCGGTCATTGTTGAGGTATGCCGGGTTAACTTCACTAATTTTGGGATTTAGTGGATACTTCGCGAGTTTCTGAGTTATTTCGGGATAACTTCACTAATTACGAGATTTCCTGGATATTTCGGGATACTTCACTAATTACGGGATTTCCTCGATATTTCGGGAATTCGTGAGGTATTCCGGGATAACTCCACTAATTACGGGATAAAATATTAAAAAAGTGTGTAAGCACTTTTGCCAGTACTCCAATGTTTGTATATTTTTGTACCAAATTAAATTATTATATTAAGAACATACCTATAAGTAATATTATAAGTAATTAATAATAAATAATAGTCACTACATACATAAATAATGTAAAAATAAAGTAGTCACAGTAATACTATCATAGACTGAAGCAGTACTGTCAGTCTAATAATTTTTAATAACTTAAATAATATATTTTAATGTAATATATATTTTATTTGATGATTCGTTCTGTTTTTTTATCACAGTTAAATATACGTTTTTACACATTTTTCATCATACTCTATTACAAAGGTGTAAAATGAGTGAGAAAGGTGGTTAAAAAAATTAAAATTTATTTTTGATTTATCATCTATATATATAATTATATATACAAAATTCATCCGTTCTCCGGTGTCCGGTATCCCAAAAGTTACAAGAATTAAACGTATCTGTGGAGTGGAAGGGTTAACGCTGAATACGACAACCACACATCATTTATCTCACATCTAATGATAGGTGCACGAGGAGTCATGAGGGGGGGGGGGGTAAAATTAGAACATTTTTTAAATATTTTATAGAGGTTATCGGTATATATGAATTAGAATATGACGACCATTCTTTTTTATTCTAAGCACGTTTAAGTACTCATTAAAAGAAATTAATAATGTGTTAAAATGAAACTACTGTAAGCCTGCCAATTTATCAATGGAATGTTTGCCGGGTGCGTTGGTGGTCTTATACTTAGCAAGCTAGAAAATATTCACTTGACAACGCTTATTCCGCGTAAGAAACAACGCCTATTTTGATGCTACCGAAAACTTACATAACATATTTAGAGGTAAAAAGGTATACGAATTAACGGCAAATATTTATCGTTCTGGTTTGTCCATGCACTTCTGATCACAGGAAGTGTAGTTTAACACAAATATATGCTTGCTTATACTTAGGATACTGTGTGTAAAAGACGAACTTACCAATAGATTTGCTAATAAACAACTACACATTAATACTCACATAGAGTCGCACGCGATAACATAAATATTACTAGCATTCTGATATACAATAAATAAACGCACCAAACAATAATAAAAAGGCAATGTCTAATAACGATACAATTAACAAGCGAATACAATTTTTTTGATAGTTATTATTTAACGTAATTCATTTTTTTACACCCAAATACGGTGCTAATTAGCGACGAGGGCATGGGATGTCATTATGAAGAAAATACTTAATCAAAAATATATTCCCCAGTAGAGCTTGTGTCACTCATCTCGGGCCGGGAATCAAAATTGGAACCCCCAGATTATGAGCCCGAACCCCTAACTAACAGACTTTGATAAAATATTTAATCTTAATGCGTCAATTTTAATTGCAACAAAGTCTCATCAAATATAACTTTATTCTATTTGTTAGTGAAATATGGTTGTTTACCTATACTAATTTTATACAAAATACATAATACAAATAATTTTACTTCATCTTTATAATATTTTCTCTCAAAAAATATGCAAATTATATGTAACATTTTTATTTATTATAAAAGAACAGTATATCCAATTATTTAAAACTACATTTTCTTTGCAACATAGTTACAATGTTTCCCAGTAATTCTACGTTTTCTCCATGGACAACAAATAACAACGTTAAATTTTTTTTCAAAAATACTCACAAATATCTCGAAGAATACGAATTTTAAACAATTTTTCTGCAGCTTTCAAAAATAGTGTTTGTACTAATTTTATTGATAATAATCATACAGCTTATCGAAATTATCAACAAAAAAGATGCTGTATTTTTCAGCAGGATTCTGCAGTAAATTTATACATTCGTATACAAGAATTTCCTACAACATATTTCAATAGGCGAAATCACTGTTGAAGAAGTATGCAGCTATTTATGTATATCCTACAGATAATTATGCAGAAACATCTGCAGAAAAATCTGCAGGTATTTATTTAAAAAAATCTGCAGATATTTTCCATAAGGGTACAATATCAAATATATCTCGTTGGTTTGAAGTTAATGAATCAATTTCAGTTTGCGCATCTGTAATTGTACTATTTATTTCATCATGTAATAATTCATGTATGATATTCTAATTCATCATTAATTAATGGCAATTTAAAGTCGGTTATATTGAATCCATGACTTAATAAAATATTATTTATAATTATTAATGATTGATTTTCACCTATCGATTGCTCAACATTTGGAGGATAAAAGTTCATTTTATATTTGTGATATAAAAATGATGCATTTATTGGATTGTGGAATATACAAATAAACGCAAATAATTGACATAAAGCTTTAGGAAAGTTAGTTGCTGAAGCTTCTTCTAAACATCGATCCCATTCTTCATCTTCACTTATAAGTTGTTTTGCTTTGGCAGCATCGTAGAAAGTTGGATGGACAATATTGTCAACCGTACGCAAATATTCAAAACTGTATGCACCTCTAATATGTAATAATAGTAATCTTAAAAAGTATCGTTCTCGTTCTTTAGGATTAACTAAATACATTCTACTTAATATTGGTTTATTAAATTTTTTTCTAATATTCCATTTTTTATTTTTTTCATCAAATGTATAATATTGTGGTATTTCTGAATATAAATATTTTTGCGCTTCACTGTCTTCTTTATTTAATTGAAACCAAGCAGTTAAAGTAGTTTCTATATTTTTATTAATTGCTTCTTCTTCACAACCTTCTTTAAAATATATATTCTGTTCATTTTCATTGTGTACAGCTAATCTGTATATAAAATGAGATAATTCATGTAATGGATATTCTACTAATCGAAACATTGCTTCTGGAGGACTAATATATCTTGTATTTAAATATTGTTTTATTTCATTGTAATTGTATTCATTTGTATTTGTTGAGTCACTTATTTCGGTAAGCTCATCGTTAGTTTTTTTAATATTATTATTAGATATTTTTACGAAAGCACAATCATGTCCTTTATAACAGTATTTAAATAAATTTTTAATGCATTGAATAGTAGAACATGCTTCAACATTTATATGACAATTAAATTTTAATAATAAATAAGGATTGTAAGGAACTACATATCTATTATCAGCAGTTCTTTTATTTTTGTATTCATTATATACTATTTTTGTTCCATTATTAGATCTTTTATACAACGGATATCCTGTTTTTTGAAAAGTTGTTGTATCTCTAAATGATTTAGGAAAATTTTTAGTACATTTATTATTTTCCATGCATGGAGATTTTGTATTTTGGTTACCGCATGGACCATGTATCATAAATTGTAATTTTATTTATTTTTTCACATATAATAATTACAAAGGAAATAAGGTTGGACAACGCCATAAGAATAATAATAATAATATAAAATCAAAGAGTGTTTTAATTGAAGAATAATAAAATCCAATTATTATTGTAATTATGTGCATTAAAAAATAGACAATAATAAATGTTAACAAATAAGTAAGATTATTATTACTTAGTATTAATATATTACATTTATCTAAACTTTGAAAATGAAAAATTAAATCTAATAACTTTATAACTTCATATAGTTTAAATGTTTTCCTAATAATTAATATTAATACAACAAAATAAATCAAAAGTTTAAATCGACCGAGGGAGCGTTAGCGACCGAGGTATTTGTTGCTAGTTAATTATTATTAAATGATGTAAATTACTCAGAAAATCTTTCAGAAAATTTACTGTCGCTTAGAAAATTTGTAGGTCAGGGACATAAGATTTATCTTGATAATGAGGTGATAAACATTTGTTCTATTCGTCCACGCAGTTGGTTCAACAAGAGGCGTTTTTATCAATTTTTAGTGAACAAACCATTAAATTTATTTAATAGGCGACGTTTCGAGGGAAGTCCTCCATCCTCATCAGGCTATACCTTTATTGAAACAATCATTTGTTACACCAGCCTTTTCCAATTTTGCAAATATATATCTAAATATAATTACTCACTATTTGGTCAAATTAATGCACATATGTGGCATTTTTCATAATTTCCATGGTATCTCCAATGTGTCGCTCTATAATCAAAAGCACAAGCAAGTAGCAAAACGTCAGTGTAAAAATTTGCACAAAGATTGAGGTTATGTAACTTATTTTTACCTTTCTTCTCTAAATCGTACTTATATAACATCATAGAAATTATATAATAAATAATAAATAAATAATTTAATAAAACACACAACACCAATTAAGCAAAAAGCAGTCAATATCAATAAGATTTATCAGAAACAAAATTAGCTAGTCATATCACATATAGTTGGAAAAGCTATAATTCAAATTCTTGCGACCCGTCATTATACATATGTAGTACCTGTCAATTTGACCGCATTGATGACGTAGACGTGTAGCAAAAATTTGAATATTAATAAATCTTATACGAAATGCAATATCATTAATTAATATCAAACTTAAGTCAATAATATTAAAAAAAAAAAAAAAAAAACTTTATAAATAAAACTAAAAAAATAATTAATGAACCCGTAACCATATAAATATTATTATTTTTACTTTATTATTGTTATAATTTTAAGTTATATTAACATTGATTCATTCATTATTATCAATTACTGTTAAAAAAAATTTTTTTCATTAAAAATTAATAATAATTCAGTCTAAATTTATTGCACTTTGTTCAATTATATTCACCAATCACATATTAAAAATTAAATTTTTATGTTTTCCCGATTTCAAATTTATGCGCGTATTAATCAGTAATCGATTGCAGCGCTGATTATAATACTTATAATTAAATTTGAATTAATTGTTCTACCATCCGTAGATAACCAGCATTATTTTCGAATTACGTTCATGAAAGAAAGGAAATCATTACAATTTGGACCATTTGTGTTAATTAACAATGTTATTGTAAAATTGGCTAAGATTTTTTGTATCATCTTTTACGTTAATAGCTTTTACGTTCATAACTGGTACTACCGTGAGCAAGTGCAGTAGTCATATTTCAAAACTGTTTCGACCGATAGGTGGCTGCCAGTTACCCGCTGTAGATTAGCATGCGTGTAGAGCTTATATGGAGGCAAAGTAGGAAGGTAAAAGCGACTTTGACCATATTCTGTGCCTTTACTTTGCCTCGTATATTAATAACGTGGCGAATAAAGGATTTTTTTTTGTCAAAACCGAATGGCCAGTTTAGTTTCTGTGAAATTGAATCCCATCAACTCCATGTCTAAGATTACATTTATAAAAAAACAAAAATTTTCATATATCACGTGATAATCGCGTAGTTATTCACGTGATGATCACGTGATAAATTTTAGTAGAGGAGCTATGACATATACGTTGGTAGATAAAGCAATCTTATTGTCAAACCAGAAGTCATTACACCAACTTAAAAAAAGTTAAAGAGTTTTTAATTAATGAGTATCCAATTAAATGTATTAATCATAATTAAAGAAAAAGAATGGAAAAAATAAAATATAGAACTAATAGCAATAATATTCAACAAAATAAACAAAATAGATACTTTGCAACATTAAGCGTTCCTTATGTCACACATTTTTACAATAATGTGTCTGGTTTTATGAAATACAAGGGTTTTAGGGTTGTTCCTAAAATTTGTAATGGATTAAGTAATATCATTGTTAGAGGCAAGGAAAAATTAGACATACTTTGTGAAACAAATGTAGTATACAGAATTAAGTGTGATGATTGTGACGCAGCATATATAGGAGAGACAAAAAGGCAATTAAATTGTAGAATAAAAGAGCACGAATCTAATAGTAAAAAGTCGGGTGTGCAATATGTTAGAAATTACCATATAACAAAATATGACCATACATTTAATTTTAAAGATGTAGACGTGTTAGATAGAGAAAAAATTTGGGGAACAAGACATGATATCAGAGATGACCCATACTAAATTAGAGAAGAATGCTATTAACGTAAAAGATGATACAAAAAATCTTAGCCAATTTTACAATAACATTGTTAATTAACTCAAATTGCGGTCCAAATTGTAATGATTTCCTTTCTTTCTTGAACGTAATTCAAAAATAATGCTGGTTATCTACGGATGGTAGAACAATTAGTTCAAATTTAATTATAAGTATTATAATCAGCGCTGCAATCGATTACTGATTAATACGCGCATAAATTTGAAATCGGGAAAAATCAAAATTTAATTTTTAATATGTGATTGGTGAATATAATTGAACAAAATGCAATAAATATAGACTGAATCATTATTAATTTTTAGTGAAAAAAATTTTTTGTAACAGTAATTGATAATAATGAATGAATCAATGTTAATATAACTTAAAATTATAACAATAATAAAGTAAAAATAATAATATTTATATGGTTACGGGTTCATTAATTATTTTTTTAGTTTTATTTATAAAGTTTTTTTTTTTTTTTTTTTTTAATATTATTGACTTAAGTTTGATATTAATTAATGATATTGCATTTCGTATAAGATCTATTAATATTCAAATTTTTGCTACACGTCTACGTCATCAATGCGGTCAAATTGACAGGTACTACATGTGTATAATGACGGGTCGCAAGAATTTGAATTATAGCTTTTCCAACTATATGTGATATGACTAGCAAATTTTGTTTCTGATAAATCTTATTGATATTGACTGCTTTTTGCTTAATTGGTGTTGTGTGTTTTATTAAATTATTTATTTATTATTTATTATATAATTTCTATGATGTTATATAAGTACGATTTAGAGAAGAAAGGTAAAAATAAGTTACATAACCTCAATCTTTGTGCAAATTTTTACACTGACGTTTGGCTACTTGCTTGTGCTTTTGATTATAGAGCGACACATTGGAGATACCATGGAAATTATGAAAAATGCCACATATGTGCATTAATTTGACCAAATAGTGAGTAATTATATTTAGATATATATTTGCAAAATTGGAAAAGACTGGTGTAACAAATGATTGTTTCAATAAAGGTATAGCCTGATGAGGATGGAGGACTTCCCTCGAAACGTCGCCTATTAAATAAATTTAATGGTTAGTTCACTAAAAATCGATAAAAACTCCTCTTTTGAGGTGATAAACATTTATGATCCAATAACTAAACGTAACTTGTTATCTGGTTTTTGTTAATCACCATTTTGAAAAATTGAATTACAAATAATTAATGATGATGAAACAATAGAAAATAATTTAAAATATAATTCAATTGCATTAACAAGTTCAATCGAGACTGGTCACAGTTATAATTTAAGAAATAAAAGGGAGTATTCATAAACCGATTTGATAAATGGTAATATTGAAAATTTATCAGTCGACAAAGTGGATTCGAATTCAGATTGTAATGAAAAGTTAATAACGACAGAAGACAAAACAATATTTGATCAAAAATTAAATACCGATTTAGAGAATACCTTAACCCATTAAGTCCCAACCGACCATTTCACAGTCGATTTGTTTTTCGCTTAGAAAAAATAGAGAATAGACTAGAATAAAAAAGGAAATGACTGTTTCTTATGTAAAATTACCTGCTCTATCTGAATTCAGCATCAGATTTTTGATATTTTCCACGGAAAATTCAATATAGCCGCTCAAAGTAAAAAAAAAAATTCCATTTTTTGAAAATCGACTGTGGGCCTTTATTTTCTAATTTTGACGACAAAATCAAATGCACATAGTAAAACGACCATTTGAAAAAAATGAAAATCTGATGCTAAATTCAGATAGAGCAGGTAATTTTACATAAGAAACAGTCATTTCCTTTTTTATTCTAGTCTATTCTCTATTTTTTCTAAGCGAAAAACAAATCGACTGTGAAATGGTCGGTTGGGACTTAATGGGTTAAATAACAGAAAAATTCATTTAATGAATGAAGTTACTCAAATAGAAATTCAGGACATAACAGAATATGATTCAAAGGGAAATAACAATATTAAATCAAGGAATGAATTGGCACTTAGAAGTAGGACACGCGTCAATACAATATCTTCTGTATTTAGCTAAACAATATCCTTAATTTATTAAAAATGCTTGTAAACAATATCAGTGTAAAAGAATGTGAAATATGTTTATTGACTAAGTGTAGTAAATTATTTTTTGGTAAAGTTTAACCCTTTAACGACCAAAATGCTCAATTTTTCTGTCGATTTTCAACGCGTTTTTTTCGGTAGTCATAGGCCTTGGAGATTTTTGTAAACACGTATTTTGATAGAAAATTTAACGCTCTTTTATAATCTTTTTATGAAATTGCGATTGATTGCGTTATAAAAAAGTTATAGCCAATTAAACAATAAAAAACGTGAAAAATTTTGCAAAAAATAAAGTTTGCGATTTTTTTAGCAAGTTACCGCAAAGAAATTATCTTATAAATATGATCAGGGGTGATCACTACTACGAAAGTATCTCCAGGAATTTTGGTGTAATTTTTGAACCACTTCTTCCAACAAAATGGTGGCAAAATAAAAAAAAAATCCATAAAAAACATAACCCATTTTTTATCTCGGAAACCATTGAGTTTAGAGGAAAAGTTTTCGGAACAAAAAAGTCTTAGAATTAATCGAGAAACACGCTTGAATTTTTTCAGAATTTTTCGAGGCGATTTTTGAATTGTCGGGAAATACAAAAAATCCATTTTTTCAAAATCATCTCCAAAAATTCTGAAAAAATCCAGGCTTGTTCCTTGATGAATTCTAAGACTTTTTTGTTGTATAAACTTGTTCTCTAAACTCAATTGTTTTCTAGATAAAAAATGAGTTAGGTTATAATCCCAGCAGCGGTATATTTTTGACACAGAATGAAGAACAGCCATTTAACAATAATATACTAATGTTTTGCCTTTTTTTGTGTATACAAGTGCAGTTTGTATAGCGTATACTAATATACACATATCAAAAAAGCAATTCAGAAAATTGTATGTAAGCTCATTTTTATTACTTTCTAGTCTCTTGTCATTTTGAGACCATACAGTAAATCGAATCGAAAAGATTATTTTCCATTTCTAAAGTCGAGGTTTGACAAGAAGCATTGAAAATTGAAGTAATTATTTTCATTAGGTATTTTATTTTATATAACCATGTCGCAAAAACGTAAAAGACGTTTCATTCGCTCCCATGAAATGTACGAAATTGATACTTCAAAGAACACTTACGATGATATAGTTACCGTTCCAAATCCTGACAATTCTGGTTCTGATGGATCAGATTTCGATACTGATTCGGATGATGAAATTTCTAATATAATGTACACAGAAGCTTGCAAAACATATATTGAAACTGAAACTAAATTAGAAAGAACGCATGTACTCCAGTGGATGGAAGGAGAAAAAAAGTATGATGATAATTTGGTAAATTAAATTATGAAGACAAAATTTTATTGAAAGGCTCGGTAAAAAATAAAATATAAGAAATGGAGTCAGTAGAACTGCTTGAAATATTTTTCTTATCGGAAATGAAGCAATATATTGTAGATGCTTGCAAAGAAAATAATTTTGATTTAAATTTAAAAGACTTAAATACATTCGTGGGAATAATCATTTTGACTTCATTCAACAAAAGGAAATCTCAGAGGGAATACTGGTCAAGTGATCCCTTTTTATATTGTAACGTTGTTTCTTCTGCTATGCCACGTAAAAAGTTGGAAGAGATCAAATCAAAATTAAAATATTCAAAAACGATAGATAAAAATCCAACTGACAATGCTTGGCGTGTTCGTTCACTATTAAACCGATTTCAAATTAATATTATGAAGTTCGGTGTATGGAGAACTGCTCTTTCCATCGATGAAATGATGGCTAAGTCTTATGCGAGGACGTGACTAAGACTATTTATTCGAGGAAAACCCATACGATTTGGTCTCAAATTCTGGGGTCTCTGTACTTCCGATGGTTTTGTATTAGGTCTTGACTTATACTGCAGAAAAAATTCTGCAACGGGAAGTAAATTTAGTAAGTGTGCATTAGGTTCTCGCGTTGTCATGAATTTACTAAAACAGTTTTTTCGTGTAATATCGCCGGGAAAAATATGTATGTCCCATCTATATTTTGATAATTATTTCACAAGCTTAGATCTCGCCGTGCATTTGAAGAAGCTTGGGCTAAAATGTACAGGTACTATTAGAGACGATAGAGTCAAAGATAAAAATGTTCTAAATAAAAAAGCTCAAAGAGGTGAGTATGCCGTGAAGCACGATAAGAACAGTGGTATAAATTACATCACTGTGATGGATTCAAAACCAGTTTCGATTATTTCTACTGCTGCAGGGGTAACTCCATTATCATTTTCAAAGAGATATAGTAAGCAAGAAGGAAAAAAAGTTGAAATACCTTTTCCGAGGGCTATTAGCGTCTATAACAGTTTTATGGGTGGCAATGATGTCCACGACGGACATTGCAACAATTTGCTTCCGAGTATTCGTTCAAAAAAGTGGACGTGGGTAGTTTTTTTAAGACTAATTCAAGCTTCGATTGTAAATGCTATTGTACTATTAAATGCTGTCAATGATGAGAAAAAAAGGGTTGGAACAAAAGATTTTGCACTTTCAATAGCTGACAATTACATGACGCAGGGACAATACAAAAGAGAGAAACACAATATGTCCAAACAAACAAAACTCAAACTTTGTTCTTATTGTCCCGTAAGAACGAGAATTATCTGCAAAAAATGTGATTTATCGATTTGTGTTGAAAGTTAAAAAAAAACTGAAAAATTCGTATTGCAGTGAGAGGCAAGGGGACTCTCTCAAATCAAGTACCCCAGAGGAGACAAAATTCTACTACATCCTCGTCATTGTCTCTGGGTCATGCTAAAAGTAGAACATTTTTTATCTCGAAAACAATTGAGTTAGAGAACAAGTTTATAAAACAAAGAAGTCTTAGAATTCATCAAGGAACAAGCCTGGATTTTTTCAGAATTTTTGGAGATGATTTTGAAAAAATGGATTTTTCGTATTTCCCGAAAATTCAAAAATCGCCTCGAAAAATTCTGAAAAAATTCAGGCGTGTTTCTCGATTAATTCTAAGACTTTTTTGTTCCATGAACTTTTCCTCTAAACTCAATGGTTTCCAAGATAAAAAATGAGTTATGTTTTTTATGGATTTTTTTTTTATTTTGCCACCATTTTGTTGGAAGAAGTGGTTCAAAAATTACACCAAAATTCCTGGAGATACTTTCGTAGTCGTGATCACCCCTGATCATATTTATTAGATGATTTGTTTGCGGTAACATTGCTAAAAAAATCGCAAACTTGAGTTTTTGCAAAATTTTTCACGTTTTTTATTGTTTAATTGGCTATAACTTTTTTATAACGCAATCAGTCGCAATTTTAAAAAAAGATTCTGAAAGAGCGTTAAATTTTCTATCAAAATACGTGTTTGCAAAAATCTCTAAGGCCTATGACTACAAAAAAAACGCGTTGAAAATCGACAGAAAAATTAAGCATTTTGGTCGATAAAGGGTGAAGACTTTACAAATTTTGCATGCTGATACTATGGGTCCTATCAGTCCCACGTCTCATCCTAACGGTTATAAATTCATTGTAGTAATAATACATGATTATTCGAGGGCTGCACTGGCCTATCCAATTAAACAAAAGAGTGAAGCTTCTGAATGTCTCACAAAATGTATTATTATTATGAGAAAGGTCTGTTAGGATCTGATGAGAAAGTATGTTTTTTGAGATGTGATCAAGGAACGAAATTTACTGGAAAGGAAACAATTAAAGTAAATAAGGAATAAATCTAAAAAACATTTGGCTGACATATTTTTTAAAGCTCGTAATTCCGATCAGCATAATAAATTAACTAAAGATATACTTAAAGCTAATGATTATTAATATATTTTTTTTATGTTTTATAGATTCTACTGAAGATGACGGCCAGGATAGATGTTCCAAGTTCGACACTGAAGAATTTTGAAAATTAAAATAGTGTCTTAAGTTAGTTATATATTCCTACTTTCAATAGATTAACGAGAGTAAGTCTGGATTGAGAGAGAGTGTTAGAATTTAAGCAGTCTGCGACTAATATGTATACGTATAACTGATGGGGGTGTTTAAGTATAAGAGAGATTTCGCAGTAAGCGTGGTGGCGCCGTGTGGTGGAGCCTCGCGTTACACTCACTCGATTCGAGTCTGCATACGAGGACGGACGTGGTTTTTTCATTGTCCTGTATCCCGAGTGGCCCAATTCCAACATATATATGGGCTATTTCACGTCAAGTGGTACGATGAAAATTTTAAATCGCTCCAAAATTTGAAAACAGGCTGGAAATATCTTCCAGAAGGTAGAAAAAAATTTTTAGGTGTTAAAAATAATTTGCCTAAGAGTTATTCCACCATAAAAAATGGAAATTTTTCAATTTTTTAGAAATATTTCTATTTTCAAAACCATTTATCTCAAAATCTATTCATTTTTTTGAAAAAACATTACAAACAACTTTTGTTCAAAATAATCTTTAGAACTTATCTACCTGGGTTACAATTCCTAATTTTAAAATCTCAAAGAGATAGGGCACTCCGAAATATTGAATATCAAAAAAAGGCGACCACGCCACAATCGATTTTGATCTAACACCGCTCAAAAGATCACATTTTTTGAAAGCTTTCAAATGGCGGTGGTTAGATTATTGGCCAAGACCGCTGGTGTAAGTTATACCCCATAAACCTCATAAAATCACTAATTTTCATGTATTTTAGGGTATAACTTACACCAGCGGTCTTGGCCAATAATCTAACCATCGCTATTTGAAAGCTCTCAAAAAATGGGATCTTTTGAGTGGTGTTAGATCAAAATCGATTGTGGCGTGGTCGCCTTTTTTTTATATTCAATATTTCGGAGTGCCCTATCTCTTTGAGATTTTAAAATTAGGAATTGTAACCCAGGTAGATAAGTTCTAAAGATTATTTTGAACAAAAGTTGTTTATAATGTTTTTTCAAAAAAATCAATAGATTTTGAGATAAATCGCTTTGAAAATAGTAATTTTTCTAAAAATTTGAAAAAATTTCATTTTTTATGGTGGAATAACTCTTAGGCAAATTATTTTTAACACCTAAAATTTTTTTTCTATCTTCTGGAAGATATTTCCAGTCTGTTCACAAAATTTGGAGTGATTTAAAATTTTCATCGTACCACTTGACGTGAAATAGCCCATATATATATATGGGGTATTCCACGTGAAGTGGTCCGATCAAAATTTTAAAATGCACCAAATTTTGGGTACACTTTGCAAATGTTTTTCAGAATACAGAAAAAAATTTTTAGGTACTGGAATCTATTTGCTCAAAAGTTATTCTAACCTCAAAAAGTGAATTTTTCCATATTTTTTCAACACCAGCTGGGTTTACCGCTATATAACTCAAAATCTATCAACTTTTACTATAGAACATTATATGTAACATTCGTTGCTAATTATATCTAGAATTTATTCTTCTGGGTTAGAATTTCTAATCTCAAGGTCAATGTTACATAAACTACATGTCAATATTCAACTTGAAAAAAAGTGTAACTTCGCCACCTTTGATTTTTCATTCAAAAGTCTAAGAGAAAGCTTGGAGCAATACCTTTCAAATGGTCTGTAGCATTTTTATGGCCTCCAATTCTGTAAAAAGTTATGACAATTTAAAGAAAGACAAACAATTCACAAAAATTAACATGGTAATTCTCATTTAAATTTTTAAAAAAATTTCGTATTTCTTTAAATTGTCATAACTTTTTACAGAATTGGAGGCCATAAAAATGCTACAGACCATTTGAAAGGTACTGCTCCAAGCTTTCTTTTAGACTTTTGGATGAAAAAATCAAAGGTGGCGAAGTTACACTTTTTTTAAGTTGAATATTGACATGTAGTTTATGTAACATTGACCTTGAGATTAGAAATTCTAACCCAGAAGAATAAATTCTAGATATAATTAGCAACGAATGTTACATATAATGTTCTATAGTAAAAGTTGATAGATTTTGAGTTATATAGCGGTAAACTCAGCTGGTGTTGAAAAAAATATGGAAAAATTCACTTTTTGAGGTTAGAATAACTTTTGAGCAAATAGATTCCAGTACCTAAAAATTTTTTTCTGTATTCTGAAAAACATTTGCAAAGTGTACCCAAAATTTGGTGCATTTTAAAATTTTGATCGGACCACTTCACGTGGAATACCCCATATATATATAAACACCAGTATCGGTACTTATGGTGACACTACGTGGTATCTTGGTGTTTTAAGGTTATAAAACATATGTAACGACTCAGATATAAGGGGGAGAATATTAATTGATAGAATAATGCATAAAAAACCAATAACCCAAATATCCAATAACCCAAATACCTAAATACCCCTCACGGGTAAAAAAGCACACTTTGACGTTATAATATTAATGAAGGATTGAAGCTATAACGTCTTTCGAGGTGCCGGAGGCCGGAGCTCACAAAGATAATTTTCCGATTTTTTGTGTGTCGGCATAAGTACGGATACATGGTTGAATTTTCGGTGGAATTATGCTGACGTCGGCATAATTACCCCAAAGTAAGCCCAATTCCCATTTCCCGTAAGAATTTGTCGGCATAAGTACCGATTGATCAATTTATATGTATATATACATATTGCAACGCTGCACTGGGGATCGGGGTGCAGGTTAATAATTAGCTGTAAGTTATATAAAAGATTTATTTAAAAAAAACTACGGTTACACTTTATTATGCCGGGGTGGGCGCCAGCCGCGTTAATACGCGACAAGATAACGATACACGCGGAATGTCGTAGCCAAAAATTACCAACCGGCCATACGACCAACGGCCCGATGTGTGGCCGGGTTTCGGGTTTACAGGGAAACGCTGTAGGGGAGGAAGGGGAAGGACGGGAAGGAACGGGATGCTCGCACGCACTTTTCGCGGTACACCGCGGTACCGTCAGCAGAGAGAGGTAATTACTCCAACCTTTACAAGAATCCGGGACACTTGATCGGGAAGCTGCTGCTGCTCTCTCTCTCTCTCTCTCTCTCTCTCTCTCTCTAAGCCCAATCAGGTCGCGCAAGACACGCTCGCCGACTCCGTATCAATGGCGGATGGCCCGCCACCGTGGGTAGAAGCCTTCACGCGGAGCTTGCAAGACAGCTTAAGGAGCGACTTAAAATCGGTTTTGGAGGTGGTGAGCCGTGTGGAGGATAAAGTTGATGAAGTAAAAACGGAGCTGAAAGACTTGAAGGCGAAGGTCAGCTTGATAGAGGAGGAGATTGAGATAAAGCACGCAGTTTTGGATGAGCGACTAAATAAACTGGAAAATAGGGTTACCAGCATTGAAAACGGCAATATAAAAGCTGCACAGTCTCCAGCGCTAAAAGATTCTTGTGAACTGCTTGTCACGGGGTTACCGGGTAAGACAGAGAAGTCTGAAAATCAGCTGATTGCAGATATCTTAGAGGCAATCAAGCTACCGAAACTACTGAACCAGGTGATTGATCTTCGGCCTTGGACTCCGCGACAGAAATCCAAGTCAACGGTTTCCCCTCCTACTCAAGTGCGTTCGCGTGGAATGGTTATCAAATTCTCGTCGAATGTCTCCAGAGATGCAGTAATGGAGAAGGCGCACCTTTTGAAAGGACGAAGAGCTCGCGACATTTTTGGTGAGGGTGATGAAAACTCATTGTTTATAAGGCCTCTTTGGCCAAAACCGGTGTTCGAGTTGTGGCAAGCGGCCGTTCGGAAATCAAGCGAATTGGGTTATGCGAGGCCCATAGTATTAGATTTAGTAGTATTTATGCGAGAGGTGAGGGACGGTCCGTTGAGGCGAGTAAGCTCGGATACTGAACTTTCTAGCTTTCCTCCTCTTCCTACTCATTCTAAATGAGACAGGGCTGGTCGGGCCAAATCATCAAAATCATTTTCCATTTTCCATTCAAATATCAATAGACTCAAAACACATTTTTCATCCATTGAAGCATTAGTTCACCCGGCCTCTCACAATGTCATTGCAATCACAGAAACCTTCCTTACTAAGCACGATTCCTCAGAAATTGTTAAATTAACAGGATATACTTTGCATCGCTTGGATAGAGAGGGTAAGGAGGGGGGTGGTGTGGCGGCTTATGTCCGGGAAAGTTTTGGAGTGAAGGTCATCGCGCACTCTGAACCGGTTTTCTCCAATACTCCGGAATTTTTAATTTTATGTTTGACGGGTAAGGCTGACTCTTTAGTGTTGGCGGTGGTATATCGCAGGCCAACAGCCGCCTACCCTACAGAATTCTTCGAGATTTTGTCGGACATACTACCGAGATACAAATACGTCGTAGTCACTGGGGATTTCAATATTAACATGAATTCCTCTAGTGCTATGGCAAATAAGTTTAGAGAAAGCATATCAGCACTGGGACTTACACTCATCCGGTCAGAGCCAACACACCATGCAATGACGTCGGGCGGGCCTTCTCATACATGGTTAGATCTCTTCCTAGTTCGTGAACCAATACCCGATTACGAATATATTAAAACAACAGCTCCTTTTGCAGCAGGTCATGATGCTATAAGCATTACTTTAAGGATTGCTAACACGCCGTCAGACGTGAGGGTATTTGGAAAACGAAATCTGGGAGAGATCAACCTTCATAGCCTCGCAACCACATTCACCTCATCTATCAACTATTTGTCTTCATCACAATCACCTAGTCCTCATAGGCCTGATCAGCATAATTCTACAGATTTGTCCTTATTTAACCACCATCACGGTCCGCTCTCTTATCAAAATCATTCATCAAATATAAATCATATCACTATTTCAAAAAATGTATCACTCATAAATAAAGCAATTCTTTCGACATTTGATTTGTTAGCACCAATCAAGTCATATTCTATAAAAATAAAGCACAAGCCATGGATTACCAGGGACATTAAACTGATAATTAAGGACAGAAATACAGCTTTCGAGAGATTTCGTACTACTGGTTTGAGTGAAGATTACAAAGTTTATAAAGGGCTCAGAAATCATGTCTCGAATGCTGTAAACTCGAGTAAATTTCACTTCCTGGCAAATAAACTTGACAGGGCAAACGATCCCAAAAGGTCCTGGAAATGCCTGAAAAACATGGGTCTTAGTTCTAAGACAAATCCATCGCCACTTAATTTATTCACCTTACAACAGCTTAACAATTATTACGCATCTGTCTCAAATCACGTACAGCCATTGTCCATTCAGTCTTTTTCAACCATTTTATGTAATTCATGTCCTTTATCACCCTCCTCCTCATCTTTTCAATTCTCCAATATCACTACTAAAGAAGTTCAGAACGCAATTCGGGGAGCGTCCTCGAGGGCAGTGGGGATTGATGGCATATCCGTAGAAATGCTTAAGTTATTAGAGCCTCAATTAACTCTGCACCTCGTGGATGTTTTTAATGATATGCTTTCAACTGGATATTATCCTGAATACTGGAAGAGGGTGCTGCTGTTTCCTTTGGCGAAGTCGGGCAGGATGGAATCGTGTTCTGACACAAGGCCGATAGCAAAGCTTTGTGAACTCTCAAAGATCTTAGAAAGACTTGTGCACAATCAATTTTCTGAATACCTTGAGGAGAATAATATCCTCACTGAGAGGCAGGCAGGTTTCCGCAGGGGACACAGTACCCAGACGGCACTCCTGGGAGTCATTGATGATGTCAGGAGAGCAATTGATGCCAGGAAGATCACGATTCTTGTCCTGTTTGATTTCTCCAAGGCTTTCGACACGGTACCCCATGATAAATTAATTAAAAAATTAAGTGATATTGGTTGTTCCGATAACGTGCTTACATGGTTTTATCGGTATCTTGTGGGTCGCATGCATGCCGTGGAGAATGAATCTGGTGAGCGCTCAGATTGGCTGAAAATTAATGCTGGTGTGCCTCAGGGCAGTGTTCTTGGCCCGATTCTTTTTTCTATTTTCATTAACGATCTGCCGAAAGTACTCACACACAGCAAATATATGCTGTTTGCCGACGATGCCCAGGTCTACCATTCGTTTTTTCCTGCGGAATTTGAAATGGGAGTACAGCGTATTACTCAGGATGCAAATGCAATAGCCCTATGGGCTCACAATAACGGACTTAAGTTAAATGTTAAAAAAACGAAGGTTATGATTCTGGGTAGCCAGGCTTTTTTATCGCGTATCGACTTGAACACTGCCCCTGAGGTAAAATTGGAAATGGACTTTTTGAAGTATGAATGTGAGGTTAAATCGCTCGGGATCACGATTACTCCATCTCTTGATTGGGCAAGGCAAGTGTCATCTATATCGAGTCGTGTGCATGGTGTTTTGCACTCATTACGATACTATAGAAAAACCTTATCACGTGGTCTCAGGAAAAGACTGGTAGAGGCACTTGTCTTTCCTCACTTTGATTATGCGTGTGCGGTCTATGACGATGTTGACCAGACCAGAAATCTTAAATTACAAAGACTATTAAATGCTTGTGTACGGTTCGTGTGGGGTGACATACCGAGGAGAGAGCACGTCACTCCGTATAGGTTAGGTCTCAGGTGGTTATCAGCCGAGTCCAGGCGCTCATACATCATCGGTTCACTTGCTTTTAGTATCATCTGTCACAATTCTCCTAGTTACCTGGCAAACCATTTCATCAAACTAAACACCTCGCAACATAATCACCGCACTTCCACTCGTCAACAAATAAAATCATTAAATTACCTTCCTCCTCGTACGGAGGCTTTAAATAAATCGTTCATCATCACCTCATCCAAGATCATAAATGAACTCCCTCCACATACATTTGATAAATCATCCATCGCCAAATTCAAAGACTCGCTATTTCACTATTTGTTTGGACTCGACCAGACTGCCTGGGACACCAGGATGCAATATGAGGGGATAACCCCACCGCGTATCCCTCGCCTCGTATAGGTTATTTAGTTACTTAGATATTATACTAGTATATCCATTGTTTCGCTTTATTATTATTATTTTTATTGTTGAATTATTTATTGTATTTTATTTTTATTTTATCGATTTTATAGCTCACTTGATTTTATTATTGTTATTATTGTTATTATAGTTGAACATATTTTTTGTTATTTTATTTATTGTTAATAGTTTATTTTGCAAATTGTATTATGTACATGAGTGCCTACGGGGTTTAAATCCCTAAGGCCAAATAAAGCCATTCAATCAATCAATCAATCTCTCGGACGCTTTGGTCACTCGTACTCGCTCTGGCTTGTACGCTAATCACTTGTTGTCGGACCGTCCGTAGAGCTCTGGCTCTCGACGTGCTCGAGAGCCGCAATCGTATCGCGCGCCTGCGCAGTACGTGCTTGTACGCGGTACATCGATCTCGCATCAAGCGAGCGAGTCGATTACCGCTGTATTCCGGCTATAGCGGTGCACATGTGCTGTAAGTGTATGATGACCTGGTGCAGTTCATGTCTCGGAGATGCTGTATACTTCTTCCTAGGTAACTATTACCTAGTTCCTTCTTGCGTTATTCACTAAGCTATACGGTGTGAGTTTTAGGTACGAACTCACCCGTCGCCGCATCGCTGCTCGGGGCCGACTCACCTCTCTCTCTCCTCGAGGACGTCAACCTCGGTGACTGATAGCCTCTCTGTCTACAGCTCCAGGTAAATACATTGTCGTGGGGATTACGCAAGTATGCGTATTCATTTATATACTGTGAAAGAAGTCTGCTATATACGTTGTTTACGTATAGCCACCTAACCTCATTTTGCTCTATACTATTCTTTGTACAGCTGTAGTGTTTACATACACCTGTATAACGACGCCTGAGTGGAACAAAGACCTATCTCAGCAGTTGCTTCGATAAGACCCTATCTCGGCGGCGGCTTGAAGAAAGCCCTATCTCGGCCGCCGCTTCGATAAGACCCTATCTCGGCGGCGGCTTGAAGAAAGACCTTTCTCAAATGAGATTTTTTGTTTTCAAATTTTGTAGTGACAGTACTGCGCGATTTTAAATTATGGTTTTAAGGCTTCAAAAGTTAGTAAAAAATTCTGAAAAAAATCATTATTTGTTTTTTAAAGTTGTCCATGCTTTTGACCTCGTAATTAATAAAGCAGGGTTGGCAGGGGCAAAAAGCCCTGCTTCTGTACAAACGCTTCTTACAAACCATTGAAGCCATCAGATAATTTTACTACAGCTTCGTTATCTATTAAAAAATTAAATTATTACAATTAATAATTCAGTAAAAAAAATAAATAATATTTACCTATTTTTCCATGCTTAGCTATGGAATTGGTATGAATTTTTTAAATTTCTAATTAGTTTGTAATTCTTCGTATATTCACTGTGCTTTATATAATCCTATCGAATAGTTCGAACCTTTTCCAAGTGACAGATATCCGGTGCAGTCGAGGTCTGTAATGCAACGAATAAGTTTATTGCGCGCTCTGCCGGACTGCCGCTCTCCGAGCAGTCTGAGCTCTCTTGGGTGTGTTCCTATTTCGCCAATGCCAGCAGCAGTCAGCTGACCGTTTAGCTCCTCTTTTAACTTGATAAATATTATTATTTTTTTAATAAATAAATGTCGCAATTTTTGGTACAAAAGTATAGATTATTAATTCTATAAATTTAAATGCAAAATACTTTCTAGCAAAATTAATTACTGAACATAGTAAAAATTTTAAACGTTAAACTAAAAATGGCGAACAGTTTATAAAAAGTTATTGATATCAGGACCGACTTATTTTGAAATAAAACAAAAACATTAATTAGTAAATTTTGAAATGTTTTTTAACAGGTGCAAAATTAATTCAATAAAAACATTAATACACCTTCCAAATATGTGCAAAAAGTTTGGGTTTCTGGCAGAAGGTTACAAGACGAAATAATAAAAAATGTAGCCTCGTAGCCTTTCGTCCAGGGACCAAATTTTTTTGCACATATTTATGGAAGGTGAAAATATTTGTTTTATACGTATACGTATATCTGTATATATAAGTAAACCATATCACTTATTAAAGATGAAAAATAATTCACTATTATATAAATTATTATATAATAAATTAAATTATAAATTAAATTTTTTTAAAAATCATATTGTTATTTTATATAATAGTGAAGTTAACTCGGTCCCGATATCAATAACTTTTTATAAACTGTTCGCCATTTTCGTCTTGTAACCTTTTGCCAGGAACCCAAACTTTTTGCACATATTTGGAAGGCGTATTAATGTTTTTATTGAATTAATTTTGCACCTGTTAAAAAACATTTCAAAATTTACTAATTAATGTTTTTGTTTTATTTCAAAATAAGTCGGTCCTGATATCAATAACTTTTTATAAACTGTTCGCCATTTTTAGTTTAACGTTTAAAATTTTTACTATGTTCAGTAATTAATTTTGCTAGAAAGTATTTTGCATTTAAATTTATAGAATTAATAATCTATACTTTTGTACCAAAAATTGCGACATTTATTTATTAAAAAAATATTAATATTTATCAAGTTAAAAGACGAGCTAAATTAATTGAATTTATTCATTATTGAAGTACGAGAAAAATTATTACATAAATCCATTATCAATTTCTAATCCGAAATTAATAATTGTATTCTACTTCTTACGTGTGAAAAGGTAAGGAGCGAGCGGTAAAGAAAAAACCGGGCGACGCGGCATTTTAAGACGGTCAGCTGACTGCTGCTGGCATTGGCGAAATAGGAACACACCCAAGAGAGCTCAGACTGCTCGGAGAGCGGCAGTCCGGCAGAGCGCGCAATAAACTTATTCGTTGCATTACAGACCTCGACTGCACCGGATATCTGTCACTTGGAAAAGGTTCGAACTATTCGATAGGATTATATAAAGCACAGTAAATATAAGAAGAATTACAAACTAATTAGAAATTTAAAAAATTCATACCAATTCCATAGCTAAGCATAGAAAAATAGGTAAATATTATTTATTTTTACTTAAATTTTTTTTACTGAATTATTAATTGTAATAATTTAATTTTTTAATAGATTACGAAGCTGTAGTAAAATTATCTGATGGCTTCGATGGTTTGTAAGAAGCGTTTGTACAGAAGCAGGGCTTTTAGCCCCTGCCAACCCTGCTTTATTAATTACGAGGTCAAAAGCATGGACAACTTTAAAAAACAAATAATGATTTTTTTCAGAATTTTTTACTAACTTTTGAAGCCTTAAAACCATAATTTAAAATCGCGCAGTACTGTTACTACAAAATTTGAAAACAAAAAATCTCATTTGAGAAAGGTCTTTCTTCAAGCCGCCGCCGAGATAGGGTCTTATCGAAGCGGCGGCCGAGATAGGGCTTTCTTCAAGCCGTCGCCGAGATAGGGTCTTATCGAAGCAACTGCCGAGATAGGTCTTTGTTCCACTCAGGCGTCGATATCCTCTTCCTTGCTGCTGGTCCTCTTAATGCGTACTTGTATTGATTACGTTGCTCTTTTATAGCTGTATACTGGTTGGCGTTGGAGGTTCCATAGCCTTCCGCCCGGATGGTGCCTCTTCGCCTAGTCTGCTGTTCTGTGGAGCTAAGGAGGGTTCTCGAGTCTTCCTGGTTATCGCCTTCCTTGATGCATTCTGCCTGCAGTGCACCTTAGTGTTAACTTGGGATTGAGATATTAGACTGTGAGGGTAGGTATGATTTATCTCAGCAGTTGCTTCGATAAGACCCTATCTCGGCGGCGGCTTGAAGAAAGCCCTATCTCGGCCGCCGCTTCGATAAGACCCTATCTCGGCGGCGGCTTGAAGAAAGACCTTTCTCAAATGAGATTTTTTGTTTTCAAATTTTGTAGTGACAGTACTGCGCGATTTTAAATTATGGTTTTAAGGCTTCAAAAGTTAGTAAAAAATTCTGAAAAAAATCATTATTTGTTTTTTAAAGTTGTCCATGCTTTTGACCTCGTAATTAATAAAGCAGGGTTGGCAGGGGCAAAAAGCCCTGCTTCTGTACAAACGCTTCTTACAAACCATTGAAGCCATCAGATAATTTTACTACAGCTTCGTTATCTATTAAAAAATTAAATTATTACAATTAATAATTCAGTAAAAAAAATAAATAATATTTACCTATTTTTCCATGCTTAGCTATGGAATTGGTATGAATTTTTTAAATTTCTAATTAGTTTGTAATTCTTCGTATATTCACTGTGCTTTATATAATCCTATCGAATAGTTCGAACCTTTTCCAAGTGACAGATATCCGGTGCAGTCGAGGTCTGTAATGCAACGAATAAGTTTATTGCGCGCTCTGCCGGACTGCCGCTCTCCGAGCAGTCTGAGCTCTCTTGGGTGTGTTCCTATTTCGCCAATGCCAGCAGCAGTCAGCTGACCGTTTAGCTCCTCTTTTAACTTGATAAATATTATTATTTTTTTAATAAATAAATGTCGCAATTTTTGGTACAAAAGTATAGATTATTAATTCTATAAATTTAAATGCAAAATACTTTCTAGCAAAATTAATTACTGAACATAGTAAAAATTTTAAACGTTAAACTAAAAATGGCGAACAGTTTATAAAAAGTTATTGATATCAGGACCGACTTATTTTGAAATAAAACAAAAACATTAATTAGTAAATTTTGAAATGTTTTTTAACAGGTGCAAAATTAATTCAATAAAAACATTAATACACCTTCCAAATATGTGCAAAAGTTTGGGTTTCTGGCAGAAGGTTACAAGACGAAATAATAAAAAATGTAGCCTCGTAGCCTTTCGTCCAGGGACCAAATTTTTTTGCACATATTTATGGAAGGTGAAAATATTTGTTTTATACGTATACGTATATCTGTATATATAAGTAAACCATATCACTTATTAAAGATGAAAAATAATTCACTATTATATAAATTATTATATAATAAATTAAATTATAAATTAAATTTTTTTAAAAATCATATTGTTATTTTATATAATAGTGAAGTTAACTCGGTCCCGATATCAATAACTTTTTATAAACTGTTCGCCATTTTCGTCTTGTAACCTTTTGCCAGGAACCCAAACTTTTTGCACATATTTGGAAGGCGTATTAATGTTTTTATTGAATTAATTTTGCACCTGTTAAAAACATTTCAAAATTTACTAATTAATGTTTTTGTTTTATTTCAAAATAAGTCGGTCCTGATATCAATAACTTTTTATAAACTGTTCGCCATTTTTAGTTTAACGTTTAAAATTTTTACTATGTTCAGTAATTAATTTTGCTAGAAAGTATTTTGCATTTAAATTTATAGAATTAATAATCTATACTTTTGTACCAAAAATTGCGACATTTATTTATTAAAAAATATTAATATTTATCAAGTTAAAAGACGAGCTAAATTAATTGAATTTATTCATTATTGAAGTACGAGAAAAATTATTACATAAATCCATTATCAATTTCTAATCCGAAATTAATAATTGTATTCTACTTCTTACGTGTGAAAAGGTAAGGAGCGAGCGGTAAAGAAAAAACCGGGCGACGCGGCATTTTAAGACGGTCAGCTGACTGCTGCTGGCATTGGCGAAATAGGAACACACCCAAGAGAGCTCAGACTGCTCGGAGAGCGGCAGTCCGGCAGAGCGCGCAATAAACTTATTCGTTGCATTACAGACCTCGACTGCACCGGATATCTGTCACTTGGAAAAGGTTCGAACTATTCGATAGGATTATATAAAGCACAGTAAATATAAGAAGAATTACAAACTAATTAGAAATTTAAAAAATTCATACCAATTCCATAGCTAAGCATAGAAAAATAGGTAAATATTATTTATTTTTACTTAAATTTTTTTTACTGAATTATTAATTGTAATAATTTAATTTTTTAATAGATTACGAAGCTGTAGTAAAATTATCTGATGGCTTCGATGGTTTGTAAGAAGCGTTTGTACAGAAGCAGGGCTTTTAGCCCCTGCCAACCCTGCTTTATTAATTACGAGGTCAAAAGCATGGACAACTTTAAAAAACAAATAATGATTTTTTTCAGAATTTTTTACTAACTTTTGAAGCCTTAAAACCATAATTTAAAATCGCGCAGTACTGTTACTACAAAATTTGAAAACAAAAAATCTCATTTGAGAAAGGTCTTTCTTCAAGCCGCCGCCGAGATAGGGTCTTATCGAAGCGGCGGCCGAGATAGGGCTTTCTTCAAGCCGTCGCCGAGATAGGGTCTTATCGAAGCAACTGCCGAGATAGGTCTTTGTTCCACTCAGGCGTCGATATCCTCTTCCTTGCTGCTGGTCCTCTTAATGCGTACTTGTATTGATTACGTTGCTCTTTTATAGCTGTATACTGGTTGGCGTTGGAGGTTCCATAGCCTTCCGCCCGGATGGTGCCTCTTCGCCTAGTCTGCTGTTCTGTGGAGCTAAGGAGGGTTCTCGAGTCTTCCTGGTTATCGCCTTCCTTGATGCATTCTGCCTGCAGTGCACCTTAGTGTTAACTTGGGATTGAGATATTAGACTGTGAGGGTAGGTATGATTTAGTTAATGTGCGGATAGGTAGCTAGGCTCAATATATATGGGTAGGTAGGTTTATCTAGGGACTCGTATAGCTTGTACGGGTAGGTAGGTGTTCGCCAGGGGCTCGGTAGCTGTCACTTGACATGTGCAAAGCACATTGTCAATATATATATATGTATATATATTGAAAATAATTTTGTACAATTTATTAAATAATCAAATTTACAGCTAATTTAATTAGCTCTTTATTTGTTATAACTTACGTGTTTACACATTCGTAACATTTAAGTATAGATATTTAAGTAATATTTAAGTATATGTAATGTATAATATATAATATCCGTCTTTTCGAACTAAATGCTTTACTTTTGAATAAAGCAAGCACTATTTACTCTTTGTCCTCTATCGTTGGTGAAATTCCCCAGAGTACGGCCTTTTTAAAAATTTTTTTTAATGTATCTAATAAAAAGTAGTTCATATTAAAATGTAACCGTAAAAGCAAGTGTTATCACTATATACTACGAGTAAAGTGTAAGTTTTTCGTATTACAACCTAATCGGGGTTCGACCTAACCTTTAGTAAACGCACCTGCTCGGTTAGTTACTAAGACATTGCATTCATTATTTATTTTACAAGCAACAAGTGCCTCACTCGCTAATGCTCGTTCGGTTGCATTTTGATTATGATTAATTACATTTGTAAATATGAAATAAATACGTTGATACATATTGTTCTTTTAAATTTTATATTCATTATGAGGTAGAAGTACTAATACTTTTTTATTAATTATTGTATAATATAAAAAATAAAAATTATCGTTTTACAAAGTTAGTATGTCTTAAATTTTGAAAATAAATCTTTTTTTTAAATAAAATCTATAAATTATTATTAAGGATATGTCGAAGCCTAAAATAGTAATTATGATTGGAAATTACAGACACAACGTTGATTACTCAATTATAATTGAGAAAGTAAGTTTTCTTAAAAAATCAAACCATCAGGCCCTTCCAAATATTGAAAACTTACTTGGAAAACTTACTTATATACAAAGATAACACGTTGAATAGAAGTTAGTTTTTTTGTATAAACGTTTGCCGTCATATTTTTTCTAAATAAGCAGTTCATTGCTGAAATCTAAATTTTCTCGTCGAAGATTTACGTGTCAGACACGATGTGGGCAATGTCAGAATATCAAGCCCTAGAAATTCAGCTTCGACTGCAATTTTCAAACTCAAATTTATTAAAAAATTGTGATATAATAAGTAGGTTTTAAAAGAAAATAAGCTCTAATTTGTTAAACCAGAGCAAAGTTACAGCATAAGTTTATGCTGCTATTAAAAATCAAATGATATTTTACATTAAAAATTAATTAAATTTGTAGTGTTTAATTTTCGTTATTATTCTTCATTTTATAAAATATTTAATTCGAATTCTTTAGTTACAATCGAGATAAATAAAAGATTAACCATTTAATTTAAAAAATCAATTATATTAAAGATTCTTTTAGGTAACTGATTTGTTCGTCGCGTATTTTCCTACCCGTAATCATTAAATGTAAGGATAATGATAGTGTAGGGGGTAAATTAATAAAACTAATATGAGCCTTAAACTTGGAATTTATTAGCTCAGTATAAAGCAGAAAAGCCTAGGGCATAAAAACTCCTCGGAAAATACAATACATTTTATTTTTGTTTAATGAAATATGGTTTGGAGGATTTTTATTCTAATCTCGCATGGGAAGGACCGTTGTCCTTCGCTAAAATATGTATTATGTAAAATATGTTGTATGTACGTCTATATGTGTGGGTATAGATGTAACTATTTTCACCGAATTCGGCCGAACCTTACGGCACTCTTTTTAACCGACTTCAAAAAAGGAGGTTATCAATTCAGTTGTATTTTTTTTTCTTGAATGTTCAGCCATAACTTTGGCATAGATACAGCTAGGCGGATGAAACTTTTTGCGTTATAAATCTCGTGACTCCCCGGTGGTCCCATTTCATTGTCCGGACCGGTACCGGCCCAGTACTCGTCAGTACTAGCAAATATTCGATTTTTTGTCTGGTAAAAATTTTAAAATTCCGTTTGTTTGACAAAGTTTCGGCTATTATGCTACCTGTGACTACTAAATGATACCGTCCAATTATGACGATGGTACTGAGCCAGTACTTGACAGGACTAGTATTGGTACTCTTAGTTTCATCGTGCATAATGCTGACATGAATGTGCCTAGCCGAGTGAATCTTTCCTCGTTTTGAAATTTATAAAAATACCGGGTGGTGCTGTTCCATTGTCTGGATCGGTACCGGGCCTGTACTGGTGAGCACTGGCAAATAATCCATTTTCGTCTAGTCGAAAATTTGATAATTCCATTTGTTTGACTTGTACATTGAGAATGGTTCAAGTGGGTAAGATACTTCTTAGTCTCTGCTATAGCATTTGGATCGTGAGGATTCCTCAAAACTTTCATCGAATCTAAATCAGATAATGCCAAGCTATGTAAATTCTTTACTTGATTAAGAGCTACATAAATTTAACCTTATGGCAAAATTTTTTTCTTTGTTTCGCGCCTTCATTTTATTAAGCCGATGCTTTCTTGCGCTCGACGATTCTTTGGAACGCCTGACCCTCATTCGAGCCGCATGCTTTAATGGGCTACCCATATTAATTGGTTAAATTACAAGAAATAACAGATCACTAAAAAGTTTGAAAAAAAAATATTTAAAAAAAAAAAATAAAACCGACTTCAAAAAATCGATTAAAAAAAATTTTTAAAATAACCTGCGATTTATTATAAAATTACTACAATTGCGCTAAAAACAGAAAAATAATTCTTGTCAATAATATCCTCTCCCAGAGGGTCAATTCGACTTTTTGGAGTCAAAGCCGCACCTCCCAACTTATCTACCTCAATTCGCATAAATTCTAGAATTCATTTAACTGATCCGAATTATCTCCTCAATATCCATTCTAAACATATTTTAAACATGATCACAACAACATCGATTTTCCATCACAATATCATGGTCGTACCATTTCAATGCTATTGTAATGCAATTTCATAATATTTCAATTATATCAAATTTTTATTATAATATTATTACCGTAAGGGTAACGTTACAATATCATTAGAATACTATCCCAAGTCTATAACCTTCACGCTGCGGTGAAGTCGATGGGTATGTGTGGTGTAGAGGCGAGTGCAAATATAGTACTACTGACAGCCGCTAGATGGTGACCGGTTTGGCACTCCCGCTAGAAAAGAAGACGACCAATGTTAAGTAGAGGGTTCGTAACCGACGCGAGTATGAATATTCAATATAAAAAAATTAATTATTGAGCTACGATATTAAAGGAGTAAAGAGTGTAAGAGATTGGTTATCCATTAATTCTAGAATTTATACGAATTTGGGTAGATAAGTTGGGAGGTGCGGCTTTGACTCCAAAAAGTCGAATTGACTCTTTGGGAGAGGTGTCTTATGAATATTATCACTCAGGCCATCAGAGTGTGTCAATATCAACGGATATTATTGACAAAAATTATTTTCCTGTTTTTTAGCGCAATTGTAGTAATTTTACAATAAATCGCAGGTTATTTAAAAATTTTTTTTTTAAGTCGGTTTTATGTACTTTGCCGTACAGGAAGACTCGGCACCTCGCCGAGTTCTCGATTTTAGAATTTTTCAGCACTCGATAAAGCTCTCTGATTTTGCTTTTAAAACAGATCTATTGAGACTGTCGTCAGATTTGATTTGATTCGTTAGCCCGAGTACTCCTTGCCTAACCGATGTTCGCTGCGCGTTAAACTTTTTACGGACCCGAATTGCGGTGCAAATCAAGCACTTTTGTTGTCTTTTGCTACCTTTCCCGGACTTATTTTCGCGACTTATATTTCACGAAGTTAAACGCTCAATCTCGCCTACAAAATTGAATTACTTTTATTTTTTCGTTCGATGAAACAGTAACGTATTAGAATTTGTGGATCGGACTATATATTTTAACATTTATAAATTATACATTATTATTATTCAACCTTTAAGGAGATATCGGATTCAAAAATTGAATTTTTTAAAAAATCCAGTCGACCAGACCCTTAGGCATATTTTCAACAATAAGCCCAATTTTTTTCAATGATTCAAAAACAAAAAGGAAGCTGATAGTAAAAGTTTTAAGTTAAAATTTAGTCTACTTTATTATATCAAATAGTTTTAAAATGACGTTAGATTAAAGAATAGCTACAAATTTACGTTTATTTTTAATATATTATTTTTACTGTTTTTTAAGACGTATGTTTTAAATTTCTGTCAATATAGCATATCTATTAAACTATACAATATAAATTAACAGCAAGATTTTAATTAAAGCTCTTACTATACCCTATTTTTATGGTTTTAAACTATAATATTATACCGTTTAGAACCCAAACTATTTTAATTAGCGTTAGCCCCTTTTACCCCTAGATTTTTTTTGGAAAACCACATAACTTTGTCCCAAGGGCCCGTGGGACAAAAATGTCGAATGAGATATAGTTTTCGGAGGTTGAGGAATCATATCCTACAGTTTCAACGAAATCCGTGACCCAAAGCCCGAGACCTCTCTTTTTAAGTCTAAGTTTTTCACATAACTTGATTGTTTTAAATTCTATATAATAAGTTGCAATACAAATATTGTTTAAAATTATGTGATTTAATAGTTTATACATTAAAAATGATGAAAAATTTGTTTTTAGTACCAAATTAGAAAAAAACTGTTTTCGATAATTTAAAAATCATTGCCTTTTCAATGGAGTAAGTCCGTTATAGCTAAAAATAGGACTGTTTACTTCTTTAGATATGATAAAAGTATACTTAACATTTTAGTCAAATAGGTTAAAAATTGAGCTATTCATGGCATTAACTTATTTACATACGTATATACGTACTTCTTCAAACTTCTCAAAATGATTTAATTTTATGTTAGAACATGTTTAAATACACAAATTAGAGACTATATATAAAATACTTCAATGTGTATTCAACATTTAAATTGAAAAATAAACAATGTCGGCAACCTCCATTGTGTGGTATCCTCTTCAATAGCTTTTCACGTTTTCAAAAACGTTTATCTTATTCTCGTTTTTACTGTTTTTTTATTAATTACTTTTTTCATTGTTTCATCTATTAAACGATATTAAAAATATTTTACTTTAGTTTAGAATCTACGTGGCGCTCGTAAATAAAAGTAATTACAGATCGTAAATATAAGTTGTGACAATGTGCTTTGCACATGTCAAGAGCGAGCGACTGAACCCATGACAAACACCTACCTACCCGGAGAAGCTAAACGAGTCCCTAGCTATACTACCTACCCATATACTATTTCCTAATTACCTACCCGCACATTAACTACGTCCTACCTACCCTCACAGCCTAATAACCCCACCCCAAGCGCAACACACACATGCAGCCGAAGCACTAGGTGATCCTGGCGAGGAAGTCCTAGGCGAGCATAGAAATCAGGAGGGCTCCTTCGGGTCTAACTCAACAGCATAGATGGATCAAGGGAGGCTGTCGATGAATGAGCCTAGAGGACACTCCTCAGCTCTACAGTGCAGCAGTCAGGGCGATGAGATGGTACCCAGGCAGGAAGCCAAAGAACCTCCAACGCCAAGCAAGATACAGCTGTAAAAGAGATGTTTATAAGAACAAAAACACAGCAATAGGGTAAGGAGCAAGGAAGAGGATAAATTGCCATAGCCAAGAAGACACAAGACAAGGGAAGATATGTACAGCTGTATATAATTACTACAGCTGTACAAGGAACAGTATAGGACAAAGAGGTTAGGTTGCTACACAAACAACGTGTACAGCAGACCTTGCAAAATACTAAACACCTGAACACGCACACTAGCGTGACCCCAACACTGAAGGAATTACCTGGAGTAGTTGAAGACCTGGGACCGGTCGTTCTGGTACGTCGTCGTCGTGGAGAGATGATCGAGGCGGCGTCGGGCAGCAATGCAGCGGCGGGTGAGCTTCGTACCTGAAACTCACGCCGTACCAATTAGTTGAGATAAGCAAGACGGAACGACGTAATAATTACCCAGGAGGAAGTCCTACAGCATCGCCGAGAGGTACACTGCACCAGGTCAACAAACACCATACAGCCGATTCGTACCGATACAGCCTGAACACTGCGGCACTCGACACGCTCGCACGACGCGAGATCGAGGTGCCGCGCACGGGTACGTACTGCGCAGGCGCGCGGTACGAACACGGGACTCTCGAGCACGCCGAGAGTCAGAGCTCTTCGGTCCTTCGTCCCGTACGATAGCGAAAACCGCCAAACCGCCGTAGCTGCCAACCATCGTGTGAGATAAGTGCGAGAGAGAGATAGCGAACGAGTGATAGTGAGATCCCGACGATCTTCCGGCCCTCGCCGTATCCAGGTTGGTGATCGCTACATTTTGCTGCTATAGGTACCACCGGGTACCTGTGTTGTGTGTGCGAGACTCCGTCCCTCCTTCCCTTCCCCTACCCCCTAATTTTCGTAGTATACAGCGTACCGCGAGGTCGGCAGCGGAGCCGACACCCGGGAACTGAAATCGGGATAACGCGGCTGGCACCCCTTCTCCTGTTATTATACTTGTTGAATAAATACCGAGTCGTGTTATATTGTTTTAAAAAGCTGTAATTATTCACGTGCACCCTGATCCCCAGTGCACCGTGACATTGGCGCCCAACGTGGCTTATTTTTTTTTAAGGGATCTAGTTAATTAATAATTTTGCAAAGTGGCGTACAGCAATAGTTTTTTTTTGGTAGTTGTTTTCGTAGTAGTTAAAAGTGAGCGGAAATAAAAATATTGTGAGCGTCGAAGCGCGACGCAAATAAGCGGCCATATTGCTTTTCCTCTCCTTCAAGCAAGCTCGCACACACACCGGAAGAACGGGTCGGCCATTTTGACGGCCATTTGCATAAAAATTAATTGAGCACGTGCACGAAAAATATAATTTTGTTTTTTTTTCTCTTAAAATATTATTTGCACTGCTTTTCATATGTGGTTATGTATAGTTGTTTTTTTTTGTGGGTACGCTGGTTAATAAAAATATAAATAATTCATTTTCCCTCTCCTTCTAACCCATACAGCAATATTAACCCATACAGCTATATTAACCGAGTATTCATGACATTTTTTTTTGTTTTGTGAGTGCTTCAATAAGAAAATAAAATTTTATTAATTTTCTTTACATTTGCATTTTATAATTATAATAATAATTTAAGCTGTTTTGAGCATTATTAATATTTTTTTTTAAAGTATTATAATTTGCTTGGTGACACATATTAATATATTAATGCTATTTAATATCCCTACTGCTATTATCACGTTTGATTAAATTGGTTTTTCCTTTGTTTATATACAATTAATGCTTAGTGAATTAAATCACACATTTTGCTAGTTATTTATTGTTAGCTGAAATAATAATAATAATTAAAATTTGCTTAACCTGCTATACCCATTGCAACAAAAATTTAATTTCTCCCTCATAGCTTCCCATAATAATAGTTATAAAATAATACTGCATAATTTTTGTTTATTGTAAATTGCTGCCTGCCTAACCCAGTGTATATTTTATTTATATAAGCATAATTTGCACGTCCCTTGCACATTTACCCCAATACTGATTGCTTGTAATATTATTAATATTAAATATTTAAGAAATATTTTGGTGTGTAGTAAAAGCTGTATATATTAATTTCCCAGAATAATAAGCTGTATAAGATACAAGATAATAATTGAACCCATATATATATATATATATATATACATATTTCCCGCTGTATTTATTTGCTATACTGCCCAGCCGATAATAAAGCAAGCTTGTTTAAATTTTTTTTTTGCTGTTGTGGATTGCTTAGTGAAAGTGAATTTAATTTAATTAGCTTAGCGTGAAAATTATTTTTTCTTTCTTTCATTGGTATTTTAATTTTTTTTTGGATTTTTGCTTGGCATGTTTAATTTAAGTTAAGTATAATTAAACAAGAGCTAAGATATTTCACGGCAATCGAGCTAATAAGAGCTATCAATAATAATATTTATATAATTATTAAGATAAATTAAGCAGCAATAAATTAATTCAAAATGTCTCACAACGGTGATGACCTGGATTTGATTTTGGGAGAAGATTTATCGGTATTACAACCAGCAGTAGGTGCCGGTGTAATAAGACGCAGCATTAACAATACCAGTGATGGTAGAATCACGGTATATGCAAGCAAAGTCGGAATAAATATAGATTCGGACTGTAAAATTATTAGAGATAGGTTAGCTAGGTACGAAATTAGACGTAATTTCGGACCATCGTCTGCTGACTGGAATGCAGCAGTAGACGAGGCTAACCCGATTATTGATACAGATTTATCCCTTACGCAATCGGAAAGAGGAAATATCCCCACTATCGCTATAGATACAGCCCCAGAAAGAAGCAGTAAAGCAAGACGGATGCTGTACATTCAATTGCCAACCGGACAATCGAGAGGACAGTATCGAGATCCAATTTCCATAAGTAATGAGAATTTATTATCATTACCAGATATGGAAAATGGAACGGAAATGCAATCGGCTGTAAGGGAGAACAGCAACGCGAGAGAAAATATGCAGCGGTTAAATATTGAAAATTTAAGGAGAAGCAGCGCAGAAATTCGTCCTCAAGCACAGTCTACAGCATATAGATTGAGTCTACCGTCACCAGTATGCGATAATTCGATGATGGAATTAACGCATACAGTCCCAAGCTTAACGACAACACAGTTGAGCATAAATTCGACTTCCTATTACCCCATCCACACTTTAGCCCCTTCATCTCCCACAAACTCAGACCTCATAGATAACCCATTTACCCAATATACAGCTCCAGTTACCACATGCAGTACCAACATTTATACAGATACCCGACCGAGACCAACCCAAACTATCCAACCCTCAGCTTTTCGTCAAATAAGCACAAGCCCTTTTTCCCCTATTGCACTCGTACCTAGAACAGTAAGCCGAACAAATACGCCACAGCACAGCAATATAGAACCCGAATTAGCGACCCAGGAGTCAAGAGTCAATCAGGCACGCGGAAACAAACATAACCCCACAAGCAGCACACAGCTGAGCAATGTACATAGGAATGTACAGAGTGTCCATTGGGAAGACGATGGAGTTACAGAACCCAACGTCCCAAAAGAAAAGACACAATATAATGAGAAAGAGCTCGAAAACAGATACGATGAACAATTTAGACGATTGGAGCAGCAAATAGAGCAAATGCACCAATTATACAGCAAATTAATAGAAATACACAGCAATCAGCAAAATAACGAGCAGCAAACTAGACAGCAAAGCAGATCGCCAGTGCACCAGGAAAGCAACGAAACGTACTCAATCCCAGCTAACCCACACATACAGCCACAGCAAAGTACGTTTAACCCAGCATTCAGATACAGCCGTTCGTACGAAACCTGCTTAGAAGATGCTACCTTTATACGGGAGAAAAGGACAGCACAGATATTCTCGCGTCACCATATCCAATTCAAAGGAGCTAAAAAGAATGACCCGGAGGCATTCTTATCGAATCTTGAGGAATGTAGAGAAAGTTATGGTCTCTCAACTCAGGATATATTTAAAGCGTTGCCATCAGTGTTAGATGATGACGCGTGGGAGTGGTTTAGACGTGAGAAAAGTAGCTGGAAAGATTATCTAGATTTTGTAGATGCGCTGAGACTACAATATGGGACTGAGGAAACGCAAAGCCAGCTGAAACAAGCTATTGAAAATCGGACACAGGGACCGAATGAGGATATCTCCACATACCTCACCAAGCTACGAGGTATGTTGGATCAAATCAAGCCGCAAATGCCTCAAACCGAGCAGCTGGATAGAGCATACCGCAACCTGCACCCTAGTTATAGAACTAGAATCGAAAGACATCGTTTCGATAGTTTTACACAGCTGCAGAGACTAGGTAAAAAGGAGGAAGCAAGACGCTTAATGGACGAAACGTACAGACCTCCACCAGTAATCCAAAATTACGGCTTAGCGAAATATGCATACATCGACCCTATGCAAACAAAAAGCCGTAAATTAGCAGCAGTCTCCTCAGGTCAAACAGAAGATATTGTAGTACCCCCAAAGTCCATAGCACCCATAGCCACCCACCCACAAAAGAAAATACAGCACCAATACCCTTTAAAGCAGAACAGCCCCCAAGCAGCAAGAAAATATACAGCACCTTCCAAGCAAGAGTCGAAGCAGCAGTACAGCGAAGCTGTAAAGAATAATAAAAATAGCAGCTATTGGCAACGAGCGCAGGAAACTAAACAAATGGCTGAATCACCAAAAAAGCAGGAATTCAAGCCAAATAAATTCAGCACGCCAAATAACGAAGAACAAAGACCTATAAATCCAAGGAAATTTAAAGAGCCTTGTTTTAGATGCGGAAAACTTGGGCATTGGATAGCAGAATCTCCAGAACCTGCAACCTGTCGTAATTGCGGTGCTCAAGGCACAAATTACGCTAACTGCAGCTGTAATAAGAACAGAAGCCAGGGAAACTACAGCCAGAGGAAATAGAGACCCGTATTTCCTCACCCAAAAACCCAAAAGGGTCAATACCCTCCCATGTAGCAGCAAATAATTCCCTAATACAGCAAATACCCGGCATCGACCCACGCCATTTCTTTAACATAGAATTAAACGGACAGAAACTTACAGCTTTACTTGACGATGGGTCGGTACACTCATTCATTGGGCGAGGAATGAGTAGAATGTTACAGCATAAATTGAGACAATCCAGCAATTCAGCCGTTAAAGTAGCAGATGGTACAGCAGTACCAATACAAGGTATAATAGATGTAACCATGGAAATAGATGGTGAAACTATTATAATGCCGTTTCAGGTAGCAGACGGCTTGCATTACGACTGCATATTAGGTATCGACTTTAAACGTAAAGCGAACATGAATATATGCTATGAAAACGATACGTGGTGGACTGATAAAGGTATCATTCATCATTTTTATCCATATGGCAAAGATCCGAGTTGCTTACCTGCCTTAGCAAGCATAGGAGGATTGAAACGAGCTACAGCAGAACAAGAAAGGAGATTACAGCAGCTATTAAATGAGATGATTCCCCCAACACCAAAAACGCTAGGTGTAACTAACCTAGATTCCCACAAAATTGATGTGCAGGGTGCCGAACCTATTCGTCAACGAAACCGTCGTTATTCGCCAAGGATGCTGCAGGCTGGATACGAGGAAATTGACAGAATGCGAAAAGAAGGCATAATAGAACCTTCAGAAAGCCCGTGGTGCAGCTGCCCAATTATAGTCCCGAAAGCAAACGGAAAATACCGCTTTTGCATAGATTTTCGGCAGGTTAATGCTGTAACCAAGAAAATAGCATACCCTATGCGAAATATGGACGACATTCTCGATCAGCTGAGAGAAAGTCGTTACATTAGTAAGCTTGATTTGTCACAAGCTTACCACCAAGTCCCTCTAGCACCAGAAAGCCGCGAAATTACAGTCTTTTCACTTCCCGGTAAAGGATTATTTCAGTTTACCCGAGTCCCCTACGGCCTATCGAATGCACCTGCGATTTTCCAGAAAATGATGGACAAGCTTATAAAGCCAGAATGGGAACCAAACGTATTCGCATATCTGGACGATATTATAATTACAGCCAAAACCTTTGAGGAACACCTAAAATGGTTAAGAATAGTGCTAACCGCCCTCAAAAAGGTGAACTTGCAGATTAACAGAGACAAGTCCGAATTCTGCTGCGCGGAAGTAACTTATCTAGGATACATTGTTAATGAGGATGGCCTCAAAACAAATGTAGATAAGATACGACCGATACTAGAGTATCCAGCCCCAACCAATTTAAAGCAACTCAGACGCTTTACTGGCTTAATTGGTTGGTATTCAAGGTTTATTGGAAAATTAGCTGAATACAGAGCACCGTTAAACTATTTAACGCGAAAGGATGTCAGATGGCAATGGCATCAGGAACAGCAGGATGCATTCGAGAAAATGAAGCTAGCCCTAACTCAAGCCCCTGTTTTAGCCCGCCCCGATTTTTCCCTCCCCTTTACCCTCCAAACCGATGCTAGCGACTACGCTATAGCCGGTGTGCTTACCCAGGAAATAGATGGTGAAGAACACCCTATATATTACGTTAGCCGTACACTGAGTAAAGCGGAACGTAATTATACGGTGACAGAGAAGGAGTGTTTGGCAGTATTGTGGTCGATTGAAAGACTAAAAGGTTACCTTCAAGGTGAAGAATTTACCGTGGTAACAGACCACCACAGCCTTCTCTGGCTTCGCAACATCAAGGATCCGACAGGCAGATTGGCTCGATGGAACACAATCCTGCAAAATTATAAATTTAAATTTGTGCACAGGAAAGGAGCATACCATAAGGTACTTGACGCACTTTCAAGAGCATATGAAGATACAGCATTAGCAGCTACAGCCACAATTAATACAAGCGATCCTTGGTACCAAATGAAGATCCAAGCAGTAATAAAATCTCCCCAAAAATACCCTGATTTATGTATAAAAGACAACCTTTTATACGCACACCGTCCCAATCCCCTTGTAGACCCATTAGTCCCCGACCTAGATGCTTGGAAGTTAATACTGCGAGCAGCTGATAGAGAGAAAGCTCTCTATGAAGCGCACTACACCCCGCAAGCCGGTCATTTGGGAAATGACAAAACCTATGCAAGGTTAGCCACCTACTACTACTGGCCAGGGATATACTATGATACCTGCAATTATGTGAGAGCTTGTCAAGAGTGTCAAGCTCACAAGAGCAATCAGCAGGCTCCAGCAGGAATAATGGAAGGTAGGAACATAGATGGACCTTGGACAGTAGTAGCAGTCGACATAATGGGACCGAAACCTCCATCAAAGCAAGGTTTCAGGTACATAATAGTCTTTGAGGACTTATTTACCCGTTATGTCGAAATGAAAGCATTGAGACGAGCCGACGCAAAAAGCGTACTCCAAGCGTTCGATGAGTTAGTCATTAACCGATGGGGTTGTCCCAAATACCTAATTTCGGACAATGGGACAGAATTTGCAAATCGCCAAGTTGCAGAGAAATTACAGCAGTACGGAATTATACAGTCATTAATCCCGCCCTATTTCGCACAAGCTAACCCTGTAGAAAGGGTAAATAGAAACCTAAAACCGATGATAAACAGCTTTATTGAGGAAGATCATCGGGAGTGGGATCGACATTTAGAAGAGTTCTGCTTCGCTCTCAATACAGTTGTCCACTCTACAACTAAATACAGCCCAGCATTTTTAAATTTCGGCAGAAACCCTATCCCAACAGCCCTTATACGAAAGCACCTAGAGTCCTCAGACCCTCCTCCAGCACCAAATACAGCAGCATGGATCGAAAGATTACATAGACTTCCAGCAATATATGATCTTGTTAGAAGACATATAGACACAGCAGTGGCTAGACAAGCTAGACACTACAATAAAGGACGCAGATTAATACAATACCATGTTGGCGATCGAGTATTGTCCTCAAAAGATAATCATTTTACAGCAAAAATGGCACCAATAAACATAGGCCCCGCGAGAGTAGTAGAAGTTGTATCAGCAAATTATTATATTGTTGAAGACGAAGGTACTAAGCAAAGGGTCAAAGTCTATGTAAATGATCTTAAGCGTTATATCCCTCCTAGAAACGTTATCCCACCTAAAATGCATTCTCCCCCTTCGCAGCGTCCAATAGCACAAAATATACAGCAAAACCACCCAAGTAGCAATAACCCACCTAGAAAGCGAGGTAGGCCCCGAAAGATTAATTAAAGCAATTAAAGAATAAATTTGAATAGGTAAATTTTGGAAAATAAAAAAAAGAATCAAACCTGATAATAGCAACGGGTAAGTTTAAGCAAGATTAGAAAATAAGAATAAGTATTCCCCCGTAGAATGGAAAGAACGGGAAAATCAGCGTCAGCGACGCAAAGAGCCAGGGGCCGTGGCCGTTTTACAGTACGGCCCACGGAGCTGAGGAGACCTGGGCAGGACCTGGAGGGGATCCTGGAAAGATTAGGAATAAGTGAAGAACCTGCAAACACCCCTCCAGGAGCAGGCCAACGCACAACCTGCCCAGGCACCAGAGGATGCGTCAGGGGAGGGCGCCATCTTTGCGCCAACCCTGACTTCCGCCCAGCGGCACCAAGATCGGAGATAGCAGCCCTCACCCCAATAGCCACCACCAGTACAGACGTGACCCCATACAGCCCCCCTACAGCCACCCCCACACCGCCATCCCAACCACCTTCCCTTTATATCCCAGCGTTCCTTCCCCAACCAATTATTTCCCGCCCAGTCCTTGACCCGTCCACGGGCATGTATACTTATATACATGTGCCCGTGAACATGCCCCCTCCCTGCCCCGTGCCCAACCTACCCACACCCAGTACAGCTCCCTTGTCCCTACCTGCTCCCCCATCCACCACCTCCCCAAAACCCGTTTCCCTGATGTCCCTGGATATCCCTAACCCCACAAATGCCCAAACCCAACCACCCACATCCCCAACCCTATCACCCTTAATGTCCCTACCCATACAGCCTCCCACAACCCGTCCCCCTCCCATTGAACCCCCCTGCAGATCTACGCCGTCTGCTGCAGTAGGGGCAGCAGCAACATCGAGCGGAGTCATCCCCGCAGACGCACGTATGTCCCGGCCCGACCCGAGCGAATGCCGCCCGGGATGTTGGAATTGCGGGGGGCTGGGACATAGCTGGAGGAACTGCCCCTCCCCAAACGCAGTTTTCTGCAGGAACTGCGGGAGGAGGGGAGTTTTCTCCAAAAACTGCCCCCGCTGCGCAGAGGGCTATTGGGAGATGCAGAGGAAAATGGGAGGGAGGAAATAAATCCCCTCCCATACAGCTCCCTATAAAACGTCACCCCACATACACTTCCCAATATTATAAAGAGAAAATTTTTTTTTATATATTATTGAATAAATTACATATAACGTAATCCATGTAGTATAATTATTAAGACCCCAATCCAAAATGACAAATTTTCCCAAGCAATAAGGGTGGTGATTATAAAGCAGAGCAAATAAACAAATAATTTAAATTATAGGTAATGATTAAATGAATCGGTAGAAGAAAGAGTTTAAAACAAGGAACTCACAAGCAGCAGAAGGTAATAATCCACCACACCTTATTAATTTTCTTTTTGTATTTTATATTATTTCATGTTTATGATTTTATTATTTCTCATTAATTCCTAAATTATATATTAAATTATATAACAGAATGAGTATGACTGCCATTTATGTAAGTATGAGGTATGAGAGTATCGCGAGTAGGGATAGAGCTCTCAAAATGCGAATATTCTATATTAGTATGTATATTTTATGTATTGGGGCCAGTCGTCGTTATATATTAAGTAATTTTAAATTATGGAAAAGCAGCTAAAATGTTATACACTATACAGCGCGTATACATACACAGATGTCCAGCCAAGCAGCTAGTCAGAGAGACTATACACTTATACCCCGTACAAATAGCGCCGGCTATTTGCATATTTTTAAGTAAGCAAGCGTAATTACCCCCACCAACTTTAGCATCACAAGCATAGAAAATTTTAAGCAAAATAATAATTAGCAGCATTTGTTATTTTATATTTTTTTTTTTTTTAGCTTAGCATTACTATTAGCATTTTATGGAAATTACGACTTCCGCGTAATTTCGGTTTGGTGGGGGGGAGTTGTGACAATGTGCTTTGCACATGTCAAGAGCGAGCGACTGAACCCATGACAAACACCTACCTACCCGGAGAAGCTAAACGAGTCCCTAGCTATACTACCTACCCATATACTATTTCCTAATTACCTACCCGCACATTAACTACGTCCTACCTACCCTCACAGCCTAATAACCCCACCCCAAGCGCAACACACACATGCAGCCGAAGCACTAGGTGATCCTGGCGAGGAAGTCCTGGGCGAGCATAGAAATCAGGAGGGCTCCTTCGGGTCTAACTCAACAGCATAGATGGATCAAGGGAGGCTGTCGATGAATGAGCCTAGAGGACACTCCTCAGCTCTACAGTGCAGCAGTCAGGGCGATGAGATGGTACCCAGGCAGGAAGCCAAAGAACCTCCAACGCCAAGCAAGATACAGCTGTAAAAGAGATGTTTATAAGAACAAAAACACAGCAATAGGGTAAGGAGCAAGGAAGAGGATAAATTGCCATAGCCAAGAAGACACAAGACAAGGGAAGATATGTACAGCTGTATATAATTACTACAGCTGTACAAGGAACAGTATAGGACAAAGAGGTTAGGTTGCTGTACACAAACAACGTGTACAGCAGACCTTGCAAAATACTAAACACCTGAACACGCACACTAGCGTGACCCCAACACTGAAGGAATTACCTGGAGTAGTTGAAGACCTGGGACCGGTCGTTCTGGTACGTCGTCGTCGTGGAGAGATGATCGAGGCGGCGTCGGGCAGCAATGCAGCGGCGGGTGAGCTTCGTACCTGAAACTCACGCCGTACCAATTAGTTGAGATAAGCAAGACGGAACGACGTAATAATTACCCAGGAGGAAGTCCTACAGCATCGCCGAGAGGTACACTGCACCAGGTCAACAAACACCATACAGCCGATTCGTACCGATACAGCCTGAACACTGCGGCACTCGACACGCTCGCACGACGCGAGATCGAGGTGCCGCGCACGGGTACGTACTGCGCAGGCGCGCGGTACGAACACGGGACTCTCGAGCACGCCGAGAGTCAGAGCTCTTCGGTTCTTCGTCCCGTACGATAGCGAAAACCGCCAAACCGCCGCAGCTGCCAACCATCGTGTGAGATAAGTGCGAGAGAGAGATAGCGAACGAGTGATAGTGAGATCCCGACGATCTTCCGGCCCTCGCCGTATCCAGGTTGGTGATCGCTACATTTTGCTGCTATAGGTACCACCGGGTACCTGTGTTGTGTGTGCGAGACTCCGTCCCTCCTTCCCTTCCCCTACCCCCTAATTTTCGTAGTATACAGCGTACCGCGAGGTCGGCACCGGAGCCGACACCCGGGAACTGAAATCGGGATAACGCGGCTGGCACCCCTTCTCCTGTTATTATACTTGTTGAATAAATACCGAGTCGTGTTATATTGTTTTAAAAAGCTGTAATTATTCATGTGCACCCTGATCCCCAGTGCACCGTGACAAAGTTAGTGACTTGATAAAATAACAATAATATAAAAAAACCATTCTACATATTTTAAGTATAGACTACTTGCAATAACATTCTAAAAACCAATCGAAATTTTTTTTCATCATGTTGTTTTTTGTGTTCTAATATGTCTTATCATTTTTGCTTATTAATTTGGCCAAAATTTTAATGCAATCTTAATAACAAAAAATAATCGCAATGAATAGTCGCTAAAAAATTGGTCCGCTTGGCGTTAGTGGATTAATGTATATATTATTTGACTAACAGGATAACATTTAGATCAAGAGTTAAAATACGTTTTTATATAAGTTACTACCTATCTATTTAATTAAAGATATTTTAATAAAATTTAAACCAGAAGTATCGGAAAGTCTTGCAACTGATACAAATGATATAATATAATGTATGTGTATATACATATATTAATAAAATATATATAATATTGTATATCATAAAGATACTTCGCTGCCGCCGCCTGCACCGCCACCGCAACGTAGAATAATTTCTCAAAGCCCATATATGTACACTGAGAAAATTAATATAATATAATATATATATTAAAATAATCCGTAGTAAAAATTACTATATTATGTAGGAAAAGTATGACATACTCAAATTATGAGGGATTTGTTACATTTATACTATACAGGGTGATCCAGAAACACATGTAACATACATATATATATTCCAATTCAGAAAATTAATTCGAGTATAACCCCGTCGGAATTTTTAAAAAATATTAATTAGGCGAGGCGTAATTAATTTTTTAAATGGGCCAATCAGAGGACGGATTAGGGAAGAAAGGTGAGCGGCGTTGTCGCGCGAGACTAATGCAACAGGTCAACGAACGAAGCGGCCGAGGCGCCTGAACATAGCTAATGCGTATCGCAGAAGCGAAGATGGCGAAAGCGAATGAATCGCAAAATATATTTTACGAGATTGATTATATGAATAAAATGTACAATCAAGGAAATGATTTTTATTTAAGTTTGAATTAGACCGCAGACTAATAAATTCATTACTACTATTATTAATTTACTTACTAAATCTATGATACGCGTGCGTTATAAATATGAGATTATTACAGTTTTTAATCTCATCGTATTTACATTAATTTATTGAAACCTTTATGACGAATTTTAAGATTAAATTGAAATATCTTAAAAACTATTTTTTATACCTTTAAAAAACTCCTTGCTGGGTAATTTTTATCGCAGCCTCCTGAAATTTTGTACATATATTGAGATATGTATTAGTTACAAAGTTACATAGCCACTTTTTTTTTAAATTAAATGTGACATTTTCGGTTTTTAAAAGATAAATTTTACAATTTGTAAATTTTTAATGGATTCTTTTTAATAACTTTATAAACCGAATTATCGTTAAAGATTTCTGTCATTCTTGATATATACTCTGACCTATACATGCAAACAGTTTTATTATCTTTATTATAACAGATTGGTATCAAAAACCTACAGCATCTGGCAGAGTTATCAATTATTTCTCAAATCATCCAATTCAGCAAAAAAAGAACATTATCTATAATTTAGTGGACCTAGTTTATTTTCCCTATGTACCAATTTTATTATTGACATGACAAATTTTATTATTTTTAATAAGAAATTTTACTACATTACATAGTAAAAACATATTCAGATATTGTTTATTATGTAATAATTATCATTTACACAAAAATATATTAAGTGTTACTATGAAAGTCACAAATTTTGCTATATTGCGTAATAAAATTTACTATGTTGCCTAGTAAGTTTCGTTCACAAAATTATAATTTTTATATTTCATGATTTATGTAACACATTAGTTTTTATAAAACTCAGTTAATAAATTTTGCTTCATCTTTTGGTATTTTTTATTATGCTAATAATAATGTTTATTTAAAATATTATAAAACCTTTCATAATGCAAATATATCCAGCGATTATTATAAAACATAGTAATTTTTATTAAAAACGATGCAAATTTTATTATAGCATTTTTCTCAGTGCAATATTATTATAATGTTTTTATGTCCAATGTCTTATCAAAGAGCCCTCTAAAGGTTAATTAATAAAGAAATATAAAAAGATGGGTACACAGATTTACATTACCCGTAACACCGGTATTTATAATTAATACCTCTAAGTACTATGTTGCGATACCGTCCCCTCTCCTCATTTCTTAGAATGATGCTTATTGTCTTTTGTTTCACTTATAAAAATATAATCTTATTAATACACTTTTTACTTTATAAGGAAATAATTACAAAAAATGTAGCATTTTGATTATAATATTTTAATATAGTGTGAATTTATTACCTAATAAACAAGTTTATAGGAAGGCAGGAATTTATCTGGATCGTATTATTTAAATAATAATTAATATTATTCTAATTAGAAAAACACATATATATCATTAACCGCACATAACACATAGTTTTTCAATTATAAAATACGATTAGCTCGTTGGTTTCTTTTTTCAATCATTAAGACTTTTTCTTGTCGTCTCTTTTCTTCTTTAAAGGCATTAATATTAGATTTCTTTACTTGTCTTCTTTCCTGAAATTAAAATATTAATAAAGCATATGGTAAATTTTAATTGTCAGTTATAAAATACATATACCATTTTAAAAATTTTAACTGCTTGTTTTCTCTCTTTTTTTTGTTGAAGAGTTTCAATTTTCGATCTTGAGCTAATAAATTTTGAAATAGAGTTCTGAGATTGTTCATTTTGTTTGGAACTATTATATTCCATGTGCAATTTAGCAACATTTACAAGAGTTAAATTAAACTGTTTTTGTTCATCAAATATTTCTTCTGGAAACCCAGTCTTTGAATTAATTTCAATTTTCATGTCGACCTGTTAAATACACACATGTTTCCATTAATATCACTGTATTATTATATTTTATTATTTATTATTATTATTATTATACACATATATAAATGTAATTTTCTGCGTTAGCACGGTATGAGTTCAAGAAACATCAATTAATTTAGATTAATATTATTGATGGAAGAGTAAGTAGAATCTTATAAGGGATTCGCTCCCGGATGTTACAAATAACATGTCCCTTGCAAGTATTGTCGTTTATTAATTGTCGCTCTGATATTACGGTCACTGTTTACTACAAACATCCTATATATATTATAGTCATTAATGACAATTAGCTCGTCATGTGCAACCTTAAGAACACCGTTACTCGTCGCACTGGAGCTCTCAATCAAGAACTCCAGTGCGCCTTGCACCACTCGGCGATGCATGGTATGCATAAAGCAAAGTTCGTACATGTGAAGCTTGCGCTTCCCGCTCGCACTGTTAGTAAGTGTCGGGTAATAAACCTATATATATATATATATATATATATATATGGGCTATTTCACGTCAAGTGGTACGATGAAAATTTTAAATCGCTCCAAAATTTGAGAACAGGCTGGAAATATCTTCCAGAAGATAGAAAAAAAATTTTAGGTGTTACAAATAATTTGCCTAAGAGTTATTCCACCATAAAAAATGGAAATTTTTCAATTTTTTAGAAAAATTTCTATTTTCCAAGCCATTTATCTCAAAATCTATTAATTTTTTTGAAAAAACATTACAAACAACTTTTGTTCAAAATAATCTTTAGAACTTATCTACCTGGGTTACAATTCTTAATTTTAAAATCTCGAAGAGATAGAACGCCCGGAAATATTGAATATCAAAAAAAGGCGACCACGCCACAATAGATTTTGATCTAACACCGCTCAAAAGATCACATTTTTCGAGAGCTTTCGAATGGCGGTGGTTAGATTATTGGCCAAAACCGCTGGTGTAGGTTATGCCCTAAAATACATGAAAATTAGTGTGTTTATGAGGTTTATGAGGCATAACCTACACCAGCGGTTTTGGCCAATAATCTAACCACCGCCATTCGAAAGCTCTCGAAAAATGTGATCTTTTGAGCGGTGTTAGATCAAAATCTATTGTGGCGTGGTCGCCTTTTTTTGATATTCAATATTTCCGGGCGTTCTATCTCTTCGAGATTTTAAAATTAAGAATTGTAACCCAGGTAGATAAGTTCTAAAGATTATTTTGAACAAAAGTTGTTTGTAATGTTTTTTCAAAAAAATTAATAGATTTTGAGATAAATGGCTTGGAAAATAGAAATTTTTCTAAAAAATTGAAAAATTTCCATTTTTCATGGTGGAATAACTCTTAGGCAAAGTATTTGTAACACCTAAAATTTTTTTTCTATTTTCTGGAAGATATTTCCAGCCTGTTCTCAAATTTTGGAGCGATTTAAAATTTTCATCGTACCACTTGACGTGAAATAGCCCATACATATATGTATATATATCTATAATATATAAATATTTCGCCGCCGTGTCTAAGAATACAGAATTCAACATATATATATGTTATATATATATATATATATATATATGGGAGATTCCATGTGAAGTGATCCAGTTAAAAAATAGAATTTTGTTTTAATGTATGGAATCAGTAAAAAACTACTTGAATAGAGTGTAGCTAAATTTTTAGACCTGAATTACAATTAGTAGCAAAGCTGTAGCCAATCAAACAATCGAATTTTTTGAAAAAATTGACTTTTTGGCCATGGTAATCACTTAATAACTCAAAATCTAACAATTTTTTCTTATATACATTAAATTTGAAAAAGTTTATTAATTTCAAGAAGAATTAGTTGAAATATTTCATTTATATTATTTTAAAACTTTGAATATGGTTATAATCAATAAAAACCTTTATAGTAAAAAAAAGGGTTGTACGATCAAAAATATTTTATCCATCCAAAAATCTAATTCATCGATGATTAATTACCTTCAAAATAATGCAAAGTTTGAGTGCGACAGAGCATTTCAGACAAAGTTATGGTGTTTTCAGGCAAATTTCTTAAAAAAAGAGAGCGAATGCATTTTATGAAAAAAACAGACTAACCGTATACTTGCATTCAAACAATATGAAACTATTATTCCTTAATATTACTAAAATATACTATTTATTGTTAGTTACTGATACTGATATGTTTAAAACGATATCGTTGTGCGATGCGATCTTAGACAAACATGTTATGCAAATTCACCGGCCGGTATTCAGTTAATTAATTTTATTAATTTATTTATTAATCTATTATTAATCTTGTGTTGATGCGATGAGAAAAGCCTAGATGCGAAAAATTGTGAGTGTGATGTGAAAAAATGTTCATAGACACGTTTGTCTTTTGTCCGAAAAATTCGTGGAACAGGACCTTGGAAAGGTCAGAGCGCGGCATTTGTTTGTACCGGGTATTGCATGCGGCGGGAACACGTGAGCGACGAAGTAGGAATCGCAGAGCGAGAGTGCAAGTGGGAAGGAGAGCGAGAGTGCGAGAGAGAAGGAGAGCGAGAGCGCGAGTGAGAAGGAGAGCGCAAGGCGGGAGTGGCCGAACGAGCTCGGGAACACTCGAGAAAGAGAGATAAGGGCGAGTACGGGAGGAGCGCGAGTTCCGGCGCGCGCGAAGTGGGGAAGAGAGCGGAGACGCGTACTTACGTAGTAGGGAAACGAGCGAGACTAGATGAGCGCAGAGCGGGGCGTTCTCCAGGCAAAGAAGCGCGAAGTGTGGCAGACGAAAGGCTAGATAGGCAGGATCTTGCGCGCTAAATTCGGATCAGCTGTTCTTCCTTTTCCTTTCTTTTCTTTTTCCTCTTTCTCGTACCGCATGCGATACAATATCGGTCCAACAAATGACTAAGCAACTTTAAAAGGATATTAAGTAAAAGTTAACGTTAACAAAGTGATGCGCTTTTTAAAATGAGAATTGACATGAGAAGAGTTTCCCCGGGCAGAAGGTTGGTCTAGACCTTCTGGAAAATAAATAATTTTTACAACAGAATCCGGATTCACATGTACCCTGTGTACATAATAAATAATAATTATTAAAGTGTTTTAAAAGTTGCATTCATCGTTACAGCTGGTCTGCTAATGTGCTGCAGGCATCGTACGTTCTCGCAGTGCATTAGTGGGGATGTGGTTGGCTACACTTTGTGTTCAAGTGTTAGTTGGCTACATTCGCTGATGGTTTAACAGCTTTGTGTTCGAGAGGTTGAACCATCAGCTGATTGCGATACATGTTTTTCAGATATGGATCACCTATCAGGAGATCAGATTCGAGTGGTATCTGAAGCAATCAAGGCTAGGCGCAATAAAAGGGAAGTACTGACCATTCCGGTCAAAAACCAGCTAATTACTTACCCCTCTACCGAATTAGGCAATTTAGTAAAATCTGAAATGATTAAATGGGATTTGAATGATGCGAAAGAGATGGGTATTACAAGCAATGAGTTGAACGATGATGCGGTTGAGGTCGACCTGAGAGACGTGGACGTGAAGGGTAAAGAGATGGGCAGAGATATTGAATGCGAAACGGACTCTGAGATGAGCGATAAACAAGATTCGATAATAAACGAGAAGCGAAATTTCAGAGAAGCGAATGTGTTAAATAAAAATGCGCCGTTGATTACTGCTGGTGAAAAATGCAACATAAGCATGCGAACTAAAAACAAAACTAAAATGCCTAATATTAAAAGAGATGATTTTTCAGATGAGATGGATGAGATGAGAAATGTGATGGAAAGAGTCACTCAAGTTATTGAGAAGAAAATGCAGCCTGTTGCGAATTTGATGATCCGGGTAAACATGGTGGTCACGGACATAAACAATTTCTTTAATTCAATGACGGGACGCGACACATCACAACAAAACAACTTGAGAGAAAATATTGATGAGATGCGCAACCTCAACGATGAGATGAGACGAATGTGTTCGGAGATGAGAGGATGCATTCGTGAAAGACGAGAGGTGTTAAGGGAAATGAAAGAGGTAAGAGATGAGTTTTATGATAATAATGAAAATGATTTTGAAGATATTGCACATAATTCGACGGAAAATTCGGGGCATGACGTTATATCGAAAGCGGATATAATAAAATTAATTAGATCAGAAGTAGAGAAAGAAAATAATTCGGAAACTAAAAATTTTAACAAATCGAATGACATGAGTGAGTTTAAAGACGCGATTAAATTACTGAATGTGAAAGATTCAAGTATAAAGAGAGATTATAAATTATCGGTACAAATGAAATACGAACTGTTTATTGATTACTTTACTTCGGAATTAATTGCTGATGAATTATTGATGAAGACTCTGAAAAACGAGACGCGACGGAAAGAGAAATGTTAACGCGAGATCAGTTTAAGTCAGAGATATTTTAATAAATCATATCGATCAAAATTATCATGCCAAATTAATTGATATTAAAGACCCGAAAGAGATGCTGGAAAAAATTGAGGAAATTAAGAGATGTGAATGTAGTTTATCGTCTGTTAACTTAAGGAAATAGTTGTATTCTTTGGTGTTCAAACGTAAAGAGAGAGTGTCAGTTTTCGTTGACAAATTTGATGAGATAATAAGAACACATAATAATATTCCTCATACTCAGACGTTTGCTGAATCTGAGATTCGTGATGCCTTTTATAATGCAATAGTACGAGAAGTGCCACAGATTCACGAACTTAATTTTGTGAACAAAAACGCGACGGGTAAGAATCCAAACTATAATAAATTAAAAATATTTCTTTTACAGCATAAAGCGATGAGGAAGGGAAGCGGAGGTGCGACAGTGAGCACTAGTGTGGAGCCTAGAGTAGCTCTGGTTGCCGCACAAATAGAAGGGATGCGTTGCTACGAGTGTCACGCATATGGGCATATTAGTCGTGACTGTCCCAGGAAAAACTCGGGAGAAAAATTGTGCTACAATTGTAGGCAATTATCACGGGACCATAAGGCCGAGAATTGCCCAAATCCCAGCACAAGAGATGCGAGCAACGGGAGACGTGGAAGAGGACGCGGTATTATAAGGTATGCGAGATTTAACCAAGAGAATCGAACTTTTAGTTAAAAAAAGACAATTTGGAAGTGATGAGAGAAATGTGAGAGATGCGCAAACAAAATTCCAGAGGCAAGCTTAAAATCGGAGGGAGCGGGATGCGTAGATATTAAAACGGGAAATAATAGAATTTTAACCTTAAATAATGTGATTTGCGCGGAATCATTGTCGGAAAATTTGCTATCCTTAGGTAAATTTGTAGACAAGGGATTAGGCATTTATTTGGATAATAAGAGAGTAGAGATATTTGATCCCATTTTGAATTAAACTTTTCTGACTGGAATATACGAGAAACCATACTGGTTGATTGAAGTCGAAATAGAAAAGCGAAGCGATAGTTTAAAATCATGTTCGGAAAAATTCAATTGTACACCAATTGCGTACCTTCTAACCAGAAGCAAAATTAAACAGACTCCTAATGTAAAATTAAATGAAATCCAAGGAATCGAATCCCAGTCGGAAATTAAGAATAAAAGTGACGTGTTGAAAGTCGGTTCAAGCTTTGTAACAACAGTGACAGATAAAAAACTGCATAACCCTAACGAAATAACTATAAACCCTGATGAAAAAAAAATGAGATGTGAAAAAGAAATTGATAGTGATACAGATTTACCTGTCCAATCAAATAAGTCAATGTTATGGCATGTGAGAATGGGTCATGCCTTTTTAAATTATCTGAGAAACTTGCAGAAGAGATTTCCTGATTTTAAGGAATTGAGTGATGTGAAATTTGATAATACCGTGCTTGAATGCGAAGTGTGTAGAATGACTAAAATGAACAGATTGCCTTTCAATGAGACGAGGATGAGAGCATCTGCTCAATTACAAATAATTCATTCGGACATAATGGGCCCGATAAGTCCGAAATGACACCCAAAGGGATATCGCTTTATTTCTGTATTTGTAGATGATTATTCTCGATTAGCTCAGGCATATTTTATGAAATTTAAAATGATACAGGATCGTGTCTTGATCACTTTGTTAAAACTTCGAGACATTTACTTGGACGAGACGCGAAAGTCTGTTATTTAAGATCAGATCAGGGCACAGAATTTACGGGAGGCGATACAATTAAAGTACTCGAAAAACTCGGAGCTGAACTGTAGTTGGCATGTCCTGATATTCCTCAGCACAATGGAGTGGCTGAGAGATTCAATCAGACTATTCAGAAGAAAGTAAGAGCGCTGATGTTTGATTCCAAATTTCCAGAAATTATGTGGGACTTGGCTTTAGGTGCTGCTGTTTATGCTTACAATAGAACTCCGCGCAAGTCAATGATGGTTTCTCCTTTGGAAAAATTCCACCCAAATTATACCGTGCATTTAAAACAATTTAGGCGTTTCGGTTGCATGGCTTATGTAAAGATTCAGAGAAAAATAGGTCCTGAGTTTAGACAGATTGCAATCCCAAGTTTCTTGTTGGATACAAAGCCACCGGTGATGTCTTGTTCAAACCAGATGAGAATAGATTTTATGAAACTCGAGATGTGAAATTCAATGAAAAAATTGTTTTTGTGACAGATTCACAAAGAATCAAATACAAGACTGGGACAATGATTTTGAAAAGGTAAACAACGAGAAGTGGTTCTTGAATTATAAGAAAGATGCGTCGAGAGAATCCGGGGAAATAATAAGAAAGGAGGGAGTAGAAAAGAGAAAGAGAGGTCGCCCGAGGAAATTGCAAGCTAAAGAAAGCGAAATAGAAAAGGAACAAATATTAAGTGATCCGAAATATAATGCACTGTTAGCGAAAATTAACTGTGACCCACAATCGTATAGAGAGGCGATGAGTTCAAAAGACAAAGAAAATTGGTTGTCTGCAATTCAGAGTGAATTGTACTCAATGAACAAAAATGAGTATGGGAACTAGTAGAACGATCTGAAATTATGAGAGGCGAAAATAAACCGAATATAATAGATTCTAGGTGGGTCTTGAAGAAAAAGATGGAAAAAGAAGGGACGTGTAAATATAAAGCGAGACTTGTTATAAGAGGCTTCAAGGTTAGAAATGAATATGATTTGGTTGAAACATACGCACTTGTTTCGAGATTAACCTTGATAAGATCGGTTCTAGCCATCATTAATAAATATGATTTGGACGTATATCAAATGGACGTGAAAACCGCTTTCTTGAACGCAACTATAAGCGAAGAGATATACATGGAATTGCCAGAAGGCATGAATGTGATGAGCAAAGAGAAGCGAGAGAAGGTCTGTAAATTGAAGAAAGCGCTGTATGGGTTAAAAATCAGTCCGAAACGTTGGAATGAAAGGTTTACGGAAGCCGCTAATAAAATAGGTTTACATACTCATGATAGCGAACCATGTTTGTTTACTTGGCGAGAGGCGAATAAAATTTTGTTTTTAGTTTTTGTATGTTGATGACATGTTAATTGCTAGCAACGATAAAGTCCGACTAAGCGAGGTGAAAACTAAATTGAAATCAGAATTTGAAATGACTGATCTGGGAGAACCGAAGTGCTTTCTGGGAATTAAGATTTGCGGGATAGAGTGAATAAAACTTTGACACTGTCACAAGAAAGCTATATATTAAAGATGTTGCAGAGATTTGGGTTTGGTGAGATGCATCCGCAGAGTACTCCGATGATTACAAACCAGGTAGCAAATCGTAAGAGACGCGAACGCGAAGAGAATAAGACGGAATCAGAATGCAAAAGTGACGAATTCAAACGAAATTTTCCCTATAGATAAGCCGTGGGTTCATCATTGTATTTAGCAAATGTGACGCGTCCTGATATCACTTATGCAGTAAATATTGTCAGTAAGCATCGAATAAATCCGAATGAGGACGATTGGGAAATGATAAAAGAAATTTTTGTATTTAAAGGGAAGTGTGTCCTTGGGTCTAAAATATACTGGTGCTACTGATGATATTCAGACCTATTCTGATGCAAGTTTTGCCGATTGTAAAATAGTTTCACAACTAGTGATTTTGTAATTAAATTGTTTGGAGATGCAGTGTCGTAAAAGACACACAAGCAATTATATGTCGCATTATTTAACTGTCAAGCTGAGTATATAGCATAGAGCGAGGCGTGTCAATATAAAATTTCGTTGTTAAATTCTCTTAAATTGATTCTAATTGATGATTTTAAACCTATGATTTTGTGGTGCGACAATAAGGCGGCTGGTGCAGCCATCCAAATGACAGGTAACAATAAGTTGCGACATATGATTGAAATTAAAGAACATTATGTGAGAGAATGTGTTAAAATGGGTTTTGTTAAAGTGATGTGGGTTAAGTCAAAAGAACAGCTTGCTGATATATTTACGAAGCTGTTGGCTTTTGATTTATATAATAAACTAACCTTCAAGATAATGAATGGATAAAGAGATGCGTATATATTATGCTTAATATGTGTGATTTGTATTTCCTTCAGGAAACAGTAAGTGATTGCAGGTCCGATCGGGATGGAGTGATGGAATTGCGATCGGCCCTTAGGTCGAGTTCCCCCTCCACTCATTATACCGTTGCGACACACGCACACGCACACGCACACGCACACGCACACGCACTCGCACACGCACACGCACACGCACACGCACACGCACACACACACACACACACACCCGTGCCGGGTTTGCTGGTCCCGCATCGTGGCGCCTCCCCAGGTGGTGGATAGGGGAATGCTTTCCAGATATGGATGGTACCGAAAAAATCAAATATTCGGGGCGAACCAAAACCAGATAGGGGAAGGCACCCCGAAATTAAACCAAGTATGGATAGTGAGCTAAAAACAACACTACCCCAAGCGGGCATGGCAATCCTGTCAAATCCCGCCACTGATTCCGATCGGGTGAAAGCCCCGGTGGTCAGTGCTGGTCCCAAGGATTTTGGGGGGGACCAAACTCACACCGTTAAAATGGTAAATGCTGCGGAGGTTGGTCACTCGGCCTCTGTAGCATCTAATGCTACGTGTGACCTGCCCTCGACTGGGATGTCGAGTGACGCTGACAGAGCTTTTCTCCGTCTGCGTGAGAAGGTAGATACCCTGGTGGAGTTTGTTCTTAATAAGAACAACATCCACAAAGAGCTGAAGAGTATGGCGAGAGCAACCAGCAGAGCTCTCAATGAATACGCGCGGGTGAACGGTGCTGTGTGTTCGACAGCGCCGAAAACTAAAATGGCGGATGCGCGTAGGGATGGTACATGCCAAACGTCGCCCATCTTCCGCGCTGAAGAGCGACAAAGGAGGCCGGTGGAAAGGGAAAAGCCCTCACCACCACAGCAACCCCCGGAGAAAAGGAAGAAGGGGTCAAAGCAGCCCACTAACAAAGGTGGGGCAACAGATGCTTCGCTATCCGTTCCTGAGACCGGTGGGAACCAGTCAAAGGTCCCTGACTGGGCAACGGTAGTGAAGAAGGACAAAAAGAAGAAGAAGATGAAGGACAGCCAGCCGAAGCAGCAAGAACAGCAGAAACGTGCCAGCAAACCGGTCAAAGGCACGGCAGAGCCTAAGGCCGGAGTAAGACCCCCACGCCCAGATGCCATCAAGATCAAGACATCTAGCGGGGGCTCTTCCTACGCTGACATTCTCCGGAAGGTCAAGGCTGCACCGGAATTAAAGACCCTAGGAGAACGGGTCACGCGTATCAGGCGCACCAGGGCTGGGGAGCTCCTCCTCGAACTGGGGCGACCCGGAACGGAAACGGCGGAGCTAACGACAGTGGTCTCGTCCACCCTGAGTGGGTCAGCAGAGGTCCAGCTGCTGACTCACAAAGTGTCTATCACCATCAGGGACATGGACGAGTCCACGACAACAACGGAGGTGGCCGCAGCGATTGCAGCAAAGATCGGGCCAAACGTGGTATCCCCGGATAATATTAAAACCAGGGGGTCCTACAGTGGCACCCTAGCTGCGACCATCCAGCTTCCGGTAGTAGCTGCCAAAAAACTGCTGCAAGACGGGAAGCTCCGGATCGGATGGGTCAATTGCAGAGTTCGACTGCAAGAGGTATCCTCGCGCTGCTACCGATGCCACGAATCGGGACACATCGCGAGGGAGTGCAAGAGCGCAGTCGACCGGTCAGCGCAATGCTATCGGTGCGGCCAAGAGGGCCACAAAGCAGTGGATTGCGAGGCCAAAGCCAAGACCTCGCATGAGAAAGGAGCACACATCAAAAATGATTAAGGTGCTCCAAATAAACCTCAACCACTGCGCTGTGGCCCAGGACCTGCTGTCCCAGCTGGTCAGAGAGGAGAGAGCGGACGTAGCGATCATCAGCGAGGAGTTCCGGGATCTCGAGAAGTCGAACTGGGTAAGGGATGCCACGGGCAAGGCGGCCATCTGGGTATGTGGAAATATACACATCTCCAGAAAGATGGTCGCCCCCCTTCCCAGCTTCACCTGGGTGGAGGTGGCGGGGGTACGCATGTACAGCTGCTACTTCCCGCCCAGCGATTCCACCGAGGACTTTGCGAGATCTCTGGATGCAGTCGTCACCAGTGCTCGGTCCTCACGGCTACCAGTCACAATCGGTGGGGACTTTAATGCTTGGGCGACGGACTGGGGTAGCGCCAAGACCAACGCGCGTGGTCGCGCACTTCTCGAGGCGTTCGCTCTACTGGGGCTGGAGATCGCTAACACAGGGACAACCCCGACTTTCACAAAAGCCGGCAAGTCGTCCATAGTCGACCTCACCTTCGTCGATCCTAGATTGATGGGGAGAGGGGGACTCGGCTGGAAAGTTAGCGATCGTTACACGGGTAGTGACCACCAAGCACTCGTGTCACCAGCTGACCAGCGGGAGGACAAAGAGAGCAGGAAGAGGAGCAAGAGAGAGATGGGCACCAGCCACGTTTGATCGTGAGACGTTCCTCTGCTCCCTTGAGGGGGCAAAAGTGGAGGGAACCGCCGAAGAAAAAGCACGAGGCCTCACGAATGCCCTAACAGCGGCTTGCGATGCCTCTATGGCCGTGAAGTTTAACCCTCGCGGCCGCCTACCGATAATCTGGTGGAATGAGGACATCGCAGAAAAGAGACGTGAGTGCCTGCGTGCCAGAAGGCTGCACCAAAGAGCGAGGGGAACACCACGGTTCCAAGATCGTTCCGCAGAATACGAACAAAAGCGGAGGGATCTCAAAGTGGCCATCAAGGCTGCCAAGAGAAGGTGTTGGCGGGAGCTCTGTGAGGAGGTGGACCACGACCCCTGGGGCAGACCGTATAAAACGGTTATGAATAAGATCAACCCCGGGGGAGCTGTTGCACCCACCGACCCCGTTTTTCTGGACGGAGTCGACTGCCACCTGTTTCCAGAACATCGGAAAAGGGCAGCAGAGACGGGCCTGATGGCCACCATTGGTGCAGCCGAGTCGCCAGACATTAGTGAAGCCGAACTGAGGATGGCCGCTAAGGGTATCTCCATACGTAAAGCCCCAGGGCCTGACGGAATACCTGGCCTGGCCGTCAAGACAGCGGCGATGAGTGCTCCGGGCTTGTTCCTGGACGCATTCAACGCATGCATAAGAGGAGGTTGCTTCCCGGCCCAGTGGAAGACGCAGAGGCTGGTACTCCTACCAAAGGGAAACAAACCCCCGGAGGAGCCATCATCTTACCGCCCGCTCTGTCTACTGGATATAGTTGGGAAGCTCCTGGAGCGGGTGATCTGCGCCAGGCTTGCAGAGGCCATCGGCAAAGGTGGCCCGTGCGCTGGCGGGCATCATGCCCAACATCGGGGGACCCCAGCAACCGCGAAGGTCTCTCCTTGCCTCGGTGGTGAGCTCCGTAATTTTATACGGAGCTCCTATCTGGGCTGATGCCTTGAACAGGCACAAGAGCTTTGGTGCTCCGTGTCAGAGAGCCTGCAGAATAGCTGCGCTATGGGTGGCCCGGGCGTACCGAACCGTATCTGACATTGCGCTCTCGGTGATCGCGGGGACCGCCCACTTCGACCTCCTGGCAGCCGAGAGAGCTGAAAGACACTGTGAGGGAGGGCGACGCGTAGAAGAGAATCGCTGCCATAACCGATGGTCATTGCGGACCGTAGAGGAGTGGCAGCGGAGATGGGACTCAGCCAGGGACGGCCGGTGGACCTACCGCATCATCCCGCGGATCCGGGAGTGGGCGAGCAGGAAACACGGCTTCGTCAGTTTCCAGCTTACCCAGGTGTTGACCGGGCACGGATGCTTCCGTAGCTACCTATTTCGTATAGGGGTCTACGGCAGCGCAGAGTGCCCGGCTTGTCCAGGGGTGGACGAAGACGTGGAACACGTCCTCCTACGGTGTCCTCGTTTCAGGGAGGAACGGGACCAGCTTCAAATCACTTGGAGCGGTCCCCTCACCCCTGAGGGCATCGGGGCGTGCCTGCTTGGCTCCCAGGAGGGATGGAACGCGGTAGTGACGCTCTGTACGTCCGTAGTGGACAGGCTGGGTCTCATCAGAAGAGACGAGGATAGAAGAATTGCGATAGCAACAGTAGTGGGCTAATCTAGCCGTGCCTCCCCCCGCGAAGTAATGCCTTGCGGCGGTTTCCGCGGGGGAATAAAGGTAAGAAAAGAGGTGGAGTTTTAGTGGGTATGCCTATCGACATCCTTCGGTAGGAGAGTCTCGCATGGCTCCAGTCATGGTGCATTAAGCATTTCTCCACCTCTTCGGAAAAAAAAAAAACACACACACACACACACACCCACACACCCACACGCACCCACCCACACACCCACCCACCCGCACCCACCCACACCCACACCCACACCCACACACACACACACACATATATATGGGGTATTCCACTTGAAGTGGTCCGATCAAAATTTTAAAATGCACCAAATTGTGAGTACACATTGCAAATGTTTTTCAGAATACAGAAAAAAATTTTTAGGTACTGGAATCTATTTGCTCAAAACTTATTCTAACCTCAAAAAGTGAATTTTTTCTATTTTTTTTCAACACCATCTGGGTTTACCGCTATTTAACTCAAAATCTATCAACGTCCGTACATGCAGACTTTATATTTTTTAACTCTTCTTATATCTCTCTTGGATTTTCGAAAAAATGAAATTTATTTATTGAAAGTGATCGCGGAACCACACGGATTAATTAGTAATAGTGTTTTACTTTTGTATAGGTGTTTAATTACTTTTTTAAATGGTTTAACCTCGATTATTTAAAGCGATTATTTATTTGTTTATCTCGATCAGTTATAACTGAAGGTAACATTAAGGACTGGACATCATGAACAGGAAGGGAATATTTTGTTTTTAATTTCGTAATATGGGTTCCAGTAGATGATGCCCCGTCGACCTGGAGGTAACAGTAGGGACCTGGACATCTTCTACAGGAAGAAAATTTTTTTTTTTGATATCGTAATAAGTCTTTCAGTAGGAGTTGCCCCGATGACCTGGAGGTAACATTACCGACCTGGACATCATCTACAGCAAGAAAATTTTTTTTTTGGTTTCGTAATAGGCCTTCCAGTAGATGATGCCCTGTTGACCTGGAGGTAACATTACCGACCTGGACATCTTTTATAGGAAGAACAAATTTTTTTTTGATTTCGTAATATGCCTGCCAGTAGATGATGCCCCGTCGACCTGGAGGTAACAGTAGAGACCTGGACATCTTCTACAGGAAGAAAAATTTTTTTTTGATTTCGTAATAGGTCTTGCAGTAGATATTGCCCCGATGACCTGGAGGTAACATTACCGACCTGGACATCTCCTACAGGAAGAAATATTTTTTGTTTTGATTTCGTAATATGCCATTCAGTAGATGATGCCCCGTCGACCTGGAGGTAACAGTAGGGACCTAGACATCTTCTACAGGAAGAAAAATTTTTTTTTTGATTTCGTAATAAGCCTTTTAGTAGATGATGCACCGTCGATCTTGAGGTAACAGTAGGGTCCTAGACATCTTCTACAGGAAGAAATTTTTTTTTTATTTCGTAATAGGCCTTTCAGTAGATGTTGCCCCGTTAACCTGGAGGTAACATTAGAACCTGGACATCATCTACAGGAAGAAAATTTTTTTTTTATTGTTATAATGAAACTTCCTGTAGATGATGCTTCGATGACCTGGAAGTAAAATTACTGACCTGGATATCTACTACAGGAAGAAAATATTTTTTTTTGATTTCGTAATATGCCGTCCAGTAGATGTTGCCCCGATGACCTGGAGGTAAAATTAGTGACCTGCACATCATCTACAGCAAGAAAATTTTTTTTTTGGTTTCGTAATAGGCCTTCCAGTAGATGATGCCCTGTTAAACTGGAGGTAACATTACCGACCTGGGCATCTTCTATAGGAAGAAAAATTTTTTTTTTGATTTCGTAATATGCCTGCCAGTAGATGATGCCCCGTCGACCTGGAGGTAACATAAGGGACCTGGACATCATCCACAGGAAGAAAATTTTTTTTTTTACTTTTATAATGAACCTTCCAGTAGATGATGCCCCGATGATCTGGAGGTAACATAAGGGACCTGGACATCATCTACAGGAAGAAATTAATTTTTTTTTAATTTCGTAATGTGCGTTCTAGTTGATAATAATAAAAATAATAATAAATAGTAATAAAATAATATAAATAACATAAATACCGTAATATATAACATAAACTACCTAATATATAAATAAATTATAATTATATATGTATGATCAATATTTAATTATTTGGTTGAGTTTTTATATAAATTAGTTATATATATAGACAAAAATTATTAAAATATTTATACTATATTTTTTTATTTTATAAAATTTATAAAATATAGTTTTACAATATTTAATATGTAATGTTATAATCAATCTTACGTAAATAGCAAATTTTAATATCAAAATAACAAAAGTTCTTACATCATATATAGTGAAATGTATATACTACATAAATTAAAATTTGTATAATAAGTATTGTAGAAATATTTTATATATGCGTATACGTTCATTTCTTTTTCAGTATTCAATTGTTTTGAGTCGACTTTTTAATTTAAGGCTATTCTAATTACTCCATTCGTCCAATAGGTGGCGTGTATAAAATTTTCTATTTTTCCAGTTCTTCTCGCAAATGCTCAAAAATGTGTCAACTATTATATATGAAACAACAAGATATTTAGTTATTATGCGAAAATGTATCTTCCGTTCAGCGTATTGCAATGATAGCGATTGAAATAATATTTAAATTTGTGACTAATAAGTGTAATGAATAAATATATGCGAGTGAATAAAAAATTCTATCAACTGCGTAAGAATAGTATATAATTAAATCTCCAAATATTAAATGTTTCTGTAGTACTTAATTGACAAAAGGAATTCCCCCAATATATACATTCTATTTCGAATTAATTAAAAACAAAATATAACTCATTTTTACTTCCTTAAATTCGCATTTAAAAAATACCAGATTGAATAATAAAATTTGCTGACTTATATAATAAAAATTACTATATTGAAAAATTAAAAATTACTATATACAAAAATTATTATATTGCTGAGATGTCACACTTTTCCTATACAATATAGTAATTTTTAATATAGATTATTTTAATATTAATTATAATATTTTTCTCAGTGTATAAAAAGTGCTATTACCAAATTACCAATAACACACAAATTAATAAGTACTGCTAAATAAATAAAACAATTATTTGAAAACGATGTATACATATCACATGACAATAAAAAATCAATAATAATTCCTTTATGAAAAGTGCTATTGCAATAATAATTAAACTCTATTTCATACAAAAATAATTATTTTTATAGATAATTTCTATTTTTTTAATATTACCATTTTAGTTCATCGTATAATAATAATAAATTCATTAATTATTATACATATGATAATAAATCTATATGGGTACAATTTAATTAATAATAATTGAATGTAGTTAAATAATAAAATATGTTTTAGTTTAATTTAATATTATCTATTAAATAATGATTTTTCAGCGAGCGAGCGTGAGCGGGTGAGGATTTTGGCTAGTTCCCATTTAAATTTTTAAAAAAATTTCATGTTTCTTTAAATTATCATAACTATTTATAGAATTGAAGGCCATAAAATTGCTACAGATCATTTGAAAGGTATTGCTCCAAGCTTTCTTTTAGACATTTGGATAAAAAAATCAATTGTGACGAAGTTACAATTTTTTTAAGTTAAATATTGACATGTAGTTTATGTAACATTAACCTTGAGATTAGAAATTCTAACCCAGAAGGATAAATTCTAGACATAATTAGCAACAAATGTTATATATAATGTTTTATAGTAAAAGTTGATAGATTTTGAGTTAAATAGCGGTAAACCCAGCTGGTGTTGAAAAAAAATAGAAAAAATTCACTTTTTGAGGTTAGAATAACTTTTGAGCAAATAGATTCCAGTACCTAAAAATTTTTTTTTGTATTCTGAAAAACATTTGCAGTGTGTACTCAAAATTTGGTGCATTTTAAAATTTTGATCGGACCACTTCACGTGGAATACCTCATATATATATGGGAGATTACATGTGAAGTGATCCAGTTAAAAAATAGAATTTTGTTTTAATGTATGGAATCAGTAAAAAACTACTTGAATAGAGTGTAGCTAAATTTTTAGACCTGAATTTCAATTAGTACCAGAGTTGTAGCCAATCAAAAAGTCGCATTTTTTGAAAAAATTGACTTTTTGGCCATGTTTATCACTTAATAACTCAAAATCTAACAATTTTTTCTTATACACATTAAATTTGAAAAAGTTTATTAATTTCAAGAAGAATCAGTTCAAATATTTCATTTATTTTATTTTAAAACTTTGAATATAGTTATAATCAATAAAAACCTTTATAGTAAAAAAAGGGTTGTACGATCAAAAATATTTTATCCATCCAAAAATCTAATTCATCGATGATTAATTACCTTCAAAATAATGCAAAGTTTGAGTGCGGCAGAGCATTTTAGGCAAAGTTATGGTGTTTTTAGTCAAATTTCTTAAAAATAGAGAGCGAATGCATTTTATGAAAAAAACAGAGTAACCGTATACTTGCATTCAATCAATATGGCACTATTATTCCTCAATATTACTAAAATATACTATTTATTGTTAATTACTGATACTTTTATTTAGTTGTTATTAAGTCTGATACTTTTAGTTATACCTGTTATATAATTGGATTTATTGGAATTATAAAAAGTTTTAGGTATTTATCCAATTATATAACAGGTATAACTGCTTATACCTACTGCTTTGTGTTTGTAAGCAGCTTAGAGATTGAAAAGTATCAGTAACTAACATTAAATAGTATATTTTAGGATTATTGAAGAATAATAGTGCCATGTTGTTTGAATGCAAGTATACGGTTACTCTGTTTTTTTCATAAAATGCATTCGCTCTCTATTTTTAAGAAATTTGACTAAAAACACCATAACTTTGTCTAAAATGCTCTGCCGCACTCAAACTTTGCATTATTTTGAAGGTAATTAATCATCGATGAATTAGATTTTTGGATGGATAAAATATTTTTGATCGTACAACCCTTTTTTTTACTATAAAGGTTTTTATTGATTATAACTATATTCAAAGTTTTAAAATAAAATAAATGAAATATTTGAACTGATTCTTCTTGAAATTAATAAACTTTTTCAAATTTAATGTGTATAAGAAAAAATTGTTAGATTTTGAGTTATTAAGTGATAAACATTGCCAAAAAGTCAATTTTTTCAAAAAATGCGACTTTTTGATTGGCTACAACTCTGGTACTAATTGAAATTCAGGTCTAAAAATTTAGCTACACTCTATTCAAGTAGTTTTTTACTGATTCCATACATTAAAACAAAATTCTATTTTTTAACTGGATCACTTCACATGGAATCTCCCATATATATATTTTAAATTTGTTTTTTCAAGAATAGATATTATGTGTATTTTTTCCGTGCGCAAAAAAAAGTTGGTAATATAATTTGAAAAAATATGTATTAGTTTACTTATTCCTGAAAACTCATAAAATAAAAACGGACCTAAAATTTAATGTAATGATTTTTAAAAAAAATGAACAATTTTTCGAAGATAAAATAAATATTAATCAACTATAACATACACTTTTCCAAATATCTATATGTGAAATATACAATAAGTTAAAAATTAAATACATTAATTATTGCATTTTTAAGATAATTCTATTATAAACAGTAATGGCAAAAGAAAATTCAATTTTTAACAGTGGCAATATAAAATACGAATTACATTTGAAAAGTTTTTCGAAAATTATTAATTTAGTTGCATTTAATTTAAATATTATTTAAATCAAAATTTAAAAATTGTATGGATATATAAGTGAGTAGATTATGTATATTTATAGAAAACAATATTTTTAATAAACAAGTATGTATTTATTAGCAACAGTAGGTTTTTTAAGGAATGAATTTCATTATAATAATCAAGATAAATATATGGGCTCTGTAACTAAAGGAAAAAATAAATTGGATATAATTATGGATTAAAACGCAAATTTTGAAAGAGGGTGCAAATTACGAATTAAGGGAGAAATGGAAGAAACAGGTTTTTATTTATATGCCACTAAAATTATATAAATAGTTCTATAAAATGAATAAAACTTAATACAAAAATTTATTTAAGAAGAAAGTTTTATTACTCTAAAAGTACAAAATATTAATGACACATAGAACCTTTGGCGATGATCCTTCGTCATTAAATAAATTAATTTTAAGAAGTAAAGTTCTATTTAGATCCGTTTAAAATAATCTTAAATTTTAATAAGTTTTTACTAAATACTATAATTAAGTATATGCACTTTACTATTTTTGGTAAGTTAATTGTTCATTAACACACACACACACACACACTCACACACACACACACACATATATATATATATATATATATATATATATATATCTTATGTATTACACCGCTGGTGTTAGTTATGTCCTAAACTACGTGAAAATTAGTGATTTTATGAGGTTTATGAGACATAAGTTACACCAGCGGTCTTGGCCAAAAATATAACCGAAGCCATTCGAAAGCTCTCGAAAAATGTGATCTTTTAAACGGTGTTAGATCAAAATCGATTGTGGCGTGGTCGCCTTTTTGTTATTCAATATTTCCGGGCGTTCTATCTCTTCGAGATTTTAAAATTAAGAATTGTAACCAGGGTAGATAAGTTCTAAAGATTAATTTAAACAAAAGTTGTTTATAATGTTTTTTCAAAAAAATCAACACATTTTGAGATAAATGGCTTTAAAAGTAGCAATTTTTCTAAAAAATTGAATAATTTCCACTTTCCATGGTCGAATAAGTCTTCGGCAAATTATTTTTAAAACCTAACATTTTTTTTTTATATTCTGGAAGATGTTTCCAGCCTGTTCTCAAATTTTGGAGCGATTTAAAATTTTCATCGTACCATTTAACGTGAAATAGCCCATATATATGTATATAAACACCAGTATCGGTACTTATGGTGACACTTCGTGTTATCTTGGTGTTTTGAGATTATAAAACATATGTAACGACTCAGATATAAGGGGGAGAATAGTAATTGACAGAATAATGCGTAAAGAACCAATAACCCAAATATCCAATAACCCAAATACCTAAATACCCCTCACCGGTAAAAAAGCACACTTTGACCTTATAATATTAATGAAGGATTGAAGTTATAACCTGATTCGAAGTGTCGGAGGCCTCCGGCACCTCGAAAGACGTTATAACTTCAATCCTTCATTAATACTATAACGTCAAAGCGGGGCTCACAAAGATAATTTTCCGATTTTTTGTGTGTCGGCATAAGTACGGATACATGGTTGAATTTTCGGAGGAATTATGCTGACGTCGGCATAATTACCCCAAAGTAAGCACAATTCCCATTTCCCGTAAGAATTTGTCGGCATAAGTACCGATTGATCAATTTATGTATATATATATATATATGTGTGGGTGTATGTGTACGTGCGTGCGTGCGTGTGTGTGTACGGCGGAATACATATATATATATATATATGGGGTATTCCACGTGAAGTGGTCCAACCAAAATTTTAAAATGCACCATATTTTGGGTACATTTTGCAAATGTTTTTGAGAATACAGAAAAAAATTTTTAGGTACTGGAATCTATTTGCTCAAAAGTTATTCTAACCTCAAAAAGTGAATTTTTCCATATTTTTTTCAACACCAGCTGGGTTTACCGCTATATAACTCAAAAGCTATCAACTTTTACTATAGAACATTATATGTAACATTAGTTGCTAATTATATCTAGAATTTATTCTTCTGGGTTAGAATTTCTAATCTCAAGGTCAATGTTACATAAACTACATGTCAATATTCAACTTGAAAAAAGTGCAAGTGCGCCACCTTTGATTTTTTCATCCAAAAGTCTAAAAGAAAGCTTGGAGCAATACCTTTCAGATGGTCTGTAGCATTTTTATGTCCTCCAATTCTGTAAAAAGTTATGACAATTTAAAGAAACACGAAATTTTTTTAAAAATTTAAATGGGAATTACCATGTTAATTTTTGTGAATTTTTTGTCTTTCTTTAAATTGTCATAACTTTTTATAGAATTGGAGGCCATAAAATTGCTACAGACCATTTGAAAGGTATTGCTCCAAGCTTTCTTTTAGACTTTTGGATGAAAAAATCAAAGGTGGCGCACTTGCACTTTTTTTAAGTTGAATATTGACATGTAGTTTATGTAACATTGACCTTGAGATTAGAAATTCTAACCCAGAAGAATAAATTCTAGATATAATTAGCAACGAATGTTACATATAATGTTCTATAGTAAAAGTTGATAGATTTTGAGTTATATAGCGGTAAACCCAGCTGGTGTTGAAAAAAATATGGAAAAATTCACTTTTTGAGGTTAGAATAAACTTGAGCAAATAGATTCCAGTACCTAAAAATTTTTTTCTGTATTCTGAAAAACATTTGCAAAGTGTACCCAAAATTTGGTGCATTTTAAAATTTTGATCGGACCACTTCACGTGGAACACCCCATATATATATTTTTAAATTGTTTTTTCAAGAATACATTATATATGTATTTTTTTTCGGTGCGCAAAAAAAAAGTTGTTAACATAACTTGAAAGAATGTGTATTAGTTTAATTATTCTTGAAAAAACTTATAAAATTGTTATATGTATACTCAATAACGGATCTAAAATTCAATGTAATGCTTCAAATATAGATGCAAAATTGTTTGAAGACTAAATAAATATTAATCAAGTATAACTTTAAAGTAAAGTTAAAAATTAAATACATTAATTATTGTATTTTTAAGATAATTCTATTATAAACAGTAATGGCAAAAGAAAATTCAAATTTTAACAGTGGTGATATACAATACGAATTACAATTAAAAAGATTTTCAAAAACTATTAACCTTGGAGCATTTAATTTAAATATTTTATAATTTAATATTCTGACGTCTCCGTCAAAATTTATAGAAAATAATAAGAAGAAAACTTAGAATATATGTAGAATATATATATATAGGAAAAATTAAAGAATTTTATGAGCGGCTTCGATGCGTACCGAGTGAGAGACTTCTCTCGCTTTACAACTCGACCCTAGTCAAGTGAATTGTAACCAGATGTGGCGCTTGACCTGCGTTCGATGCGAATGAACATCGATGCATCTTCTATGCGTTTTTAAGCTATGTTAAGAAGCCTTACCAAAAAAATATTATATTAAATATTATTTCCGTTTCTTTTATATTATCATATTTTGTTATTATAGAAAATAGTGTTAATTATATATTTTTATATAATTCCTTATATTTTCTTTTATTCTCTTTTATAATAATAATAATTTTACTATTTTAATTAATAATTAAAATTCTATAAATATAAATTTTTTTTTTAATACTTTAAAATGATTATTAGATTCAACCATAATTCAACAATAAATAATAGTTAAACGAATATCTGTATATTTTATACTATAACTTTTTATTAAATTAATATACAGCTTTCATTCAAATTTGTAAATGTATAACTTTTTATACAGAATTTAATTATTATATCCAATTTTGAAAATATCTATCATTTATTGTTTAATTAAGAAATATTATAAAATTAAGAAAAAGCGAGCGTGCTAGAGAGAAGGAAATATTGTCCCTCTCTACTTTACTTTAAGGGCTCCGAAAATGTTCTCCTACTCTGTTTTTTATCTTTCTCTTACGTAACGAGCATATATGTAGGAAAACGTGCGTGGGCGTTAACTTGGTCTACAATTGGTGCAGCTTTTCTCCCGTTTAAGAAAATTCGAGCAAGGAAAATTCAAGGATCATCCTCATTCGTTGAAATTGAAGCTCTTTGTCTTACACATTGGTTCAAATGTGGACACCAAGGACCACAGCATCATTCATTGATCATCCCTCGAGTGGAGAAATTTATGGTTGATCTAGTCCACAGGCGGACTAGAGGCAACTTGGTGTTTCACACTCAATTTTTCTATTTTCAATTCTTAATTTTTCATTTATAATCAAATTCAATCTATATTGTAAAATATTATATTAAAATTAAAATCCAAGTATTAAAGAAGAAAAAAATAATAAAAAAAAAAGTAATTCAAATTTTATTATTTCAACCTATTTAGAATTAAATAATAATCAAAGAGAGTAAGTTGACGAAGAAAACTTTGGGTTCACTTGGAAACAAGGAGAACTTTGTGGTTCATTCGACGAATTTTATTATTAGTTTTTTTTTGTTTACATATAAGATAGACAGCATTTTAAAATAAGGATAAAATCAATAAAAATCGGATTTAAGAAAGGAATAAAAATCAAATTAATTAATTTTGGTAGATAAATCAATTTTTAAAGTTTAAGCACGGTAGCTCTCTATATTTTCGAGTTGTACGTTTTTTAGATGCTTGAACCCTGCTATTATACGAAAGTATAGGCTAAAACGAAGCGCGCCGCGTTGTATGTAGCGAACCGAAGGAAAAGAGACAATTTTTTATGACTCTATATAACGGTCAACTCTTTGCCGAATTTTCACTTTCTCGTTCCTTCAGAACGCTCAAACAACAGTCACATATTTGGAGGCCCCGGGTGAGGATCTATCCTATTAGAAAACGTCAAAACGCATAGTGAACAATTATTATTTCGCTCTTTCTAGTTTTTTTTTTTTTTTAAATAGTAGTATTTATAGTAAAAATATAAAAATCGTGATTTCCAAAGTGCAAAAAAGAGTTTTAAATAAAAGTAAAGTATAGATCATAGTTTTTTGATTATAATATATATTTCAAAATCGTTAACCGAGTTTTTTTTTTTTGTCTTTTTAAGTGAATCAAAGATATTTTACAGTTGATTTTAAATGGTCGCGTGCGGCGAAAAAAAATTATTGGCGTAGAATAAAGCGTCGGAGTGAGCAAATTGTCCAATCTGCTGGGAAAGTTCCAGAGGCTTTAGCGAAGAAAATTGACACTCAGTTTTTATCGGATATAAAAATTATCCCTTTTGAAGTCAAAGACAATGAATGGGCGAAAAATAGATACGATTTATATCTAAATAAATCAAAAAAATTAAAAGCGACCAGAATTGTGGTAGATTTACCAGTGACAAATTTTAAGGTTAATAAAGTGAATAATGTTGATCAAGAAATAGTAAAGGAGTTAAAAATTAAGAAAGTAGTAAAAAAAAAAAAATTAAGTGATGAACAATTGAAAACCATTAAAGATAGAGTGAAAAATAAAATTAAGAAAGTTGAAATAAAAGAGAATAAAAATAAGATTAATAAATGTAACAAAAATAATAGCAAAGTAAGAAATTATATAGAAAAAATTGTAAAGGAAAAACAATTATGTACACCGCGAATTTTAAGAAACTTAAATATTAATAATGAAAATCGAATAAAATTTATTGATTTACCAGAAACAGATTCTAAAAAAAAGTCAATGTTAAATTTATCAGTTGAAAATAAAAATAAAGAATTAAAAGAATCGGAAATAAAGAAAACTCCAATAATTACTAATAAAATTGATAATTGTATAAAAAGTAAAATTAAAGGACCTTGTATTAGAAAATCGACACAGCCTTTAAAACCGTTTTCTAGTAAGAGAAAATTAATTGATGATTTTAAATTAGAAGAGAAAAAAATTTGTAAAAATATCTTTGGAGATACTTTGTCTGATTTAGACTCCGATTGAAATTTTTTTTTTTCCTCTTTTATACAGATATATATGTATATTTTTTTATACTTGTAATTACCGATTATATTATATTTTTGTAACGTATTTTAATAAATAAAAACAAGATATTTGGATATTTCTATGATGCTAACCTGAGATTTATCCAAATATAATATTTTATTATTTTATAATTGGTGGAAGTTTATTTTGAGTCCTGAAAATTTTTTTTTAGAATTTTTGAACCAACAATTGGGCGGTTTAATCCATTTTTGATATTTTTTTTTAATGACTCCGGATTTAAATAAAATAATTTTTGATGGAACGGAAAATGTAATTGATGATATTCATGAAAAAATTTTTGATTTCAATGATTATTATTATAATTATTTATATAAATATTTTAATAAACTTGAAAGAAAAATTAAAGATTTAGAAAATTTAATTTCAATTCGGTATATGAACATACGTACATATAGTATAGTAAATAATAATAAAAAGAAAGTTTAAAAGGATTAGATTGTACATTAGTTAGTCGGTCATCCGATATCGATAATTTAATAAATTCCATAAGTAGATTAACATTAGAATAAATGTCTCGTTGGCGAATTATAAGCCGGTTTTCTAATGATCAATTTGCAGAAATAGAGGAAAGATTAGAATTTATTGAAGAAAATAGTGAAGAGTTATTTTTTAATTGTAAGATATTATTGTGTAGAATAGAAAAAGCAGAAAAAAGATTAGAATTTTTGTTTAATTGGATGCGGGCTTTAACTGATTCCAATAACGAAATAAAAGAGTCAATTAAAACTTATGAATTTTTATTTTTACAACAACAAATAGCTATAACTAACCTCGAAAAATTAATGAAAAATTTAAATCAGTGATTATTATTTATTCTTAATGAATCCGGATGCTCGTTTAACACGCAGTCAAAGAAAATTCCTTAATATTGAATTAGATCCTTTGGTAACAGTTCGTTCGAAAATTGATTCTACACAGAAAGTTTCTAGTTCTGATTCCGAGTCAAGTAACCCTGAAGGTCCTCAAAATAATTCTGATAATTTTGAAAAATTTTTTAAATCAAAATCTATTAGTACTACTGACTTAACAAAAATAGATAGTAGTGAAATTTTTAATTTTAAAGAACCAGAGGTAGAAGTAAAAGCAATAATGGCTACTGAAGGCCCCCCCCAGCCCAAGTTATATCCTTAAAGGATGCTATGGCCATTGTACCCGAATTTGTCGGGGAAAATATGCCCCTAACTGTTTTCTTTGAAGCTTGTGATGAAGCTAGAGAAATTGTAGGTGATAGAAACGAGTTAAATCTTACTAAATTATTAAGATCAAAAATAATAGGTGAGGCAAGGAAGGCTATTCATGGGCAAAAATTTAATAATTTAGATGCGTTAAAAAAATATATAAAAGCTATATATGCGCCGGCCAAAACCGTTCATCAATTGCAAGCCGAAATGGGTAATGAATTTCAAAGAGATGATGAGTCGGTCATAACATTTGCAAATAGAATTCGTGAGTTGAGTAGAAAAATTTTTGATCGGAAAATGATAGTAATGAAGTAGGGATCAAGGATAGAATTGAAAAATTTACTGTTGAATGTTTTAAAAATGGATTAAAACCGGAAATTGAACAAAAACTTGAAAATGCAGATGATATACAAAACATAGTAAAAAACGCGGTAAAGGCCGAAAAAATTGTATTAGCTCAAAAGTCTTTAAGAAATAAAGGCCAAAATATTGATTATTCAATTAAAAATAAAACTAAAAAAATTAATTTGTGTACGATATGTAATACAGAAGGCCATGAAACGTCAAATTGTAATAAGAAAAATTCAGTAATCTGCCACCATTGCCAACGTCCCGGTCATAAAATCAAAGATTGTTTTTTACGTTTAAAACAACAAAGTAATTTTAATTTAATTTGTCAATTATGTAGTCGTATTGGACATTCAGCTAATCAATGAAAACCTAAATCCACAAATGTAGTTGTTTGCCAAATATTTCAAAAACCTGGACACAATGCAGAAAAATGTTATTTTAATAAATCGAATAATATTAATAATAAGGTTACATGCCAATTATGTTCTAAAGTCGGGCATTCTGCTAATCAATGTAGAAATAAAAATGAGAATAAATCTAATAAATTTTGTAAATATTGCAAAAATAATGGGCACGAAATTAGTGAATGTAGAAAACGTATGTATAATGAAAATCTTAAGGCGGGAAACGGCCAGTGTGTTCTGAAAGTAGGCGCGAGTTCGGAACCACCGAAAACTCAGGCGCGTCAAGTAAATATGACTCAAGTGGACGAAGCTTTATGCGAATTAATACCCTTAGATTAAAAAGTTTCGGTAAACTTATCCCGTATATTTCATGTAGATGTATTACAAAAAAATTTAATTTAATGATAGATTCAGGCTCTCAAGGAAATATTATTAAATTTAGCGCCTTACCATTGGAAATGAATATTTGTTCTGATGAAATAATATTAATAAAAGGTATTTCAGATGATATTAATAAATCTATTGGTACAGTTAAAATAAAAATTTTAAATTTTCCTACTAAATTTCATGTTGTTGGCGATTCTTTTGGAATTATATATGATGGAATTTTAGGTGCTCAATTCTTTAATGAAACAGAGACCATTATTAATTTTGATAATAAAACTCTCATTTGTAATAATATGATAGTACCATTTAGACAAGATTTTAATGTAGAACAAAAGGTAGAAATTAATAGAGTAATTAATATTAATATTAAAAATAATACTGCTTTACCTTTTATTGATATTTTGAATAAAAATGATGGTAATAAAGGTCAATTTTTAATAGATACTGGTGCTGAAGGCAGCCTCATAAAGAAGAGCTTAATACCTCAATTTTGCAACATAAATAAGTCTAGGGCTATATATTTAAAGGGAGTAAATGGTGATTTTATACCTACTTTAGGATCAACCGAAATTTTGTTGTTAGGTTATACAATAGATTTCCAAGTTGTACCGGATGAATTAAGTATTCCTTGCGAAGGTATAATCGGAGTAGAATATTTGGAAAAATCAAAAGCAATAATAGATTTTGGAGCTGGAATGTTTAAGGTTCAAGATAAAATTCAAATATTAAAACCTTGTGTAGAATTTACAGTACCAAAAATAAACGAAATGCAAAATGGAAGTTATTATGATGAATATGATAGTGATAATCCAATACAGACTAAATACGAAAATGCCGAGTTTAATTTTACTGATAATAAAATTAATTTAAGTGAAAGTTATAGTTCATATTTTTCAACGGAACAAGTTTTTAAAGATTTAAATATAGAATCTAAACTATTTGAAGATGATACTGATTATCTTAATATTTGTAGTAGTCAATTAAGGTCTAATTTAAAAGAAATAAGTACAGTAGAAACTAAATTATCTCGCTTAGATAGGTTAAAGGGTTTAATGAAACTAAATTATCTTAAGGATAAGGAATTAGATCAAGCATATAGGTTAATAAAAAATAATTTAGATATGTTTTATTTAGAAGGTGATGAGTTAACAGTAACCAATGTAGTAACTCATAGGATACCTACGGTTGACGATATACCGGTGAATACAAAACAATATAGGTTACCTCATACCCTAAGGGATGAAGTAGAAAGGCAAGTACAAGAATTGTTAAAAAAAGGAATTATAAGACATTCAAGATCGCCTTATAATACTAGTCTCTGGGTCGTACCAAAAAAGGCAGGATCGGATGGTAAACCAAGATGGCGTGTAGTATTAGATTTTAGACCTCTTAATGAAAAAACGATTCCAATGTCTCACCCAATACCAAATATTACGGATATTTTAGACCAAGTAGGGAATGCGTGCTGGTACTCAGTGATGGACTGCGTGGCGGGGTTCCACCAAATTTTATTAAATGAGAAGGATGCAGAGAAAACTGCTTTCTCCACAACCTCTGGGCATTATGAATTTGTTCGAATGCCCTTTGGATTACGAAACGCTGGTGTAGAATACCAGCGAGCGATGAATTTTACCCTACAAGGATTGATCGGAAAAGGTGTTTTTGTTTATATGGACGACATTGTTATTTATGCAAAAACATTAGAAGAACATGAAGAATTGTTTAATGAAGTAATGGATAGACTACGCAAAGCTAATTGGAAATTGGAACCTGAAAAATGTAATATTTTAAAAAAGGAGGTGACATATTTATCGCATATTCTAAGTAAGGATGGAATCAGACCCGATCCTAATAAGGTTACAGCAGTAAGAGAATTTCCTCGACCAAAAACTGAGAAAAATATACGACAATTTTTAGGTTTAGCTGGTTATTATCGTCGATTTATTAAAGATTTTACTAAAATCGCAAAACCATTAACCAAACTTTTACAGAAAGATAATAAATTCGAATGGAATGAAAATACAGAAACAGCTTTTATAACCTTAAAAGATATTTTATGTTCTGTTCCATTATTAGGATTTCCTGATATGACTCAACCATTTATAATTACAACAGATGCATCAGGATATGCTATAGGTGGCATACTTTCTCAAGGAAAGCTTGGAAAGGATAGGCCAATAGCTTATACTTCCCGCGTTTTAAGAGGACCCGAGTTAAAATATGATACTTATGAAAAGGAAGCACTTGCAGTTATTCATGCAGTTAAGGAATTCAGACCTTATGTTTTTGGAAGAAAAGTAACAATTGTAACTGACCATCAACCTTTAGTATGGTTTAAGACTGCTAATTTAAATACTCGTGTTCAAAAATGGAGGTTCAAACTTTCAGAGTATGATTATAATATAATTTATAAACCGGGTAAACAAAATATTCACGCTGACGCATTGTCAAGAAATATATCAACGACAGAACAGATTAATGTTATAACTCGTACACAAAAATTATTACAAGAGGCTGAAAATACCAAAAATGACCAAGAGAAAAATCAAATTAAAAGTAAAATAGAAGAAGTCAATTATGCAGAGAGTAGTGATAGTAATAGTGATGTAGAAGCAGAAATTAGTAAGCGGGATAGTCATAATAGAGTTAAAAAAATGTTAAAAATAATATACGTAAATCAATTCATAGTTCTAGTAGTTCATTATCCTCGCCAGATGAAGATTTTAATCAAAATAAGCTAATAGCTTCAAAAGAAAATAATTTATCATCTTTTAATGAAACTTATCTGATGAGGATATAATAGATAAAATTTTTAATAATAAAAATCAAATTACAAATAACATAGTTGAGACCAAAGAATTATTACAATTCCGAAGTGATAATATAGTCTATTTTATAGATAGTAGTGGTAAGCCATGTGACGAAGGAGCTCAAGGGTTACTTTTAGCTAATAAAATACCAGAGAAACGAAATTTAGAAGTAGGTACTATTAATACTTATAAGCGTATAAATAATAAATATCTAATTGCGTTATGCATTCGTGGACCTACTCCTGAATCTCAAATTTATATTAAAAAACAAATTTATAATACACTATTAACGTTAAAGCAAATAATACAGGTAAAAAATTTTGAATTTAGTATAGCCAAAAGTAAATATATAGAAAATGTTAGTTGGTTAGAAGTTTTAGAATTAATTGAATCAGCGTTTAAAAATACTAATATTAAGGTTATAATTTGTAAAGGAATATTGAAATATGTACCTGAAGAAAAAAGGAATGAAATATTTTACGAGCTTCATAGCTCACCTATAGGAGGTCATAGAGGTATCTCAAAAACATATAATAGAATAAAGCAAGATTATTACTGGGAAGGTATGAAACAAGATATACAAAGACGTATACAGCAATGTCTTGATTGTCAGTTAAAAAAGCTTGTTCGATTAAAAACTAAACAACCGATGATTATTACTGATACTCCTGGTACAACGTTAGATAAATTAGCAATGGACATTGTCGGACCGTTACAAAGAACGAACCAAGGTAACGAGTATATATTGACCATGCAAGACCAATTGTCTAAATTCTGTCTTGCAGTACCTCTACCTAATACGCTTGCGAGTACAATAGCAGATGCTTTTATAAAGCGTTATATTTGCATTTTTGGAGCACCAAGAGTAGTTTTAACTGATCAAGGTCGAAATTTCTTAAGCAATTTAATGCAACGTATAGCAAAACGTTTTAAAATAAAGAGTAAAAACAACTGCTTTTCACCCACAATCGAATGGATCCTTAGAAAGATCTCACCATGCATTGGGAGAATTCTTAAAACAGTATGCTGAAAAAGATTGTGAATGGGATCAATGGGTTGACATAGCTATGCTAAATTATAACAGTTCTGTTCAAGAAAGTACTAAGCATACTCCATTTGAAGTACTATTTGGAAAATTAGCCAGACTTCCTTCAAGCGATCCACTACGAGAAGCTGACACATTACCTACGTATCAAGCATATATCATAGATTTAGTATCTCGTCTTACGAGTATTAGGAGGCTTGTATATGATAATTTAGTAAATTCAAAAATTAAATAAAAAAAATATTATGATAAACATATCAATGAAAGAAATTTTAAGGTGGGAGATTATGTATTTTTATTAAAGTGTCCTAAACCCAACAAATTAGGAGATCATTATACTGGACCTCATAAAATCTTAGAAATAATTGATAAAAATAATGTTAAAATTTTATTTTATAAAACACCTAAAATTGTACACGCAAATCGACTACGTATTTCACATATTAATCACGAAGTAAAAATGAAAAAAAAAAAAAGAAAAAAAGACTCGGATAACGAATAAGTTAGTTAATTATATTCTAATATAGGTTATTTTATTCTTTTTTTGTTTACAGATGCATTTTATATTTACCTTTCTTGTTTTTATACATTCTACCTATGGGTTAATTGGATATGATTGCGGTTCGAGAAATCTTAACATAACCACACTTTCTTTAAGGGAAGTAGGCGAGTGCAATATACCGAATAATTCTATAAATGTTACTCAGCGATATATTCAATTATTACAAATAAATGAATATTCCGAAACTATGGCAATACAATGTAAAGTAGAAATAAAACGTAATGTATATTATTGTGGTTTTAATTCATGGGTAAAAATTGTAGATATCGGAGAATATGTAAAAGATGTTAGTCGCGAAGCTTGTCGAGACATGCATATGTTTGGAATGTATAATGCTGGTAATGGAAATATAATACAAGGGTTAAAATCAAATGCTACTTTCACTAGACCTATGACATTTGCCGGTTATAGCGGTGAAAACGGTAAATGTGATGGAGTCGGTTATATGGATCCCTATGGCGAATGGGAAAATGTTATTGTAAAAGGTACGATTAAAATAACTTTAACTGAACAAAGTGCTAATGTTAAATTAGATTCAAATACTATTCATTTACGATCTGGAAGTGTATGTCGTATGTCTGATGGAAGTTGCATTGATTTCGAAGGGGGTAATACTTATTGGAATTCTGTAATTTTCATAAATATGGTATTTTGTATGAGGGTTTAGCTAGTAAAATGATAAATGTAGATAGTGATAGTCAAATTATATATTCATTAGCATCTGAAGATATAACGTTTGCGCTTACAGCAAAAGGAAAGGAATTCGTTTGCGGTTATACTATTGTAAAGACAGAGCACCCCAAATTAGTAATTTTTGAGACAGATAAAGATAACAGTTTTGCAGAACATAAAAAAATATCAGTTTCTAATTTAGACATTTTCACTTATGTTAATTCTAAGTTTGTATATGTTGAACGACATATACGAACTCAAATGAAGCAATTATACATTGATGTTCTTACACAGAAGTGTGATTTAGAAAGACAAACTATTAAAAATTCACTTGCCATCGCAACTCAAACACCAGATGAATTTGCATATAATTTAATGAAAGGACCCGGATATTTAGCTGTCCTAGGCGGAGAAGTTGTACATATTGTTAAATGTGTACCTGTAGAAGTTAAAATGTTTCATGGGAAACAATGCTACGCTGAACTTGAGGTATCAAGGAATAACAAAACTTATTTTCTTACTCCAAGAACGAGAATATTAAAAACAACGGGTACTCAAATGCCTTGTAATCCAGTCTTACCATCACTCTATTATGTAGATAATGAATGGTATAAAATTTTACCTAGACCAACAGAAGCTAAGGAACCTGCAATTATTAAACCAACTACAAGAGCAACTTGGAATTATACAAATCCAGTTAACTTAGCCAAATCAGGAGTTTATACTGACGTTGAGTTAAGCCATATTAATGAAAGAATAATGTTACCAATAGAAAGAGCAGCATTATTAAACGACATAGCAAGAGAATTACGTGGACATCCCATCATGGATGAAAATGGTGTAATTGTAAAATTGTTGAATGATGGAGCCGTAGAAAAAATTATTGATAACACCTGGGATCGGATGTGGAGTAAATTCTTAACATTTGGAACTGCTAGTGCAGGGATCATTGCTATATTTATGATCTTTCAAGTTATTAAAACAATAATAGACATATTAATTCAGGGCTATGCCTTACATGCAGTGCATGGATGGTCACTTCATCTGTTAGGAGCAATTTGGAGCTCAGTTACACATCTATTAATATACTTAGGGAGAAGACCACCACAAGAAGAAACCAATGTCGAACTGGGTAGAGAACTTTTAACTCAACCAACGAATATTAATGTACCACAGTCGTCTAATGCAGTTAATGAAGAAAATAAACCTACTGAAGTTGCAAAGCAAAAACCTTTCTTTCAATTGTAAACGAATCTGTTTGAGTTGTGATTAATAATCTTTATTTCTTTATTTTATTTTTTGTAATTTTTTTTTTCTCTTAAAATTTATTATTATAATTGTAAACTCAGAGATCGATTAATAGTTATCTTTTTAGATAACTACTAACCGTTTTAGTATGGGGGTGTGACGTCTCCGTCAAGTTTTATAGAAAATAATAAGAAGAAAACTTAGAATATATGTAGAATATATATATATATATATATATAGGAAAAATTAAAGAATTTTATGAGCGGCTTCGATGCGTACCGAGTGAGAGACTTCTCTCGCTTTACAACTCGACCCTAGTCAAGTGAATTGTAACCAGATGTGGCGCTTGACCTGCGTTCGATGCGAATGAACATCGATGCATCTTCTATGCGTTTTTAAGCTATGTTAAGAAGCCTTACCAAAAAAATATTATTTTAAATATTATTTCCATTTCTTTTATATTATAATATTTTGTTATTATAGAAAATAGTGTTAATTATATATTTTTATATAATTCCCTATATTTTCTTTTATTCTCTTTTATAATAATAATAATTTTACTATTTTAATTAATAATTAAAATTCTATAAATATAAATTTTTTTTTTTAATACTTTAAAATGATTATTAGATTCAACCATAATTCAACAATAAATAATAGTTAAACGAATATCTGTATATTTTATAATATAACTTTTTATTAAATTAACATACAGCTTTCATTCAAATTTGTAAATGTATAACTTTTTATACAGAATTTAATTATTATATCTAATTTTGAAAATATCTATCATTTATTGTTTAATTAAGAAATATTATAAAATTAAGAAAAAGCGAGCGTGCTAGAGAGAAGGAAATATTGTCCCTCTCTACTTTACTTTAAGGGCTCCGAAAATTTTCTCCTACTCTGTTTTTTATCTTTCACTTACGTAACGAGCATATATGTAGGAAAGCGTGCGTGGGCGTTAACTTGGTCTACAATTGGTGCAGCTTTTCTCCCGTTTAAGAAAATTCGAGCAAGGAAAATTCAAGGATCATCCTCATTCGTCGAAATTGAAGCTCTTTGTCTTACACATTGGTTCAAATGTGGACACCAAGGACCACAGCATCATTCATTGATCATCCCTCGAGTGGAGAAATTTATGGTTGATCTAGTCCACAGGCGGACTAGAGGCAACTTGGTGTTTCACACTCAATTTTTCTATTTTCAATTCTTAATTTTTCATTTATATTCAAATTCAATCTATATTGTAAAATATTATATTAAAATTAAAATCCAAGTATTAAAGAAGAAAAAAATAATAAAAAAAAAAGTAATTCAAATTTTATTATTTCAACCTATTTAGAATTAAATAATAATCAAAGAGAGTAAGTTGACGAAGAGAACTTTGGGTTCACTTGGAAACAAGGAGAACTTTGTGGTTCATTTGGGCAATTTTTCTCTTAGTAAATAGAGTAAACTGTTAAAGAGAACTTTGGGTTCACTTGGAAAAAAGGAGAACTTTGTGGTTCATTCGACGAATTTTATTATTAGTTTTTTTTTGTTTACATATAAGATAGACAGCATTTTAAAATAAGGATAAAATCAATAAAAATCGGATTTAAGAAAGGAATAAAAATCAAATTAATTAATTTTGGTAGATAAATCAATTTTTAAAGTTTAAGCACGGTAGCTCTCTATATTTTCGAGTTGTACGTTTTCTAGATGCTTCAACCCTGCTATTATACGAAAGTATAGGCTAAAACGAAGCGCGCCGCGTTGTATGTAGCGAACCGAAGGAAAAGAGACAATTTTTTATGACTCTATATAACGGTCAACTCTTTGCCGAATTTTCACTTTCTCGTTCCTTCAGAACGCTCAAACAACAGTCACAATATTTCAAAATTGAATGGATATACAAGTGTGTAGATAATGTATATTTATATAACACAATATTTTAAATAAACAAGTATGTATTTATTAGAAACAGAAGGATATTTAAGAAATGAATTTGTTTATAATAATCATAATAAATATTTGGGCTCTGCATAGAAAAAATAAATAGGATATAATTATGGATTAAAACGAAAATTTTGAAAGAAGGTGCAAATTACGAATTAAGGGAGAAATGGAAGAAACAGGTTTTTATTTATATGCCGCTAAAATGTTATAAATACTTCTTTAAAATTAATACAAGCGCGCAGGTGAGCGAAGCCCCCCTAGTATATATATATATATGCGACGCACAATAATTGCACGCGCTGATTATTCAATTAGCATAATAATTATCAAATTAATAAGTATAATTAATCATTAGGTTTAAGACTCGTAGTATAGTAAGATAGCTTTGCGACTAACACGCATCGTAAATCGAGAGTTCAACGACCCCGATATAAATAGCCAAGTGTCATTGACCGTTCCCCACTACGGCGCCTACTAACCAGTTCATTGACTCGGCCGGAGTGGGGCAACCACGTTCTGCGCATGCGCGCTCTCGCAGATCGAGTATATAAGGCGCGTCGAGAACCGCTGTAACGAGTCTGGATCAGGGAGCCGGAGGAAGCTGGTCGTGAGCAGACGGCCAGACCGAATCTTGTACCTGGTGCAGGCGCTCGTAAATGCGAACGTGAGCACACGTCCGTAAGCATAACTTACCGTACCATAACCGCTTCCCGAACGTATCCTCGTGAGCACAGGTGGATTATCCCGACCATATCTTCGTGAGCACACGTAGATTATCCAGACCGTATCCTCGTGTACACACGTGAATTATCCCAAACCGTATTTCCGTGGGAACACAGACGATAACCGTTAGTTGCGTCCGTCTAGGGAACTAGTTATAAGATAGCATTGTAACGTTTAAGTCGCGTAGTGCAAAGTATTGCTTATTTATTTGATTCTAGAGTGACTAAGTTCTCATCCCAGTCAGAAAGGGAAACGGCGATTTCATTCATTTTGTTGTTGTACACTACTTAGCTTTGCAGATATATATATATTGTGTCGTGTCCACTGGGGATTAGGGTGGAGTCACGAATAAAAACAAAAGAACTTGTTACACGATTGCAGGTTTATTGCACTTAATGTGCTCTTAAGTATTACACGGCAAAGCAGCGGCTTTGCCGTTCAAAAATGCCAGTCACGTTGGCCGCGATCGCTCGCGTTCGCGCGATTGCGGGCCGTCCCGCACCTAACTACGCGTCGCGCACACACACCTTGAGGAAGCTGGATTTGGGAGGAAGGAGCATGGCTCACCTGGACGCTCGTTTCCTGGATCCCTCGGACACACACGTAGCCTTTAAAATTGCGGTATTTGCGTCTAACAAGGTCGGTGGTCGGTCGCAGTCTGTCGATTATCGGCACGCACGAAGCGAGAGAGTTTTTCCTCGGCGTATTGCGCAGGCGCGCCTACTCTCGCGTCTCGAGTCGTGCGCGCTCGGCTCGGTTCGTACTGGCTGCTCGGGCCGTGATTTCGCTGCCTCGACGGAGATGTCGTCGACGACGTTGACTTCGTGGTGCTGGATGGCGATTGAGTAACTGCGGCCCTGCTGAGAATACTATCAGCGAGGTAAGCTCTTAAATCGTTCCTTTTTACCTCGATTTTAAGCTAAATCGAGCCCCTCGAGTTTCTTTATTGCAGGTGCCGTATATTGTCAATACGGGATCTTCGGCTCGGAGTGTCCGGACAGCTGAAGAGGGCATTCCAGGCTGGATGGGACCTGGGGATACAGTACGGGTCATTCCTGGTGCTGGAGAAGGCATTAGGATGCTGGATCGACGGAGCAGTGTGTGTGTGTGTGCAATTGTGCGCAGTCAGGAGTCGCATTTCCTATGCTTCGAGTTCTCCTGCTTACTACGCACTGTAAGCCTATATCGGTTTCACACATTCGCATATGTGTGTCTATTAGGACTTGATTGGTATGTATAGCACGCTTACTTCGCATAATAAGCTTGACAGGTGCTATACTATACCTTGTCTCGCTAGTTTATTTCTAAGTGACATGTAGTATAACTACAATGTCACAATATATATATATATATATATATATATATATATATATATATATATATATAATTAGTCGTTACCGACGCGGCAGCGGAGTGGTGTAAACGCACCTCGTCCGATCGCGAAAGTTAAGCAGCGCTGAGCAATGGGAGACCATCATCGTGCGGCTTTCGTGATCGGTTAGGTGTTTTTTCACATTCCACAATGCGAGCGGGAGGTGTGGAACGTTCTGTTTCGGTGTCATCATGGCCTACGCAATGTGACTTTGACACCCAAACAGAATATTTCGAAGACACCGGGCCATCTCGGATGAGGTTTTGCCTGCTTTACAGGTTTCGCTCTCCCGCGTGCAGAACCCCGGGCAAATGCGAGATGGTTGGGGATTAAAAAAGGTGGGGAAAAAGCACCCACACAGAGGTGGTGGGTGAACGCCGTTGAAATCCTCCAGGCGGGGACAAACGGCAGGAAGTGCCAGAAAAATGGCACAAAACTAGTAAATAAAAAAAATATATAATTAGTCTTTTATAATTAAATTACGGTATCATTATTTCAATTTTCTTCCTGACCGAATTCAAGAAAGAAGGAATGTGGGTCGACAAGTTGCGACTAGAATTCAGACGACGAACGAAAACATTCAAGATTTCACCACAGCATTATTAACCCTAATGCGACGAAGAGGTGATTCCAAGGGATGGAAAAAAGTGACAAATGAAAACCGAGCTGTATTGGCCGATGGTAGTGAAATACCACTCGTAGATATTATAGCCGGTCCATGTTGGATAAAGGGCAACAAGATATTAGGAAATTTTCACGTCATGCCCACCCTTCGGAATCATTTCTTGTTAGGAACGGAAATTCTGCCAAAATTAGGATTTAAAATGACAATTCAAGGTAAAGAACTATACCCAGGAAATGTCCCGCTAAGTTCCGATCTATGTTAAGTTGAAACGACACCAGGATTAGTGGATATTAATATAAAAGATAGGAAGGTAATGGATGAAATCATCGACAGAGCTCGGAATGACTTTAACGAGATTCAGAGTCCCACACCACTACTAACATATGGACTACGGCTTAGCGACCCTACACCGATAAAACAGCGATACCGCGCTCGAAACCCCGCTATGCAGGAAGTAATTAACGAAGAAATTGACAAAATGTTGAAAGGAGTTATAGAACCATCCACCAGTCCGTGGAGCTAGCCAATCGTATTAGCAAAGAAAAAAGATGGTAAATACAGATTTTGTGTAGACTTCCGGAAACTTAACGAGGTAACAATCAAGGACGCTTACCCACTTCCAAAGATAAACGCTACATTAGATAAATTACAAGGAGCTCGATACCTAAGTACCATAGATTTAAAAAATGGGTATTGGCAAGTACCAATCGAAAAGGACAGCAAACCATTAACCGCTTTTACCGTACCACGCCGACACTACCAATTCAAAGTCCTTCCGTTCGGATTGCACTCTGCCCCCGCCGCATTCCAACGCATGATTACCGAAGGAGTGGTAACACCAGAACTAGAACCGCACGTCTTTTGTTACTTACACGACAACATCATTATTTCAGAAACCTTTGAAAAACACATTGAACTGGTGGAAGAAGTTCTGCTCCGCTTAAAAGCTGCAAAACTCCGGCCAAACTGGGAAAAGAGCCAGTTTGGGAGACGACGGCTACGTTATTTGGGTCATGTCATTGATTCAGAAGGTATACGTACTGATCCCGATAAAGTGAAAGCTGTCCGCGAGTTGAATTTGCCAACGAATCTAAATGAATTACGACGCTTTAACGGAATCTTATCATGGTACAGACGATTCATACCCAATGTGTCCAAAGGAACCGCACCACTTAGTAAATTACTAAGGAAAAATACTGCTTGGACTTGGGGACCTGAACAACAAGAAGCATTCGATGAAATAAAGGAAACAAAAGCTCCCGTATTAACCTGCCCAGATTTTGAGAAAGTCATTTGTCAACAAACCGATGCCAGCAATGATGGTTTAGGAGCTGTATTAACTCAGGAAATCGACGGACAGGAGAGAGTTATTACGTACGCCAGCAGAACCCTCAATAAAGCAGAGAAAAATTATTCGACCACCGAGAAAGAATGCCTAGCAGTGAAATGGGGCATATGAAAAATGAAGGACTACGTGAAAGGTTACCACTTTGTTGTACTAACCGACCATCAGTCGCTAAAATGGCTAGAAAAAATCGACAACTTATCAGGAAGACTCGCACGATGGAGAATGGAGTTAGATCAATGGGATATGGAGATTCGTTACCGAAGAGGAGCAGACAGTAACGTAGCAGACGCACTTTCTCGACAACCTGTCGAAGTATGCACAGTTCATACCAGTAAAAATTGCTCATGGTATAATACCAAGCTTAAAGAAGTAACAACACGGCCGAAAGAAAATCCGGAGTATTATATAAGAAACGGAAAGTTATACCGACACATAATACATACCCTAGATTTCAACGAAGAAGACCCGAATGAACAATGGAAATTGTGTATTCCGACCGATGATCGCCAACGGATCCTGCAAGAATGCCACGATGAACCTACTACTGGACATTTAGAAATTATTAAAACATTAGTTCGCCTTGCTCGCTATTATTATTGACCCGGTATATTACGCGACGGAACTAAGCATGTAAGAAACTGTGCCAAATGCCAGGAATATAAAGTCTAACAACAGACACAAGCTGGACTAATGCACGCTACTGATGTACAACAACCATGGGAAATGGTTTCGATTGACTTAGTAGGTCCGCAACCACGATCGACCAACGGAAAAATATGGTTACTTGTCATGCAAGATCGTTTCACTAAACGGGTGGAACTCAGAGCATTAAATAAAGCCACCGGAAGTGCCGTTGCAAAAGCCATTAAGGAGCAAATAATCCTACGCCATGGTTGCCCCAAAACCATCGCCAGCGATAATGGCAAACAATTCATTAGCAAGGAAGTAGAAGGTATGCTGACAAACCATGGAATCACGCACCGTAGAACACCGCCATATACGCCACAATGTAACCCCGTGGAAAAGGCAAACCGAGTAGTTAAGACCATGATTGCACAATACCTAGACAAAAATCAATCCAAATGGGATCAACACCTGGCAGAAATCGCATTCGCGTACAACACCGCTCATAGTGATACCACCGGATTTTCACCTGCCTACTTAAATTTTGGTAGAGAAATCACCGCACATCAGCAATCAACACCTTCAGGCGACATCGGGAACCGAATAAAAAGAATGCAAGAGGCAATAGAATTAGCAAGAGTAAACCTGGCTCAAAGCTTCCAAAAACAAAACCGTGGGCTCCAAAAGTAGGAGATCTAGTTAGAGCAAGAACCTTTAAATTGTCTGATGAGGCCAAGAAGTTAAATGCAAAACTAGCAGCGAAATTCGACGGACCGTATACCGTAAAAAGGAAGATCTCGCCAGTAATATTTGATTTGTAGAAGAATAATCGAATAATCAGACATATTCACGTAAAGGATCTTAAACCGCATTATGGTAACGCAGGAGATGCAATCTACACCATGATTCCAGTAGAAACTACGAAGTGGCTACCGAACACATCATACAAATAAAGCCTCCAAGAAAAGACGCATGGTGGCGACAAGGAAATCGCGCTGCCCACAAACGAAACTGACACTACAGGATATAAGTATACCCTCGTATATCAACGCATTAACAAGCTCATGATGGAGTACGAACAAATATTAGAGCAGATGATAGAAGAGTTGGACGCGACAGGTTTCGCATGGTTTCACAGTCGGCGTGAGGAAGACATGGAGGAATATGTGCCGCAGCCAGTAAGCAGCAGCGTCCCTACGGTTCCCGCCTATAATCCATCACCAATCTCGCATAGGACAACCGCAGTGGTGCGAGGGCAACCGAGGATTATAAGTGAGGTTCTAATGAGATGCCGGTACCGCATAATACGTCCACAACAAGCGAACACGGCACCAATCGAGGTTATCGATCTGACAGACATCGACGACCAACCCACGCAACCAACGGTACGACACGCACCCATGGAGTTGCCTCTGCCGCTCTTCGCCATAGACGGGATACACAGGCAACAAGAGACAGAAAACCCGACCCGACCATCAACACCGGTACTGCCTCCAGAACCAACACCAGCACCACAGCCAGAACCAGTTCGACCACCGATGCCAGTACCCGCACCACAGATAGATAGACCCCGGTACCAGGATCGAACCCAGGTATCGCCGCATGTCTTACGACAGATCCCGGATGGTCCTATGGTTTCGGTACCGCTAGGTGTGAAGAAATACGTAGTTCGGTACGAAGGGTTCAAAAGCCTCCTACGGCTAAATCCACGCACGGGCGACATACGACATGCCTTCGCAGTAAAATTAGTAAATTTAGACCACACACTTTTGCGTTACTTAAGTATAGATAGTAATTTTGTTCTTTAAAATTTTTTTTTCTTTTTTTCTCCGATAATAATTGTAAGAGTAAAACGCCGAAATTTCACTCTCCAAAGAAAAAGAGGACTGCGACGCGCAATAATTGCACGCGCTAATTATTCATTTAGCATAATACTTACCAAATTAATAAGTATAATTAATCATTAGCTTTAAGACTTGTAGTATAGTAAGATAGCTTCGCGACTAACACGCGTCGTAATCGAGAGTTCAACGACCCCGATATAAATAGCCAAGGGTCATTGACCGTTCCCCACTACGGCGCCTACTAACCAGTTCATTGACTCGGTCGGAGTACGGCAATCGCGTTCTGCGCATGCGCGCTCTCGCAGATCGAATATATAAGGCACGCCGAGAACCGCTATAAACAGTCTTACCGCTGTAAACGCTGTAACAGGATAAGGGAGCCGGAGGAAGCTGATGGTGAGCAGACGGCCAGACCGAATCTTGTACCTGGTGTAGGCGCTCGTAAATGCGAACGTGAGCACTCGTCCGTAAGTATAACCTACCGTACCATAACCGCTTCCCAAACGTATACTCGTGAAGCACTTCATAGAATGACCACAACCTCAAAACATTCGAATAATGTTTCCAGCTTTTCGGAAAGAGTAAACTTAAAAATTCCTATAGTTTCGGATGGGTTTTTAACGTTTTCGTCTGATTTACAACTAATTTCTGTTGTATTTCCAGTATTTACGAAGATAAACGCTGTTTTATTAGATTTTTCACTTGTTCATTTTTAATAGATATTTAATAGGACATAACTAGATTCAACTGTATTCTATATTCACAAGCTCAAAAATTGGAGAAAAATAGGATTTTACACTAATAAATGGTCATAAAATGTGAGAAAAAGCATTTCATCGATAGGAGAAAAATGGGCACATTTTTCGCCTATTTTTTGCCCATTCTATTCAAACAGTCTATTTAATACTATTATTTAATGGAATGCGATTTCTATCAGGGGTATTACAAATTAGTTAGAAATTACATGGTAACTCTGAGAAGAGATCCAATTCTTTAACCATTAATAAATTTTGTGCTTGCACAAAGCTGGGAATTTTATTTGAATGTTTTGAAGTTATTATAATAAATGTTAAAAACATGGGCCAAAAAGGGTTTCAGCACACGATATTTAATAACCATTTTTATTATTCAATTCTGAGATTGAAATTTCTATAAAGTATTGAAGTAAATCTAAATTTTGTCCCTTTTAGAGCTATTTATTAGATTGTAAGTATAGCTTCAGTCAAATCTAATGTATAAAAGGTTTCAAATTTTCTATTTTTACATGCAGTAAAAATAATAATATTTCGTATTTAAAAAGATTGTAAAAATTTTTAAAAAATGACCAATTTATATCTTAAAAATGATATCCATTTCTACTAGGGTTAGCCATTCCAGAGTTTTATTGTGTTCAATTCTAGTAATTTTACTACTTAACATGTTATTCCAAAGATAATTAATAAATAAATAATAAAAAGGCAACAAAAATGTTTTCAATTAATATATTCTTTACGTTTTAATATTGGGGCCCTGACAAGGACTTCCATGGACCTCCAGCAAAAGCTCACACCTCCTTCTTAATGAGTTAACGGCTCGTTCGAGGAGTTCTTCATTTTGCTGCAATCTCTGGAACGCCTCTTCTAACCGCTGCTGGCACTCCTGTTCCGTGTCCACTTCAGTCCGGTACACGATCTCCTTAATATAACCCCATAAGAAGTAATCCAATTGAGTTAAGTCAGGAGATCGTGCAGGCCACTCAATTGGACCGTTTCGACCAATCCATCGATCCGGAAGTTGCTGGTTGAGGAAGTCCCTCACCGCCCGCGAAAAATGCGGAGGTGCACCGTCATGCATAAAATACATTTGCTGCCTTTCCGCGAGCGGTAAATCCTCCAACAAACTAGGCAATGCGTCGGTTAAAAATTGTAAATATGAATATCCATTCATACGTGGTGGTAAAGTAGCAGGACCAATCTGACAATGGAAAGAGACAATGGTTGGATAGGGAGCAAGCAAGGAAAAAGGAATTTTAATATCTGGTCTTAATCGGATGGAACAAAAAAAATAATTATTTAAAATTAAAATGAATTTTCTTAATACAGAATAACTTAAAAATATGTAAATGATTTATTTGGGATAAATTTAAAATAAGTAATAAATAATAAAATTAAAATGTTCGCGTAAGTTTAATTTAAGTTGTTAACATAAACTTTATCTATATTTATCAACATAAGTACACGTTTTTTTCTAATACACAATATACATATTGAAATATTTTTCTGTTATTTATCCAGATTAAATAACATATTTTACAATATAAATGCAATTTACAAATTTCTGTTAAATTCGTTAGAAATAAAATGATTTACCACAGTAAAATTTCAATTTATTAGGACAAGTAATAATATTTAAAGGTTATTTAAATTCATTAACATTATTAGAGAATAATATATTTATAATATACAAGATATATTAATATTTTTTGTTACAATTGTTTGTAATAATAAATTTTCATATTATTAATATAAATAATTAATATTTTAACGTTAATTTAAATTTTCAAAATAATTACATAATATTTGTATAATACGCAACAAATTTGAGTATTTTTCTCTTACGAATCCATATTAAGTAACATATTTCATAAAAAAAATTCAATTTATAAATGTCTGTTAGGTTAGTCAAAAACTCTAGTAGAAATCAAGCATTTTAAGGTTGGGAAAATTTTGTAATTTGATCATAATAGGTTCTTTTTTGAGCATTTTATGTTAATTCTTTATTTCTTAAGGTTAGGTTGATTCATGAAAATAATTAGACAATAATTTTTTTATAATAACCAAGATATTGACGTATTTTTTATCTATATTAAGTAACATTTTATAAAAACAATTTAAAAATGGTTGTTAGTTACTTAATAGAAAATAGTTTGTAGTCGCGCAACTGTTTTTAGGTTACGTATCTCTGAATTAAAATTATTTTTGAGTTTCATAAAAAAATTTGCATAAATTAAACATTAATATTAAGTAAAGTTGTTAATCAGGAAGAAGAAAAGGAAGAAAGGAAAGGAATCTTACCAGTTTACCACCTTTTATTCCAGCCCAAACATTTATTGACCACCTGTGTTGAAAGTTTGTAGCCCGCACCAGATGAGGATTCTCTTCAGCCCAATAATGGTAATTGTGCTGATTCAGAATACCATTACGGGTGAAGGTGCACTCATCGGTGAATAAAATGTCGTGGTGGAAATCCGGTCGCACACGTAGCTGCGCCAACAAGCCTCCGCAAAAATTGACACGGCGCTGATAATCGCCGGGTAGCAAGTCCTGAACACGCCGATAATGATAAGGATGCTTCCCAGCATCCCTTATTACGGCATGTACACGACTGTGCGATACCCTTTGATTCAATTGTCAAGCAACTTTACGGCAGCTTGTTGTCGGGTCGGCCTCAAACATCTCCACAATTTGATCCTCCACAGCTGGATTCAAGACTTGTGGACGACCAGCATCTTGAGACTCCGGTAACACACTTCCAGTGTTCATAAAACGTCGATGCGCTTCACCTATTGTGTGCGGAACGGGATTTAGACCACCACCACAAATGTAATAAAAATGCACCATTTGTGCATAATCACTCCCGGTATACGGAACAAGCGCGTTGCGATTATCCATCGTGTGCGAGATGAAGCTGAACTGATAAACGGTATACGTAAAGAAAACGGTGATAGCTGCCGCGATCGCATTTTGTTAATTTTACTCTCTCGTCGATATTCACCTTCAAAACAAAAACTAACCGATCAATACAATTGGCGAAAAATCTGCTCGGTTTTCTTCTCCGATTACAATACTTTTTCTTCCATTTATTAAATATTTATTGAAATAAAATCCATGTTAAATATAATTTAATTAAAATTTAATCCATATCAAATCTTGCTTTAAGAAATTTTAAATTAATCCTTTAAAAATAAGTTATAACTCTAATGTGAGGTATAGATAAAAAGAAATTATAAATTAACCTTATAAGAATTTTCTGTAATTAGAAAAATATTTATTTTCGATAATTAAATCAAAGTTTATTAGAAGTTCTGGAAGATAAAACTAATGTTTGTAACAGTTTGTTTTAATAATTAATTAATTAATTTTGTAATGTTCTAGTAAAGATTAAGTAATATTTATAGTATTTACGAAATTTTATTATATTTTTCTGTTTTTTTTATTATTAATAGCAATTTAAAATCTACGTATACAAGATAAATATAAAATAGTTCGAAACACGAGATCTTTTACTTACATTTGTTTCTAATATATGGTTTAAAAAATAAGAATAATTATTCACATTCAAAGCATAAAAATAAATATATTTTTATTGATTTTTCGTCCTTCTTTCGTTCATGTTACGCTTTTAACTTTTTCGGTTGGTAACTCATCTAAGTGATTAAGTAAATTATTCTCTTTAATTGATCCTAATTAATTAGGCTGCTCCTAATTTTTGGAATAAAATTTTAATAGAATGGGCAAAAACCCTAGTACAATTTTGAGCAAAAATGAAACGAATAAAAAAGCCAGAAAATAACGAAGTAACATAAAATGTTCAAAAAATTATTCTATTATTATCAAATTACAAATTTGGCCTAACCTTCAAATGCTCGATTACTACTAGGGCTTTGGACTAACCTAACAAACATTTATAAGATAAATTTTTTTTTAAATATGTTGCTTAATGTCGATACGTAACAGAAAAATACTCAAATATCTTAAAAATATTAATTATTTATATTAATATTCCCTTTACCTAATCTAACTATTACAATATCTTGTATAATAAAAATATTATTATGTAATTATGTTGAAAAATCAACCTAACCTTAAATTATTAAATATCTTTCAAATTTGCAAATTTATTAGTTGTCGTAATATTTTGAAATTTTTCTATTATAAATAATTTTCTTCTCCATCAATTCAACTTTTATATTAAATTTATATTGTAAAATTGATTGATAATTGTTATTATTATTTTTATATTACAAATTTATTCGTTAATAACTATTTCAATAATTAAATATTCATTAGGTTTTTTAATAATTAATTGAATGATTTAATAAGTAATAATTGAATTAGTTGTTAATCAGTTAAATCAAGTATTAAAAAGGTATTCAAATATTTAAAAAAAAATTAAGCTCTTGAGATTTGAACCCGAGACTCTTGAGTAACCGTTACCAAATATGCACGCCTTAGCGTTCACAGCTATCGTATCTATACGACGATAGAATCGTCAGATCTACGGGTCTGAAGTTTGAAGCGTTGCTGCGCAACGATTTTCCGAGTTCTTCTAATAAACATATTTTTTAATGAAACAGTTAAAATAAAGCTTAAAGTAAGTTCAATTCTTGCAAATTTTTGTATAAAAAAAAGTAGGGGAGTCGATTCTAGAAAAAAAGTATTAATAATTAGCGAAAATATGTGCTACCCACAGTCTCTTTTAAATATCTCAAAAACGCGTCTTTTAAAATTATTCAAATTGATAAGTTAAACTTATTATAACACAATAAGGTTGCACAGTGATTTTTTTCATCCGGAACGAATATTAAGGGTGGCTGCGAGGGGTGAAATCGGCCAAAAATAGAGAGAATCCTGTTTTTTTTCGACATATCACAAATAGACGTCTTTTAAAATAGCTTAAAATAATAAGGTAAGCTTATTATATCACAATAAGGTCGCCCAGTATTTTATTTATCCGGAACGAATATTAAGGGTGGCTGTGAGGGGTAAAATCGGCCAAAAATAGAGAAAATTGCGTTTTCTTTTCGACGTTTTCTAATATATCTCATAAAGACGTCTTTTAAATAGCATAAATTAATAAGGTAAGCTTATTATATCACAATAACGGTGTCCTGAGATTTTTTTTATCCGGAACGAATATTAAGGGTAGCATCGGGGTGAAATCGGCCAAAAATAGAGAAAATCCCGGTTTTCTTCGTTGTTTTCTATTGTATCTCAAAAAGGCGTCTTTTAAAATGGCTTAAATTAATAAGGTTATTAATTAAAACGCAATAAGAGTGCCCAATGATTTTTTTAATCCGGAATGGATTTAACACCTTTATTGCGTTATAATAAGCTTACCTTATTAACTTTGCCATTTTGAGTATAATAGAAAATCACAAAAAAACAAACGGAAAATTCTCTATTTTTGGCCGATTTCACCCCTCGTTGATACCCTTAATATTCGTGCCAAAAAAAATTCCTGGGCGACCTTATTGTGATATAATAAGCGTACCTTATTAATTTAAGCCATTTTAAAAGACGCCTTTATGAGATATATTAGAAAACGTCGAAAAGAAAACGCAATTTTCTCTATTTTTGGCCGATTTTACCCCTCACAGCCACCCTTAATATTCGTTCCGGATAAATAAAATACTGGGCGACCTTATTGTGATACAATAAGCTTACCTTATTATTTTAAGCTAATTTAAAAGACTCCTTTATGAGATATATTAGGAAACGGCGAAAAGAAAACGGAATTTTCTCTATTTTTGGCTGATTTCACCCCTCGCAGCTTCCCTTAATATTCGTTCCGGATAAGAAAAATCTCAGCACACCCTTACTGTGATATAATAAGCTTTCCTTATTAATTTAAGCCATTTTAAAAGACGCATTTTTGAGATATAATAGAGAACACCGAAGAAAAACAGGATTTTCTCTATTTTTGGCCGATTTCATCCCTCGCAGCCACCCTTAATATTCGTTCCGGATAAAAAAAATCACTGTGAAGCCTTATTGTGTTATAATAAGCTTAACTTGTCAATTTGAATCATTTTAAAAGACGCCTATTTGAGATATTCAAAAGAGACTGTCGGTATCACATATTTTCGCTAATTATTAATACTTTTTTTCTGGAATGGACTCCCCTACTTTTTTTATACAAAAATTTGCAAGAATTGAACTTACTTTGATGTTTTAAGCTTTATTTTAGCTGTTTCATTTAAAAATATGTGTATTAGAATAATTCGGAAAATCATTGCGCTGCAACGGTTCAAACTTCAGACCCATTCAGATCTTATATTTAAGGTTGTCCCCATGGTGAGGGGACTAGGGATTAGAATTTGACTTAATTATTACGTTAGAATTTTGATTTTTTTTTTAATTTATTAACTTGTCAAGAGATTATTATATTATTGTAAATAATAAATAAAATAAAATACAAATTATAAATGTTGGTAATAAAAGAAAATTTTTTTTGTAATAATAAATTTTAAAATAATTGTTACAAGTAATAAATTTCTTATGTTAGTTTGACGCTTCAACATTATTGGATGAATATATTTTTATAATACACAACATATTAGTACATTTTTGTGTTATTTACCTATATTAAGTATTCAATTTAAAAGTTGTTGTAAAGTTCGTCGAAAAGAAAATTATTTATAACAGTAAAATTTTAAATTATTAAGACAAGTAATTATTTTTAAAGGTTATGTTGATTTATCAACATAAAAGAGAATAATATATTTTGTAACAGTTTGGTTGCCGCGCGGATGTTTATTTTAATATCGCGGCTGCTCAGCGGTACGGTTAAACTTACCGTATTTAAATAAACATATTTTTCTCGCGATGCGGCGACGGTTACCTGTCCGTTCTACCAAATCTGTTAAATGTTAATCTGAAACCGAGTTACTGTTTCAGATAACAACCAGGTAAAATTCAAATCTGAAATTGACCGCGAAACAGGGATATCGCGTCGAGCACTTGTCAACCAGAAATATACGAGCTCTTAGGATTACGGAAGGAATCGTACGTGGGTTAAATTCAATTAATCGAACACCGGATTGAATTTAAATAATAATATGAATTTATTGAAATAAAGATAAAGATAAATAACAAATAAAATATCTGATTGTCGCCGAGGTCTACGCTTTTATTACAAGTCGGTAAACGGCCGACTTGTAGAGAGAGGGGAAGAAAATATCGCGAACTAAAATAATATATCCAGTCAACGGGACTGGTATAAAGAAACACGATTATTTACTAAGTGCGAATAAAAACACGATCGCGTGAAGTGGTACCACTTACTTTGTACGCTGCTGTAGTCGTTGGTAAACAACGACCAGCCGTTCGGTTGCTTTCTCTCTCTCTCACTCTCGCTGCGGTGTCGGACGGATTGTCCGCTCGCCCGTGCACCGGGGTTGTGTGGCTGCAGGCAGATGCACGGTGTTGCTAAACACGGGACGCGGGGGGATCACACCTGTCACGTAAGAAGGTGGTTATTACTCTATCAAGTGCGTGCGAATCTCCCCCTTACCTCTCTAATGAGGTGCGTGCGCGAATCTTTCGCGCGCGAAGTTGATCCCGCCCGTGTAGCCACGACGAACCGAGCCGAGCCGAATCTCGCCGGCTCGAACCGATGCGAACAGTATCATAATGTGTTGCTCGAATTCGTCAAACGGTGAGGTAAACAGTACCTTACCGTTACAATTTATAATGTACAAGATATTGGAATGGTTAGATTAGTTACAGGGATCTATTATTAATAGTAGTAAACTTTCATATTATTAATATAAATAATTAATTTTTCAAGATGTTTGAGTATTTTTCTGTTGCGTATCGATATTAAGTAACATATTTAAAAAAAAATTCATCTTTTAAATGTTTGTTAGGTTAGTCGCAAACCCTACTAGATATCTAGCATTTTAAGGTTAGGCCAAATTTGTAATTTGATTATCAACTTATTAACATTTGCTTTATTCTAATTATTTTATGTAACTCACAAATGATTTTAATTCGGAGATACATAACCTAAAAACAGTTGTGTTACTAGAAACTATTTTCTATTCAAGTAACTAACAAACAGTTTTAAGTTGTTTATTATTTTATAAAATATGTTACTTAACACAGATAAGAAACAAAAGAACGTATCAATATCTTGTTTATTATAAAAAATGATAGTTGTAATTACTTTCATTAATCAACCTTATCAATCAAATATTACTGACTTGTATTAATAATTTGTAAATTTACATCTATAAATAATTTTCTTCCCCTACTAGAATTTTGAGCATACATGAAACAATTTTTAGCCAGGAAATAACGAATTAACATAAAATGTTCAAAAAATGATCCTATTATGATCGAAATACAAATTTTGCCTAACCGTAAAATGTTCAATTTCTACTAGGGATATGTGTACATTTTTGTCTTTCCAATTAAACGCATTTACTCATATGTAATTACACATTTATTTGACAAAAAAATCCAAATTTTGTCCTGTTTTAAACTATTGAAAAACGTGTATTAATTTGTCACCAATTTTATCGAAACCTTTTATTTATTAATTCTTATTAAATAGAGTTTAATTTTTACTAGGTTCGATTTGGCTAATTATTTATAACGTCAAATATAAAGATTTCACAAAACCGACACGGTGGCTGAGTGGCGGAGACGCACCTCGGTCGGTCACGGAAGTTAAGCAGCACTGAGTGCGGTTGGCACTTGGATGGGTGACGCTCTCGGTCGCTTGGCTTTCGTGGCAGGTTAGGTGTTTTTTCACACTTCACAACGTGAGCGGGAGGTGTGAAACATTCGGTTTCGGTGTTAAGGCCTACGCAATGTGACTTTGACACCCAAAAAGAATGTTTCGAATACACCGGCCATCTCGGGTGAGGTTTTCCCTGCTTCACAGGTTTCCCTCATCGACGGGCATAACCCCGGGCGAATGCGAGATGGTCGGGTTTTTAAGGGAGGGATAAAGCACCCACACATAGGTGGTAGGTGAACACCGTTAAAGTCCCCAGGGATAAACGGTAGGAAGTGCCAGGAAAAAGAGAGCACAAAATCAAGAATAAAAAAAAAAATATATAAAGATTTCACAAAAGCAAAACAATTCAAATTTAAACGCTATTTAATATTAATGTAATATTAGTGTACATGTGTTTACCAAATTTTTTAACTTTTTTTTTTAATTTGTAGATTTATTATAGCAAAAAACAAATATTTGCAAAATTAAAGCATAATGCATCTATGAATTGTGTAAAAAAGGTTAATTTATTAATTAAACTGTAGTTACAATTGTTTATAATAAATTAACATTAATAAAAGAATTTTTAAACCATTAAAAATTGTTAAAATATTTGCACTAAAAATTAATAATTAATTATTTCCATTTACAAATATTTATTACTTTTAATTTTGGCTTAACTTAAATGACAAAATTATTAATTTAAATTATAAAAAGTATTGCTTAAAGAAAATACAATGATCCTACGGAATAATTGTATTAAATAATAAATTACTTAATACTTAAAGTAAATAAATAATTAATTAATTTCGAGGTTTGACATTTTCTTATCGACCATTTTTGAATCTCCCGATTCTCTTAATTTTGTCGCGCATAATGTGTTGAATAACAAATGAATCAACCAATATGCGAGTTTGTTTACGTTTTCGATTTCGACTTCCCCTCTCCGGGCGCTCCCTCCATGCACCGCTTTCGGTCTCACTGCACCGCCCATCGCCGACTGGCGCGCTCTGGTTGGCTCGAATTAATAATGTTTAATTAATAATATCTTAAAAAATAAGCTTCAAATCGAAATTTGTCAGATAGAAAAGTCGTTTAGAATTTCGAGCTTTATATGTGTGCGAAATTAACGGATTGAATTTTAGAATACCCTGTATAATTTGACGTAATTTTTCAGTGCAAAAATTTTTTATGGTGTCCTTGTTCTATTGACCTGTAACTTTGTACAATAATTTATTATTATATTATCTTAGGTTTCTGTATCTAGATTTTGCATAAAATAGCATATTATTTAAAATAAATATACACAGAGAGAAGAACTCGCTAATAAAATACATGCTAACTGTAGTAACTACCTTTTCAATGCTTAGAACGCATTTTTCCAATCCAAGATTAGAAATTTTCAGGTACAGTATGGTATAAAAATTTCAAATATTGGATTGGAAACATACGTTTCAAGCATCGAAAAAGAGTGTGCTCATAGCAATCATAATACTGATTCTACAATCGGAATTAAAAATATTAGTACTAGGAATCAATAAAAAGGGTTCTGGTGCTACTAAAAATTAATGCTTGGTTTTACTATGATTTCTACTCTCAGTATAATACTTATGTTTTTCTGCTCGGTCGGTAACCCACCGGGTATGCCAATTCTTCAAAATCACTTAAAATAATTTCACAAAGTATTCCACCGAAAGTATTCGAAGAATAGTTTTAATCGAATATTCTTATTTTTTTCTTCTTTTAATCAAATAAAAAATTCTTTATCTATTAAAATAAATGACTAAATGACTTTGTATCAATTGAAACAAGATTTTACGTTTGTTTAAAAAGAAAAATAAAATAATTTTTTGAGGAAAAGCTTTCGATATTAACTTATGATCGAATATTTGTTGAGCTCTAATTTATTTTAATATAATTTTGAATAAAGTAGGAAAATAACAAATTGAATGACAAATAATAAAATAAATTGTATTACATCTAATTAATATTAAGTAATAATTTAAATTTTGTGTCAGTGAATGAAAAAAATAGCTATATAAGTAAGTTAATATTAACATAAATAAGTTTAACATATAATAAGTTAAAGAGGAAATATCCTAATATTGTTAAAAAGCAAGAAAATAATTTTGTAAAATTAAATAAGTGATCAATATTCAAAATAACTTTAAAATTGTGGTCAGATAACATCCAATGTTGCGGATTTTTATACTTTCGTGAAGGTGTTAATTAAAAAGTACATATAAAATTATAGTTGAAATGTAAAACAATAATCTTAAGGGGAATCCGTAGAGTATAATTTAACATATCACCACCTGAAAATTTGCGAGCAGAAGTGGCGTTGCCGTCAGGTAGGTTAAGTTCATATTCGACAATAATTATGGGGAAATAAAAAAATAGACATTCTACCACACGAAATCAAAGTTGATCGACATAGTTATTGATCTAATGATTAATTACACATTACTTAGCTGATTGAAGTCAGCATTTTCGACGAAAAGTAATAAAAACCAAGTGATATCCGTATGTATCCTCAGCATTGATTCGTACTTATCACTTTTCGTCAAAAAAAAACTTTCCGATCAGCTAGATAATAAGTAATTAATCATTATATCAATAGCTATGGCGCTCAATTTTGATTTTGTGTGGTAGAATATCTATTTTCTTTAATTGCCCATAATTGTTGTCAAATATGAACATAGCCTACCTGACGGCAGTGCCACATCTGCTCGCAAATTTCGGGTGGCAGATTTGTGAAGCTATCGCTACGGACTCCTCTTAAGGGCAGTCCGTACTCATAGCTTCACAAATCCACCACCCGAATTTTGCGAGCAAAAGTGGCGCTGCCGTCAGATAAGCTGAGTTCATATTCGACAATAATTATGAACATTTAAAGGAAATAGAGTTTTTACCATATAAAATCAGAGTTGAGCGCCATAGCTATCGATGTAATCATTAATTACATATTACTTACCTGATCGAAAAGTCAGTATTTTCGACGAATAGTGATAAGTACGAATCAATTCTGAGAACACATACCGAAGTCACTTCGTACTTCTCACTTTTCGTCGAATGTACTGACTTTTCGATCAGGTAAGCAATGGGTAATTAATCATTACATCAATAGCTATTGCGCTCAACTCTGATTTTGTGTGGTAAAAACTCTATTTTTTTTAATTGTCCAAAATTGTTGTCGAATATGAACTTAGCCTATCTGACGGCAGCGCCACTTCTGCTCGCAAATTTTCGGGTGGTGATATATTTAACTATACTCTACGGACTCCCCTTAACCCCTTAACTGGCAATGGATCATATATGTACAAAAGAAAGTCGTGCCTAAACTGGCAATGGATCATATATGTACATATTTGAATAACTTTCATAATTTAAAAAGCTTAAAATTCAAGGAAAAAAAACAATCAAAATTTACCCCCTTCAACCCCTATTTTGAACCTTTTGGGTGGGTTGTTGGTTAAAAATAACTATGAGAATGGATTCAGCGGGTTCGAAAACCCCTAGAAAACATATTCACGTACATCTAGAAGTATGAGTTGCGGCTGCCAGTTTTGGCAGGAAAAGTCAGAAAAGTTTTGCCAGTTAAGGGGTTAAGAGATATTAATTACTATCTATACTGACTTCAGTACTTTCTATTACTAACTTATTTTGAAACAATTAATAATAAATAGCGAAATAATAAATTGATAATTTTTGGAAAAATACTTTGATAAGTTAATATCTTAAAAAATATTTTTAGTTATTGTTAGGAACAAAAAAATTTAATAATAAAATGTGATAAATGTGATAAAATTAAGATCAGTATTCGCGCCATATATACGTTTTACAACTATAAATAATCTGGGAAAATCTCAAGGAGCTGGCTCGGGAATTCCTTTATTGCTTTCCGCTACGCTTACTAGCACGATTTGAAGTTTCGTCATTAAAGGCAATAAAACTGTCTGACGCGTCGATGCATGTATTTTCCATGCTTTTTATCTGTCACAACACACTTTGTATTAGTGAAAAATAATACGCAATGTCTAAGAAATCGAGAAGGCACATCTCTCTTTCCTTGTCGTCTCCGCTCATCCTGAGACTGATGTACCTGCAGCGTTTAGTTCAATTATAGTTTTCACTCGAACAACTTGAAATTGTCAAGATTCTTTCTGGTTATGCAAGTTATAGCTTTTCGACTCGTGTAAGGACAATATCGCTCGTTGCATGGTCTGGTGTAAAAAGATCGACGTGAAATGGTATAGTTCTTAGTTACAGAATGACATTGCGCCAGAAACGATAAACGACCGGTTCACATTTTTGAAGGGTGGGAGGGGATGACAGCACAAATTTTGTTCAAGTATTTCCGGTAAATTTAAATTTGCCTTCTCAAATAATATATATTGTGACCACCTAGTATACATATAATATATAGAAGAAGCAAATAAGTGATAGCATAACGGTTAACGTATAGGCTTGTCATACTGAACAACCATGTTCGAATCTGGCAATAAAATTTTTTTATTTCATAAAATTAAATTATTTGGTTGTAAAATTATTAAAATTAATAAAAATTATAAGTAATTTAATTTAATTTTTATTTTTTGTACAAAATGAAATTTTAAACAAATTATAAGTAGATTTAAAGAATTTTGTAAAAGTTGCGAAATTTGTGAATAATAAATAATAATTACTTAAACATTATCATTTATTATTGTTAATTTAAATATAATTTATAGATACAACCGACAGAGAGATTTAAGTATAAGATAAGGAACTAGTAATTAAGAATAGTATTTAAGGTAATATAAGGACCGAAGATTGGAAGGAAAGACAGACCCTTCTCAAATTCTATACTGGTCTCGTAGTACCACCAGCATTGCGCGTGGTCCACTTCTTTGACAGTATCGAGTTTCATTTCTGTAAGTGTTGAAAAACATTTTTATACTAAGCCTCGTGGTGATACTAGCATTGAGCGTGGTCCACATCCTTGGCATAATACACTATACATTAGTAATAAATTCTATCTTCTAAAACTTTATTTGTTTTTCTTTTCTTTGTTAGGATAAGAGTCGAAACCCTACACTTACCTACACACAAACATATTACGAACTGCTGCAAAGATGGCAAGGCGCGCATCTTAGTATTTTGTTTCGTAACACACACACACACAACAAATATTAATAATAAAAAACTGACATATTAAGATGCCCTAAAGAGAGCAAGGCGCGTTTCTATAGGTCCAACACTTCTAAATTTCAGGTATGTGATATGAAAGTGTGTACGTCACAATATATATATATATATATATATATATACTAGGAGGGTTTCGCCTCCCTGCGCGCGCCAACATCACCCTATATTAAATTTCCAAAAAGGTTTTTCGTAATTAATATATTTAAAATAATATTTCAAATTGTATTATTTCTTCACAACCATGGACACCTTATTATTTTATTATTAGTTTATTTTTAAATATGATTATAATTTATAAATAAAAAACTTTTATCAAAATTTAGTGTAATGAAATAAGAATATATAACAAATTCGACTGGATTAAACGATTATACAGATATTGAAGGTTTATTAAACCAAAGAAGTCTTTTATTGAATAATTCTGAAGAAGTAGAAGTAACTAATTTAATAGATATTGAAACACCAAATCAAGTAGAGAATAGTCCACTTAATCTGGGAAATTTTGATTTTAAAAACATAAATATGACTCAAGAGAATGCACTCAAATTATCTTTAAAGGATGTTGCGAATTTAGTGCCTGAATTTGATGGGCATAATCCAACACCAACAGAATATATAGAAAAATTAAAACAGGCTAAAAGTATTATTGCAGATATTGATGAAGAAAATTTAATTAAGGTATTAAAAATTAAGTTAAAAGGAGAAGCATATAAAGCTTTGGGTAATTCTAATATTAAAAGTATTGAAGATTTAGTTTCTATTATAAGAAAATTATATCCTTCAAAAAATAATTTATATGAACTATATGGCAAACTATCTCAAATTATACAAGGTAAAAATGAGTCTGTGGTTAGTTACACTAATAGAATTACAGATTTGGTAAAACAAATGAAAGAAATTAAAAAAGCACAATCGGGAGAAACGAATACTAGTATTAAAAATTTTAATGATACTGTTGATAAGATGCTTTAAAATATTTTAAAGACGGTTTAAAATTTGAAATAAATATCCGAGTTGGGGAACATAATGATTTATCATCAATATCTATAAAAGCTATAGAAATAGAAAATTTAATTTTGAAACAAGACAGCTTAAGAGATAGTAATTGTTTATCTGCAAATAATAGTTTTTTTAAATCAGAAACGGAAAAAATTTTAACTTGTCAAATTTGCCATGGTATTCAACATGAAGCATTATTTTGTCCTTTAGCAGGCTGTGTCTATTGCAAAGGAACAGATCATTTTTCAAATAATTGTAGAGTTGTCGCAAATAAAATAAATTTAACTTGTAAACATTGCAGTCAACCTAATCATTCAATAAGTGCTTGTAAATATAATAAAGATCAATATAGTTATTGTCAATATTGTCAAGAAATTTCGCATACAGTAAATCAATGTCCTTTTATTTCAGAATATATAATTTGTTGGAAATGTGGTCTTTCCGGACATAATCCTAATGTTTGTTCAGGTCAAAAGAAAATTATAGTAGAAAGTTGTGGTTTTTGTGGAAAAATAAATCATTCTTTAGAAAATTGTCCAGAAATGACTTGCCTCAAATGTAATGGTAAGGGACATATAAGTAAAAATTGTAAACATGAAAAAATTAGCTTTTGTTCAATTTGTAATGAAGGACATTTATCAACTGAATGTGAACAGATAAAACTAATGGTTGCACAATTTAAATCTTCGCAAAATTATAATCAACAAGTAAATTCGAGAAATATGAATAGTAATTTTCAAAATAAAATTTTTAATAATAACACAAATAAAATAAATAGAAATATGTCTCAAGGAAAGGTTTGTGACTATTGCAAGTTTAAAGGTCATGTAATCGATGAATGTTGGAAATTACAAGCATTAAAAAATTATAAACAAACTAAAAAACAATGTTCATTTTGTAAAAATTTTGATCATTTGATTGATAATTGTAGTATGCTGAAACTTTTGGAAAGTAGTGTAGATGAATTATGTTCAAATTGCAAAGCAATCGGGCATACAGCTGAAAATTGCGTAAAATATCGAGACAGTCAGCAAAAATTTTCGGGAAACGCGAACACTCTTCCAGGTTCGAGTGCATAGGAAGAGATAATAAAGACAAGACACTCGGTGACCTACAATATCAAATGTCAGCAAAACATGAGCTTATTGACCAACCGTTTCATAATATGAGTAATAATTCGTTAGTAAATCAGGATAACTTACGAAATTATGTCTTTAAAATTGAGAATTTATTACAACACATTGAAATTGATGATTTAATACCAAACAAAAAATGTAAGTTTTTAATTGACAGTGGAGCACAAATTAATCTTATAAAAAAAGATAATATTCCATTTAATTTAATAAACAATACTGAAAGAATTTTAATATCTGGCATAACAGATAATGCTATTAAAACTTTGGGTACTATAAATTTAACAATAAACAATATTAATTTTGAATTCCATGTAGCTCCTGAAGATTTTTCAATACCTTATGATGGCATAATAGGTATAAAAATTCTTATGCAACAAAAACTTCGGTTAGATAAAGGCTATTTAGAAATTAACAACAATAAATTAAAAATTCAATCGAATAAACTGCAGTCTATAGAAAGTAAAGAAAATTCTGTACATATTATAAAAGATAATTGTAACGAAGTAATACAAGATAAAGATTATGAGAATAATATAGGAAAAAGAGAATTTACAGAAAATTTAGAAAGTAGTATGTGCATACAAAGTACAATAAATGAAAATATTTTAAAATTTTTCAATATAATTGAAAATATTCATGATAAAACTTGTGAAGAAATAAATCAAAATAAATTTCAAGAAGTAGCTGAAGGTAATTTTGGAAAAAGTAATGATTTAATAGACTTTTCGAATCAAGATTTAATCGATGTTTTAAATGAAGATTTAATGATTTTTCAGATAAAGAATTAATTGATTTTTCAAATAAAGATTTAATTGATTTTTATAAAAATATTGAAACAACAAAATTAATTGATACTGTAAATAATACAAAAACGCAAATTTTAACTGAAAAAAATAATGATGAAAGTATAATAGATTCGTGGGTAAGTGATCAATCAAAAGTTGATAATTATGTAAATCTTGTAGATTTTTTACAAAATAAAGAAATAAATATTGAACAGTTTTTAGGAAATTTAAATAATACAATGTTAAATAAAAATGATATTAAAGAAGAAGAATATATTATTAATAATTACCTTATTTTTGAAGAAACATTAAAAAACAATAATTTAATTGATAAAGAGGATACATATTTTAAAAATCAAATTAATTATATTTCATTAGATATTGAGGGCTTTTATAATGATATTATTAATACTAACGTTTCAATATTACCTTATGAGAGTGAAATAATACATATGGGGTCAATTTATTTTACAAAAGAAGATGAAGAAAATAAATTAAATAATTTAAGTAAAGAAAGAAAATTACTAGAAAAAGTAAATTTAAATCACTTATCGAATGAGGATAAAGAAACAGTTCAAACTTTTATTTTGGAAAATAGAGAGTCATTTTGGTTAGAAGGTGAAAAAATTGAGCATGAAATAAATTTAATTGATGACAAACCTATATACGTTAAACAGTTCCCATTACCTTATAAATTAAAAGAAATTGCAGTTGAAGAAACGAAAAAATTGATTAATAATGATCTTATAAGAAATTCAAAAAGCGCGTTTAATGCACCAACTTGGTTAGTAGAAAAAAAGACATTAGCGAGTAATGGTAAAAAGAAATGGAGGCTTGTTATTGATTATAGAAAATTAAATGCAAAAACCATTCCTGATCCCTATATGTTACCTAATATAACAGAAATTTTTGATGAAATGGGAAAAAATAATAAAATATTTAGTTCTATTGATATGGTATCAGGATTCCATCAAATTAGAGTAAAAGAAAAAGATATTCATAAAACAGCGTTTAGTATTCATCCACTAGGAAGATTTGAGTTTAAAGTGTTACCTTTTGGTTTAATAAACTCACCTAGAACATTTCAAAGAGTAATGAATAGAGTTTTAGAAAATTTAATTGGAACAATTTGTTTTGTATACATGGATGATGTAATTATTTTTTCCGAAACTATAGAAGAGCATATACAGAGGTTAAATATAGTAGTAAAAAAATTAAAGGAAGCAGGTTTAAAAATTGAAACAAGTAAATGTAAATTTTTTCAGAAAGAAATTGAATTTTTAGGCCATATAATAAGTAAAGATGGTATAAGAACAGATGAGAAGAAAATAGTTGCTATAAAACAATTTCCTCGTCCAAAAAATATTAAAAATGTGAGAGAATTTTTAGGCTTAGCAGGTTATTATAGACGATTTATTAAAAATTTTGCAGAAATAGCTAAACCCTTAACGACTTTATTATAAAAAGAAGTAAAATTTATTTGGAATACAGAAATACAAGAGGCTTTTGATAAATTAAAGACTGCGTTATGTACTGCACCTGTTTTACAGTTTCCAGATTTTGATAAACCTTTTTTAATAACTACTGATGCTTCAAAGTATGCATTAGGGGCTATTTTATCACAAGGGAAAATTAATGAAGATAGACTGATAGCATACGCGTCTCGAGTAATCAAAGGTGCCGAAAAAAATTATTGTACGTATGAAAAAGAAGCATTAGCTGTAATGTTTGCTATTAAAACATTCAATAAATATATTTTTGCAAATAAGTTTGTAATAATTTTAGATCATAAACCTTTGTTATCATTAAAAATGGCTGATAATAACACTAGAGTTCAAAAATGGCGTTTTAAATTAATGGGATATGATTATGAGGTAGTCTATAAAGCAGGAAAAAATAACGTAAATGCTGATGCTTTGTCCAGAAATCCTATAGAAAGTGCAATTATAAGTGTTACAACAAGAGCTCAAAAAGCTAAACAAATTCAATCGGAAAAAGTAAAAATTTCTGAACCTATACAAGAATTAGAGAATAAAAAGAAAGAAGTTAAACAAGCTCATAAAAAAGATAATAAACTGATTATAAATGGTAGTTCTACACAAGAGGATAAACATTTAAAAATATTTAAAGAATGTAAAAATATAAATTACTCTCGTGATTCTATTAATTTAAGGAAAGATAATATAGTTCATATTATTTCGAAAGGAAGAAAATCGTTCGATAATAATACTGAGTTATTAATTAATGATGAACAAATTGAGATAAATAAATCTTTGAGTAAAAATGAAATTGAAATAATTAAGATCGACAATAAAAAATTGTTTGTATTATGTTTGGATATTGCAGAATCATATATTAATGTAAAAATAAATTTGATTAATTTATTTAAATTATTAAGTAACATATTATTGCAGAAAAATTATTTAAGTTTTAGTATATCAAAAGATATAGAAATAATTAATATTGAATGGATTGAAATTGAAGAAATATTAAAAGATATATTCGCAGATACACAAATTAATATAATAATATGTAAAAATGAAATACGTTTCGTACCATTAGATGAAAGAGATAAAATATTTGATATGTATCATTCTTCTAATTTAGGAGGCCATGCAGGAATAACAAAAACTTACAATACAATTAAAACTATGTATTTTTGGGAAAATTTGAAGAAAGATATACAAAAGAGAATTAAAAATTGCAATGATTGTAATAGAAATAAATTAAAAAGAAAAAGAGTTAGACAACCTATGTTAATAACGGATACACCATTTAAATCTCTTGATAAAGTCGCTATGGACATTGTAGGGCCAATGAATATTACTAAAAATAATAATAAATATATCTTAACGATTCAAGATCAATTTTCAAAATACTTAATAGCTGTACCTTTACAAGATCAAACTGCAGAATCTGTAGCTAATGCTTTTATAAAACGATACTTGTTGATTTTTGGGTTTCCTAAATTATTATTGACTGATAGAGCTGGTAATTTTACTGGGAAAATTATGAAAGCAATAGCTCGTAGATTTAAATTTTCAAAAATAGAAACAACGTCCTTTACTCCATGGGCAAATGGAACTTTAGAAAGAGCACACGCTCCTTTAATGGAGTATTTAAGAAATTTTTCGTCAAAGAAAATTGAATGGGATGAATTAATTGAATTAGCTCAATTTTATTATAATGTTAACATTCATACTAGCCATATGTATACACCATTTCAAATAGTTTTTGGTTTTCCTCCAAGACTACCATCACATGAACCTTTAAGGAAAAGTGAACAATTACCCACTTTTAAAGGTTATCTTGAAAAATTAGTTTTAAATATGGATGAAATTTCAAAATTAGCACGAGAAAATTTAATATTATCTTAAGAGAAATCAAAACAATATTATGACAGATTCGTAAATCCAGTACAATTTGAAATAAAAGATAAGGTTTGGTTCACTAAACAACCTAAACCAGGCAAATTTGAAAAAGATCATTATCTTGGACCTTTGGAGATTTTAAAAGTACATGAGAATGGTAATATAGTCATAGATTATAAAGGAAAACCAAAAACAGTCCATCCTAATAAATTATTTATGCATGAAAAAAATAAATAATGTATTAATATAATTTTACTGTTTTAGGTCTATCAATAATGATTAAACAAATAGTTATTTTTTCGACAATCTTAAAAATTTGTCATGGGATTATTGGGTTTGATTGTGGGACAACCATGCCAAATATTACGACATTTTCATTACTTGATTCAGGCGAATGTGATTTCCATAATGCACAAATCAATTCAACAGAGGTTCCAATAGAATTACTACAAATAGCAGAATTTAAAAACACTAAAATTATTCAATGTAAAATAATTATACATAGAACAATTTTCAAATGTGGAATTTTTGGACATTTGATTCCAACGGAAAATGCAGAACAAGAGTACATCTACGATATAAGTCACGAAAATGTAAATTTATTCAAGAAACAGGAGTTTTTAAGTATGACAATAAACATACTATTGCCGATTTAAAAATAAATTCAACTACAACAAAAGGAATAGATTTCGCGGGAAGTGCAGAAGGAAACTCATGTTCAGGAGAGTCATATACAGATAATTTTGGATCATGGAATAAGGTATTGTACACGGTACAATCAAAATACCAACAGATGATTGTTTTAAAAATAGTACGATGTTTTATATAAAGGTTTTGCAAAGAAGTTTACTAACGGAAATAATAATGAAATTACTTATACGTTAAATACCAATGAAATACTTTTGCATTAGCGGCAAAGGAAAAAATCACAAATTGTAATCGTGAATTTACCCGAACTGAACATCCAAAACTATTAATATTAGAAAAAAATAATAAGCACAAGTAAATTTAAATAATGATAAGTTAAGATTAAGCTCGGGTACTGTATGTAAATTTTCAGACAAACATTGTCTTGATATGGAAGGGGGTTATACTTTTTGGGATATTTTACCAACAGATGATTGTTTTAAAAATAAGTACGATGTTTTATATAAAGGTTTTGCAAAGAAGTTTACTAACGGAAATAATAATGAAATTACTTATACGTTAAATACCAATGAAATTACTTTTGCATTAGCGGCAAAGGAAAAAATCACAAATTGTAATCGTGAATTTACCCGAACTGAACATCCAAAACTATTAATATTAGAAAAAAATAATAATATAAATAGATTATATTTTGAAAATGACATTGTTAGTAATAAAGCAAGTGTACATTTAGATTTATTTACTTATGTAAATTCAAAATTTGTTTATGTAGAAAAACATTTAAGGAATCAATTTAGTAATATATATATAGACCTATTAACTCAAAAATGTGAAATTGAAAGAAAAACAATACAAAATTCCTTATCCATTGCTACCTTATCCCCAGATGAATTTGCATATAACATTATGAAAAAACCAGGTTATATATCAAAACTAGCGGGAGAAGCAGTTTATTTGATAAAATGTACTCCAAAAGAGGTAAAATTATTACACACTAAGGAATGTTATAATCATCTACCTGTTACATCAGGAAATGAAACTTATTTCCTTACACCAAAAACACATATTTTGGTAAAACGTGGAATCCAAGTTGATTGTAATTCTATAGTTCCTACTTTTTATAAAGTTGGAGACGAATGGATAAAATTTTTGCCAACACCAACAAAAACAATACCTCCTAATGTGTTTAAACCTAATACACAGATTGGATGGACCTATGAAACAGTTAATTCCTTGGCTACTAGTGGAGTATATTCTCAAACGGACCTGGACCAACTACAACAACAACTCATGTTTCCTCTCGAAAAAGCTTCATTATTAAATATAATTACAAGAGAAATGACGGGACAACAAAATTCAGATGAATCTACAACTAATATGTTTACAGAAAATACTTTAAAACACATAGCAGAAAGTACATGGCAACTAATTATTAGAAAATTGACAACTTGGGGCTCATTTTCCTCAATGTTCATTATGATTCTAATAATTTTACATGTTATAAAATTAATCATTGACACAATAATTCGAGGTTATACTCTACATACTATATATGGATGGTCACTTCACCTTTTTGGAGCAGTGTTCAGTTCAATTACTCATTTATTGACAACATTAAATAAAGAAAATTATGAAGAGAATAACAAGAAATCAGAAATAACAGAAGAAGTAGAACTAAAAGAAATTAAAGTTATACCGAAGATTTCATCTCCCATGCAACCTCAAAAAAAAAAAAAAAAAAAAAAAAAAAAAAAAAAAAAAAAAAAAAAAAGAGAGAGAGAAAATTGAACACTATTTTTTTTTTCCTTAAATGTTTTCACAAAATAATGTACAATACTTAAGCGGGGAGGATAGTGAATATTAATTCACAACAGATAGTGTAGCGATATTAATTCAATATTACATAATTAATACATAATATTAATTCAATATACAATATTAATTCACAATGGATGGAGTAGCGTTGTCGATTTATGCAATTTGTTTGGAAGTGCGCGCGGAAGCAAAACAAGGTCAACGTTCGCTTGTACGTGTTTGAAGTTTTGTTTGTATTGTAACACAGGTGGTCGACTCAATACATACGTGAAAGTGTGTCCTAAAATCATGTAATCGATTGATTGCTAATACTAAAAGGAAGTTGATATCGTTCCGATATGCAACGTCTGGCCCCCCAGGTGTTACGTCATAAGACGTATACTTTTAATTTTGTAATTTTTAATCGACAACAAGTCGTAACTAACAACTGCAGCTTAAAGAATGCGAACGTAGAGTTTCGTAAATGACCTGGATATTAGCAATGAATCGAAGAGTCAAAATGCAAACTCAGCGATTTGCTAAATGAGATCATGGTAATATTCGACTAAAATTTGTAAATTAATTTACAATAAATTGAAGATGTTGACCTACAATTAGGCAGTTCGAAACACGCGTCGGCTCGTCTCTCAAGTGTTTAAGACTGAGAGTACTAATTATAAAGAAATCAAGAATATTGTAAAAGTGCAAAATTAATAAATTATATAATATATTTAAATCAATTATAAACAAAGTGTTAATTATTCATTTACTTAAAATACAAGGAAGCAAAGATCTTCAAGAGAAGAAATACTGAGTAAGTACTCAATTTATATAAAAATAATTAATTAATACTAGTGTGGAAAGAGCTCTCCTTCTTTCCTGCCACTAGATAATACGTTTATGTTCTGTAAAACATACTCTTAGTTTACCTAAACATTCCCTAGGTTCGAGTCCTGGCTAAGCGACAGGCGTCATTGTTTAGATTAAACTTTTAGTATTCAGGACATAACAATTGAATAAAATTAACTTATCCTAATCTCATGAATCTGAAGATAAGTATTAAGTATATATAAAAGCAAGTTTACGCACTCAGAAAACACTAATGTCAATTAATAAAAATTGTCTATACTGTACGTCAAAGTGAAAATTTACCATGCGAGCAAATTACCGACTGAGATATATTATTGAGATTTATTAGTTCTTATCATTTGTATCTTAATATTCGTTTAATTTATAATAAAAAATGCAAGAGCGATATGTACCAATAATAGAATCTTCATTTCTATAAACTTTCAATGTAATTTATATTATCATCTAAAAATTAAAAAAAAAACTTTTCTTGATATAATACATAAATTTTACTGAAATAACGCAACTGAAAATATTATGATCATGATTTTTATTAAAATTGCACATAGCATAACAAGTCACTTTGACAGTCTTATACTTGTCCTTTTTTAAATTTTACTTTGACATTTAAAATAATGCTCGTGATATTTTCGATGCCCACCACCACGACCAGCAACACTCGTTTCGCTCGTGCCGCAAATGTCGCGGTGGGCATCGAAACCAACCACTCGAGATCATCGTACAAATCGAAATTAGGGTATTTTGAAGGTCGGGATAATGTGCGAGACGCTTAGCGCAATTTTTATGTACTTATCATTACTGGTCCAAACTAAAAACGTTCTTTCGACCGGCCATCAAGAAAAATAGTACACGGTAGACGGGACGAATTTTGAAACTTCAATTTTCGTCACTTGTACCGTAATGTACTATTTTTAAAGGCAAATATCATCGCCCAAAAGTTCTATGTCATTAATATTTTGTACTTTTAGAGTAATAAAACTTTCTTGTAAAATAAATAACTTTTCGTTTTAGCGGCATATAAATAATCACCTATTTCTTCCATTTCTTCCGTAATTTGTAATTTTCACCCTCTTTTAAAATTTGCGTCTTGATTCATAATCATTTTCAATTTATTTTTCCCGTTACTTACGGAGCCCACATATTTATTTTGATTATTGTATACAAATTAATTCCATAAATAACCTTTTGTTTCTAATAAATACATATTGGTTTTTTAAAAATATTGTTTTATATAAATATACATTTTCTATTCACTTATATATACATACATTTAGAAATTTCGTTCATATCAGTAACATTAACATTTGATGTATTATTCGGATATCAAATTCTCCTAAATTAATAATTTTTGATAAAATTTTCAAACGTTATTCGTATTTTATATTACCACTGTTAAAATTTGAATTTTCTTTTGCCATTACTGTTTCTAATAGAATTATATTAAAAAATGCAATAATTAATGTATTTAATTTTTAACTCATTATATATCTTATGGATATTTGGAAAAGTGTATGTTATTATACTTGATTAATATTTATTTTATCTTTAAACACGCATGCCTGCGCGCGCGCACACACACACTTAAGTATATATATGTATATAGAGTAATATACCGATGTACCTGCATTAGGTCGGTAGGTGTACTCATGAGGGACCGTTTTGGAAAATATTTCGATATATAGATACATTAGGTCGATGAGTGAAATCCATAGTGTCCACTTTTTTGGATCATGCCCATATATAGGTATATATATATATATATAGAATCCCGAAATTTTTTTTTTTTGAGAAGGCGGTAAAAAAACCACCCTGCCATTGGTCTTGGCAGAACTCCTCCTTTCGACTGATCCACCCCCTCGGAAACTGTCGTAGGGCATTACTTAGAGAGGTAATAATGTCACGTTTGGCCCTTTATGATAGACAATCACCTCACTGTCTCGTGCATGTCAGGCGGCTATTAATGTCGCCCCTAGCACGCTCTTCTTTTTTTCTGATGTGGTTCAGCCGCCCAACAATGGATGCTGCGAAGGTCACTACGGCATCCCAACCCGATGCCCTCTGGTGTCAAAGGCTCCTTCCAAAAGGTTTGGAAATCGACCCTTTCTTTCGCGAATCAAGCACACCAGGACATGATGCGCTCCACGTCTTCGTCGACTCCAGGGCAGGTCGGGCACTCCGCGCCCGCGTAAATACGGATGCGATGCAGGTGATTGCGAAAACAACCACGTGCTGCTTCGCTGCTCTTTTCTAAGATACGCCGACCTTTCCTGTACGTATTAGCCCTCTCTATCGCCAAAAGGTCGATGGGAGGAATTCCCGCGATCACCGAGAAGGCTATATCTGACACAGTTCTATAAGCATGAGCCACCCTTAATGCGGCTATTCTGTAGGCTCGTCGACAGGATGCACCGTAGCTTGTATTACTTCTTAGGGCGTCTACCCAAATCGGAGCTGCATATAAAATTACGGATCTTACCACTGTCGCTAAGGGCCTGACGGGGCTGCCTTGGCCCTTCAATATTGGGCATTATGCCCGACAAAGCTCTAGCCACTCCTACAGCTTTCGACCTTGCACTCTGTAGGTATTCCTTGAATGTTTTATGGTATTTCAACCTGTTCGCCGATCTTATAGGTTTACGATTTACAGTAAAGGTGGCGTACCTCCTTTGCTTCATTCGGGAGATAAGTAACGCCTCGGTCTTTTCGGCCGCCAAACACAGCCGATGGGTGCTCACCATACAGCCACTACCGCGATAGAGACATTTCCAAGATATTCTACTTCATCGATGCTCCTTGCGAAGACGATTAAAGCCACTTCATCCGAAAAAGCCACCATCGACACTCTTTCTGGAAGCAGCTGCCTAAACCGTCCGTCATGAACGACGTTCCAAAGAAGAGATCCCAAGACGGAACCCTGTGGCACGCCTCCGGTGATGTTATAGGAGTGCGCGTGATCCTCGGTGTCATAGAGCAGGATCCGTTCTGCGAGGTAGCTCGAGATGACTGCGTATGTAGCGCGGCACCTTCAATTGTTGCAAGGATAACATAATGTTGTCCCATCGAGCCGAGTTGAAGGCATTGCGAATATCCATTGCGGTGATAGCACACAAGCGCCTAGAATTCCCAGTACCACAGATAGCATTGGTTGCCAACTCGACTTATAGCGTCAATAGTTGTCCGGTGTTTGGTTTGCCTTTGGGTGAAGCACCAACCTCTGTACCTCCCACCGTGCTGGAAAGCATCCTAATTAAAAGCAAGCGCTGAATGTGTCGGCAAAAATTTGTTGCACATTGAGCGCAGCGGTCTTCATGGCCAGAACATGTATTCCATCCGGCCCTAGAGCTTTACGGATGGATATTCTCCTTGCAGCCAATATTAGCTCGGGTATGCTAATGTCTGGCGGCGCGACTGCACTGTTGGTCCCCATTAGCCCCATCACGGCTGCATGTTCCTGATGTTGAGGGAATAGGTGGCGCACTGCATTGTCAAGAAAATGTGAACACGATGGCATTGACGCGCCCCTGGGTTTGATCTTATTCATCACCATTTTATACAGCTAACTTCAGGGATCGCAGTCCACTTCCTCGCAAAACTCGCGTCAGCAATTGCGTTTAGCCGCTTTAATTGCAGCCTTGAGCTCTTTCCGCTTTTCCTCGTAGGCCGTGGTTAGTTCTTTGTACCGCGGCCTGTTCCGAGCTCTCTGGTGCAGTCGCTGAGTCCGCAGACACTCATGGCGTACTTCTGCGATATTCTTATTTCACCAGTAAACAGGCGGACGGCCACGGGATATAGATTTCCCGGACATAGGGACATCGTAAGCCGCTGCTATGGTACGTGTAAGTTCCTCGGCTCGTTCTTCCGGTGTTCCTTAGACAGCAACTTCTGCTATGGAGTAGAGGAACATTTCCCGGTCGAAGGTAGACGGTACCCATCTCTTATATTGAAAGGTTTTGTTCCGACCTGATGCCCCGTTAGTCGTCGTTTGAAGCTGGTACACGAGCGCTTGATGGTCGCTCCTTGCGTAACGATCACTAACTTTGCAGGTAAACCCTTTCTTCAGATCTATTATAGACAACCCCCCCCCCCCGTCTTGATAAAAGTGGGAGTCGTTCCGGTGTTAGCAATCTCCAACTTTGATATCGCAAAGGCCTCGAGGAGTGTGCGACCACGAGTGTTGGTCTTTGTACTGCCCTATTCTGTAGCCCAAGCATTAAAATCCCCTCCGATGACTATTGGCGATCGGTAGGACTCCGCACTGGTGACGATGTCATCAAGGGATCCCAGAAAGTCGTCGATGTTGTTACTAGGTAGGAGGTAGCAATTTTATATTCGCATACCCGCCACCTCCACTCAGGTAAAATTTGGGAGAGGAGCGGCCACATTTCCGGATACATGCAGGTTTCCACATATCAAGATGACCGCTCTGCCAGTAGCATGACTCACCCAATTCGATTCAGTGGGATCCCTGTACTCCTCACTGACGATAACAATGTCAGCCTGCTCTTCTCTGACCAACTGTGGCAGCAGATTCTGGGCCACAGCACAGTGGTTTAGATTCATTTGTAGCATCCTAACTATTTCTGACAGATGCTTCAATCCTAGGCACGGCTATGTTCTTATCCACAGCGCAATCCATTACTTTGTGGCCCTCTTGGCCACACCGGAAACACTGTGATGATCGGTCGACTGCGCTTTTGCAATCCTTTGCGAAATGACCGACCTCGTGGCAACGGTAACAGCGTGAGACCGCCTCGCGGAGCCGAACCCTGTAGTTGATCCAACCTATCCGAAGCTTCCCATTCTGTAGTAGCTTTTTTGCTGCAAACGCGGGAAGAAGGGCGCTGGTCATCTGAATGCCTTCATATGACCTCCTAAGCTTCATATTCGCAGAAGGTACCATATTTGGCCTCTGCCACTTCTTCCGCCGTCGTGGCCTCGTCCATGTCCTTTATATTAATGAACTCTTTGTGGGTTAATATTTGGACCTCTGTTAACCCACGTAGTGTGAACGAGACTGCTGCCTCGAGGTCTGGAGTTCCTACGCCAGGTCTTCCAAGCTCAATAAGCACATCTTCTCCTCTGGTACGCTGGATACGGAGACTCTTCCTTCCAGCAGCTTGAGGTTTGGTGAGGCCCGTATTTGCCGAAGGATGTCGGCGTAAGCTCGGCTTCCTGACACATTGATCTTAATGGAGTCGGGATGAACTGATTTCGCGACCGCTTTATGTTTTTTGGACACCTTAGGCGGCCATCCGATATTCTTGACCTGCTTCAACTGCGTATCCCGCTAAGCCTCTTTCTTTTTGCCCTTGCGCACTACCGTAGCCCAATCAGGGACTTTTAACTGGTTTCCACCGGTCTCAGGAATGGATGACGGAGCATCTGTTGGCCCATTTTTGTTAGTGGGCTGCTTCAAACCCTTCTTCCTTTTCGCCAGGGGATGCTGAAGTGATGAGGGCCTTTCCCTCTACAATGGCCTCCTTTGACGCACTTCAGCGTGTCACGCACGGAGCAGTGCTCACCCGCGCATATTTATTAAGGGCCCTGCTTGTTGCTCTCGCCATACTTTTTAGCACTTTGTAGATGTTGTTCTTATTAAGAACAAACTTCACCAAGGTGTCTATTTTCTCACGCAGACGGAGGATAGCTCTGTCAGCGTCACTCAACATTCCTGTAGAGCAGGTCACGCGTAGCATTTAATGCTACAGAAGCCAAGTGACCAACTCCTACAGCACTTACCGTTTTAACGATGTGAGATGTGAGACCAGGTATTCCATCCGGTCCTGGGGCTTTGCGGACCTGTATTTTCTTTGTAGCCATTGTTAGCTCGGTTACACTAATGTCTGCCGGTACGACTGCATCGTCTGCCACCGTCAGACCCGTGTCAGCTGCTCGCTTCTGATGTTGTGGAAACAGGCAGCGCACAGATCTGTCAAGGAAGTGCGGACATGTGGGTGTTGTGGCGCCCCTGGGTTTGATCTTGTTCATCACCGTTTTGTATGGTTTACCCCAGGGGTCGCGGTCCACTTCGTCGCATAGATTACGCCAGTACTTACGCTTTGCCGCTTTAATGGCAGACTTAAGCTCTTTGCGTATTAATTCATAATCCGCGGTTAGCTTTTGATACTGCGGCTTATTCCGAGCTCTCTGATGCAGTCGCCGAGCCCGCAGACACTCACTTCGTTTTTCTGCGATACTATTGTTCCACCAATAAACTGGTGGACGGCCAAGAGGGTTTATTTTTCTTGCCATTGAGACATCGCAAGCAATTGTTACGGCACGCATGAGTTCCTGAGCTTGCTCTTCCGGTGTTCCTTCCACTGTTACCTCTTCAAGAGCGCAGAGAAACATCTCCCGGTCGAACGGAGACGGTGCCAACCTCCTATATGTTAGCTTGTTGTCCCGACCTGCTACTCTGTTGATTAGCTGGAGCTGGTACACGAGTGCTTGATGGTCGCTTCCCGTGTAACGATCACTAACTTTCCATTTAGACCCTCCCCTCATAAATCTAGGATCGATGAAGGTCAGATCTATTATGGAGGACTTACCCGCTCTAGAAAAAGTGGGAACCGTACCAGTGTTAGCAATCTCCAACCCCAGTATCGAAGGCCTCGAGGAGTGCCCGACCTCATTCCGTCGCCCAAGCGTTGAAGTCCCCTCCAATGACTACTGGCAGTCGAGCAGACCGCGCGTTGGTGACGATGGCATCAAGGGATCCCTGGAACTCCTCGATGTTAATACTGGGTGGGAGGTAGCAACTGTATAGTCGTATACCTGCCACCTCCACCCAGGTGAAATTGGGGAGTGAAGTGATCATTTTTCCGGATACATGGAGGTTTCCACATACCCAGATGGCCGCTCTACCAGTGGCATCACTCACCCAATTCGGCACACTGAGATCCCTATACTCCTCGCTGACGATGGCAATGTCGGCCTTTTCTTCCCTGACCTACTGTGGCAGCAGGTCCTGCGCCACTGCACAGTGGTTTAGGTTGACTTGTAGCACCCTAGCCATTTTTAACAGATGCTTCAACCCCGCGCGTGGCTATGGCCTTTCTTGCCACGCAATCCACTGCTTTGTGGCCCTCCAAAGCTTCCCAGTTTGCAGCAACTTTTTTGCTGCTGCCACCGGCAGCAGATCGCTGGTCATTAGGGTGCCTTCGTAGGACCCTCTGAACTTTATTTCTGCAGAAGGCACCACTTCTGGCCCGATCACCGCGGAGATTGCCTCCGCTACTTCTTCCGTCTTGGTAGCCCCGTCCATGTCCTTTATTAAAATGGACTCCTTGTGGGACAGTAGCTGGACCTCCGCTGTACCACCTATCGTGGACGAGACCGCGGCCTGGAGTTCCGAAGCTGTGACTCCCGGCTTACCCAGCTCTATCAAGAGCTCCTCCGCTTTAGTGCGCCGGATATTCGAAACTCTCTCTCCGAGTGACTTGAGGTTTGGAGCCGTTCGAATTTGTCTCAGGATGTTGACGTAAGACCGCCTTGCCATCGTTTTGATCTTGATGGCATCTGGACGGACTGGCTTCAAGACCTCCTTCGGTCCTTTAACCACCCCAGCCGGCCCTCCGACATCCTTGGTCTGCTCCAGCTGCTTGCGCTTTTGGCCTGGTTTCTTGGCCTTGCGTACAACTGTTGCCCACTCGCGTGAGTTCAGCTGGTCATTGTTGTTTCGGGTACTAGGTTCGACTAGTCCGGTTTCCTTGGCTGGTTGTTTTGCCTGTTTCTTCCTCTTCGGCGGATTCTGTGGTCGAGAGGGTCTCTCCCTCTCGTCTGCCTTATTTTAGCGCGCCTCTTTGCGAAAGATAGGCGACGTCTGACACGTTACATCTCTGCGCGTACCCGCCGAGCTATCTTCGCTTCCTCTCGGGTGTTGCGCGTTTCTTACCCAAGCATACTCACGTAGGGCCCTGCTGGTAGCCCTCGCCAGACTTGATTTCCTTGTGGATATTGTTGTTGTTAAGAACAAACTCCACCAGGATGTCTATTTTCTCACGCAGACGGAGGAAAGCTCTGTCAGCGTCACCCGGCATCCCAGTCGAGAGCAGGTCACACGTAGCATTTGATGCTACAGAGGCCGAGTGACCAACCTCCACACCACTTACCATTTCAACGGTGTGAGTTTGGTCCCCCCCAAAATCCATGGGACCAGCACTGACCACCGGGGCTTTCACCCGATCGGAATAAGTGGCGGGATTTGAGAGGACTGCCATGCCCGCTTGGGGTAGTGTTGTTTTAACCTCACTATCCATAATTGGTTTAATTTCGGGGTGCCTTCCCCTATCTGGTTTTGGTTCACCCCGAATATTTGATTTTTTCGGTACCATATATATATATATATATATATATATATATATACATACATACATACATACATATGTAAAGGGTGTAATATAATATAATTATGAATAATTATGTAATATATATACTTCAAATATATGTTTTTTCAAGTATAAATAATATATGTACTTAATCCGTGCGTAAAAATATGTTGTGAATATAACTCGAAAGAATGTGTATTAGTTTACTTATTACTGATAAAGTTTATGAAATTGTTAAATTTGTATTAAATAATAATAACGGATCTAAAATTCAATATAATGCTTCAAACACAGATGTAAAATTGTTTGAAGATACAATAAATATTAATCAAGTACAATAACATATATTTTCCAAATATCCATATGATATACAATGAGTTAATGCAATAATCAAAATAAATATGTGGTCTCCGTAATTAACGGAAAAATAAATTGTATATAATTATGAATTAAAACGCAAATTTTAAAACAGGATGCAAATAATTACAGAAGAAATGGAAGAAACAGGTTATTATTTATATGCCGCTAAAGTGTTATAAATCCTTCTTTAAAATTAATACAAAAAGTTATTTATTTAAGAAGAAAGTTTTATTACTCTAAAATTACAAAATATTAATGACATAGAACTTTTGGGCGATGACCCTTTGCCCTTTAATTTTAGGAGGTAAAGTTCTACTTAGCTTCGTTTATAATAATCCAAAATTTTAATAAGTAGTTACTAAATACTACTATTTAGGAACTATATGCACTTTACTTTATTTGGTAAGTTAATTTTTCATTAACATTTATAATTATTAAAATATAAATTTAAACTTTAAAAGAAACCGTATAGTTGAAACTTACAGTTTATATTTAATATGTATCCATTTTTTTTATCATTTTTTTCGCACTTCATTACACTAAATTTTGGTAAAAGTTTTTTATTTATAAATTAAAGTCATGTTTAAAAATAAACTAAATTTTTGGTATATAACCCAACGCGCTATAACAGTACCCCCAAGGTGGTGTGTAAATCTATTTAACATTCATGCATTATATACGATTTACAATTGCAATAATAAATACAAAAATATAAAGGCACAAATCGGTGAAGAAAATACATATGAACGTCTCAAAATGACGACGAAGTAGAAATTTTTTTTAACTTCAGAAGCGTTTTTCTTGAAAACTAAAAACTTTCGCAAAAATTTCTAGGAACAAAAAAGTCTTAAATCGGCCAAGAAGTACTCTCAAATTTTTTCAGACTTTTTTGAGACAATTTTCGACTTTTTAGAAAATCCGGAAAATCCAATTTTTTAAAAATGTCTGAAAATTATGAAAAAGTTTGATAGTGTACCCTGACTGATTTTAAGACTTTTTGTTCATAGGAATTTTTCGCTAGTTTTTTGTTTTTGAGAAAAAAATTATTGAAACCTTTAATGAATTAACATTTAAGTATTTTATTGTTTTTCGGTATGAAGACATAAACATTTTTTTTACATAATTACCACAGTACACATTACTTGTTGGCAAACAAAGTTTTGAAGAAAGAATCTAAAAACTAATGTTTTCAATAGAATATCTATTGTTATGCAAAACGTTTATTTCAGTTTTTTATCGGAAAAAAATTATTTCCTAAGTTTAGACTAAAATCATCTCTATCTTAAATTTATTTTCGTAACTTATCGGATTCACATCAAATTTGATATTGTGTATATCAACAGACATTTTTATCTGTAACTTTTTTTCCATCTGAAACATCTACATTTACATGTAAGTAAATGCAAAAATGCCGAAGCGAAAACAACAAGTTGAAATATCTCAAGTTGAATCTGATGAAGATAATTTACTTAAAGAATCTGATGACATGATTATGATCCCTAATCCTGATGATTCTGGCGATAATGATTTCTGTCTTATGAAAAAGTATACCGAAGTTATTCTGAGAATCTAACAAAATTGAAAGCAAATCATGATTATGATTACGATTACGTTGATGGAGAAAGACGTCAAGATCAACTTGAAAAAGAAACATAGTTGTCTGATGATCAGATAAAGAAGATCTTGCAAAGTACACCAGCTCAACTGTTATGAAATAAAAAGTTATATTCTCTTTGGTCAACGGATCGTTTTTTGTCAGCTAATGTAGTTTCATTTGTAATGTCTCGTGGTCAATTTGAGAGTAAAAATGCACACATCAAATACTCAAAATAGTCTAGGCGCCAGGTATGGTTACGTCGCTTTTTCATATGCTACGGCTCTACCCAAGTATTTTTAAAGCATTTTTGCCTGCTGAATCCGAATTTTTTGGGTAGAAGTCTGAAAAAGTTGTAGATAAATTGTTATTAACAAATTAAGTGTTTAAACCGCGTTAAAAGCCACTCTAACAGTAATTTAAACCTTTTAAATATAGAAAAATAAAGATATTTTTATTACAAATTTTCTCGATTTTGGTTTAATTAAATATCTTGTTTAGGTCAAAAGTTATTGCAAATTTAATGCAAAAATGTCCCGTTTTGGTTATGCGCGCTCACTTTTTCTGTTATAACTTTGGTTTAAATACAAATTTTTGAATTTTATAACTTGATTTCGATAAAATAGTTATTATTTTAACATGCAAAAGAAAAAAGGTTATTAAATGCATGTATTAAATGTTATTATAACTTGCAAAAAGCAATAAATTAAGCTAAAAATATGGAAACTAATTTGTTTATAACGGTATAAAATGATTCTAATAATAACTACAACATTTAACCCAGATGAAAAGAAAGCTTATGTTAAGGCAATTTGGGTTTGTTGAAATATCTCTATTAGTTACAAAGTTGTTGCAAATTTAGCGTGGTGCATATTTGACGCTTACTGAAATGACAACTCCAAGTTCGATGTACGCACTCACGCTCGCACATTGTTACGTGTTCACACTTTTTGTGTATACCAAACTTACTAATATGATATTTTAATGACTTTTACAATAAACTATAGATACTTATACTTACATATATTAGTTATTAATAATATTAAGTAGGTATATTTTATATATTAATTAAAAATTTATATGTCGCGGAGTATTAAAATTATATTGAAAAATATTTTTCTATGTCGAACAAGAAGAGGTCACACCCTCTGGAAAACGGATCATTACCAAACTCTAGGATATAATTTCTACTATAAAATCATGCAGAAAACTTGAGTTTTAGTGTCCAATGACCATTTTTACGACAGATATAAGCAAATAATGAAAAATCTCGCCGAAAAAACCGTTGAGTTTGAATGCTTATAACTCAGAAACAATTAAAGATGTACGTACATACTAAATTTTGAAAGAAAGCTGAGATCGAGTAGATACGTTTAAAAAAAAGGAAGCTCAAATATTTTAATATGGTTAAAAGTTATGGGAGAAATAAGAATTAGACGAAATTTTATCGAAAATTTAAAGTTACAATTTAATGATTTTTTTTAGCCTAAAATTTCGTCTAATTCTTATTTCTCCCATAACTTTTGACCATATTAAAATATTTGAGCTTCCTTTTTTTTAAACGTATCTACTCGATCTCAGCTTTCTTTCAAAATTTAGTATGTACGTACATCTTTAATTGTTTCTGAGTTATAAGCATTCAAACTCAACGGTTTTTCCGGCGAGATTTTTCATTATTTGCTTATATCTGTCGTAAAAATGGCCATTGGACACTAAAACTCAAGTTTTCTGCATGATTTTATAGTAGAAATTATATCCTAGAGTTTGGTAAGGATCCGTTTTCCAGAGGGTGTGACCTCTCCTTGTAAGTAAACTACGCTGCTTATCAAATCTAATATATTTATAGTAATAAATTGTTTTTTGTTAGAATTATAACTATTTTATCGAAATAACAGAAAAAGTGAGCGCGCATAACCAAAACGTTTTTTAAACGTATCTACTCGATCTCAGCTTCTTTCAAAATTTAGTATGTACGTACATCTTTAATTGTTTCTGAGTTTATAAGCATTCAAACTCAACGGTTTTTCCGGCGAGATTTTCATTATTTGCTTATATCTGTCGTAAAAATGGCCATTGGACACTAAAACTCAAGTTTTCTGCATGATTTTATAGTAGAAATTATATCCTAGAGTTTGGTAAGGATCCGTTTCCAGAGGGTGTGACCTCTCCTTGTAAGTAAACTACGCTGCTTATCAAATCTAATATATTTATAGTAATAAATTGTTTTTTGTTAGAATTATAACTATTTTATCGAAATAACAGAAAAAGTGAGCGCGCATAACCAAAACGGGACATTTTTGCATTAAATTTGCAATAACTTTTGACCTAAACAAGATATTTAATCAAACCAAAATCGAGAAAATTTGTAATAAAAATATCTCTGTTTTTCTATAGTTAAAAGGTTTAAATTACTGTTAGAGTGGCTTACAACTTTTTCAGACTTCTACCCAAAAAATTCGGATTCAGTAGGCAAAAATGCTTTAAAAATACTTGGGTAGAGCCGTGGCATATGAAAAGGCCACGAAACCATACCTGGCGCCTGGACTAAAAGCGATAGACAATAATCCAAACGATAAAGGATGGAGAGTACACTCTCTAATAAATTTGTTCCAAGAAAATATTCTTCAATTTGGATATTTCCAAACTGCCCTGTGCATAGATGAAATGATGATAAAATTATATGCTAAAACAAGTTTGAAGCAATTTATTAGAGGAAAACCAATAAGATTTGGATTGAAAATGTGGGCACTGTGTACCAGTAGTGGTTATCTCTTGGCTTGGGATTTATATTGTGGTAAGAATCAAATTGTAACGAATGTATTGATGAAATGTGCGTTAGGAAGCAGAGTCGTAATAAATTTACTCGAGGATTTCCTCCACGTTACAAGTCCTCGCAAAATGGAAATGTATGATGTTTACTTTGACAACTACTTTTTCAAGTTTTGATTTGATTTAACACTTGCAAAAAGTAGGATTACAAGCTACTGGTACCTTCAGAAATGATAGATTCAATGCAAAAAACAATATTAGTAAAAAGGCAGAAAAAGGAACATGTGCATCTAAAAATGATCGAAATAGTAAAATAAATTACATCACGGTAATGGACTCGAAGTCGGTGTCTATAGCATCTAGCGCAGCAAGTACAACTTCATCTCACCCGATAAAGCGTTATAGTTCTAATGAGCATGCAAAGAAAAAAAATAGCATTTCCGAATGCTTTTCATATTTATAATAAAATTATGGGAGGAGTTGATACTCATGATGATCACTGTAACAATTTATTGCCCGGTATTAGAAGTAAGAAATCGACATAGATGATTTTTATACGTTTGATAGAGGCGTCTATCAATAACTCGGTTGTTCGTTACAATACTGTGAGTACCGAGAATAAAAAAAGTTCGAGAAACTTTGCAGTAGCTATTGCAAAGCCTTATTTACAGAAACAGATAGTACGAAACTAATGATGGCATCAATCTAAACGTGTGCAAAAACAAAAGGAATGTTCATCATATTCTGTATGAACGTATAAATTTTGCAAAGTATGTCAATTATATTTATGCAAAGTATACTTTCCTAATAATCATTAGGTATTTATAAAAGTTAGAAAAACAAATTTTTAAATAAAAAAAGAAACAAAAAAATAAAATAAAAAAAAATAAAAATAAAACAAAAAAAAATAAAAATGAAACAAAAAACATAAATTTAAAACAAAAAAAATAAAAATAAAACAAAAAGAAATAAAAAATAAAAATAAAAAAAAAATTAAAAAATCAAAAAAATAATAAAAAAAAAAATAAGACAGTCATGTTTGTCTAGCTCCACGTGGTGACTGTTGGTTAACGTCATAATGACGACTGAACGACGAACAAATACAATTCAAAAAAAAGACTATAAAATATTTATCTATTTATTTTTTTTGACGAATTATGAATATTCATGAAAAATTTTTGAAAACAATAAAATCTTGAAATCAGTCAGGGTACACTATTAAATTTTTTCATAATTTTCAGGTGACATTTTTAAAAAATTGAATTTTCTGGATTTTCTAAAAAGTAGAAAATTGTCTCAAAAAAATCTGCAAAAATTTGAGAGTACTTCTTGGCCAATTTTAAGACTTTCTTGTTCCTAGATATTTTTTTCGAAAGTCTTTAGTTTTCGAGAAAAACGCTTCTGAAGTTAAAAAAAATTTCTACTTCGTCGTCATTTTGAGACGTTCATATGTATTTTCTTCACCGATTTGTGCCTTTATATTTATGTATTTATTATTGCAATTGTAAATCGTATATAATACATGTATTATGCTCACTTATGCACACACACGCATACACGCAAACACACGCACATACACGCTATTAAATATATTTACCTTTGGTTCTCTTATCAACTTTGGATGATTATAAATATTGTTGCAATTACTTAAAATACTCTGACAATCATATTGGTTTTTCTCACGAATATCAACAATAAGTTTATGAATGTCAGTTTTACTATCTTTTGCAGCTGTAGATAATAAGTTATTAATTGATGATGTACCATTTTGCGATGATTTATCAAGTTTATCAAATGACTGAAAGTTATGAAACAATGTATTATTTTTATCAAAAAATAAAAATGATGCGCAAATTAATATTTCTTACATTAATGTTTGCATATTCTTCAGCAGATTGTAGCAGTGTGACAGAGTTCGGTTCCAGACATCCTTCAATTTCTTCACAGTCCAATGATCCAATACAATTTTCTCCATAATCTATATACATCTAAAAAATAGTTTTATTATATTTCAGCTACAATCCATAGCACTTCTCAGGATATTTATTAGAATAATAAGCTTGCTATTGTACTACATAAAATTGATAAATTGTATAATAAAAGAAATTATATCTTAAAAATAAAAATTATATCTACATTATTTATAAGATACTATAATGGGGGGGGGGGGGGGGGGTAGTGAGTCATACCGTAGAGTGTAATAGTAAAGTCACTACCTGTGATTGGTGATCCAAAGCTTTTAATAGATCATTATAATCACGATCTCACGCATTATTAATCAGCTTCACTTTATCTTATTTCATACACGAGAGTGAGAGAGAAAGCGCGGCAAAAAAAGATAGACATTGATTGATACATTTTATTGGGCTACAGGAGTAATACATCGTGTACATAAGTTGAGTGTAAATTATAACGCATAATACATTAAAAAATAATATAATAAAATCCCAAAAGTAACAACATATACCAAATAATAACATATACATAAATAAATAAAAATATATAACAGAGTTAAAAGTAAAATAATAAATAACTGGTTAAAAAAAAAATTAAATAAATAAAACTATGTACAAAATCTAATAAAAACAACTCTGTAAATCCTAATGTACCCAAGTGAATCAAATGTAATAAAATAGAAATAAAAATAAATTAAAATAGTTTAAAATACAATATGTTCGCTACTAAAGATTTACATGTAACAATGGGTGAAATAATGCGCAAAATTTTATATCTAAGTAATAAATAGATAGAACTAGACAAAAAACAAGAATTATACATAATACAAATAATAATACTAGATAATAATACTAGAAATCGGGGAAGGGAGGGGAAGCTATCTTCTTACGACTGACCATCGCATCCCAAGTCTGGGGGTCGAGCTCGGAAAGATGAGATGAAAAAGCTGATTTAAATGAGGTAAATGAGAGGGGATTGAGATCAGATTAAGGAAGCTCGTTGATGAGGTGGATAGCAGTGATGATGGAGTTATTCAGAGCTTTCATTTGGGGAGGAAGATAAGAGAGAGATAGGTGTGTGACGAGAGGAGAAACGAGCCGTGAATAATGCCAACCCAACTTGAGACGGTAAGGCGTCGTATGCGCCCGCCAAAGAATGCTTCCCCACACAAAATGCACACAAGCAGCTAATAGACGCTAAAGTTTCAGATTTCTGGAAACGGATCTATACCCAACTCTAGGATATGTTTACTACTATAAAAATATAAAGAAAGCTAGAGTTTTAGACTCTAACACTCTTTTTTAAGATAGTGTCACGCCGCACTGGGGATCAGGGTTCGGGACTTCACAAATAAATACGCGGGGGCTTATAAAACTAACAAATGATTTACAACCGAATTCAGGCACCAGTCGCTTGTTAACGTAACGAATAATGAATCAGTATAACGCAATCGCTTAGCGTAGCGCAGGGAAAAAGAGGAAACGCGGGAGCAAACAAAAATGTAAGATGGCGGGGAGAAATATGCGCACACACGCGGACGGACCGGGAATTCGCAACCAAGGAAAGAAAGGGGGAAAGTGCAACATACGCACTTACCTTTCGGAAACTGCAACCGACTGATAATTCTACTATTCGCTTGTCACGCTCTACTCTCACGCCAAGATGATCGAAAAAGATCGCAATAACAGCCAGTGAATCTATTAATTTATGTCGAGACCACACACACTCGACCGTAGTCCACGGAGCTTTGTTCTCCGTCGGCACTCGGCTCGTCTCGTCAGCGCGCGCATGCGCCTTGCGCTGCTATCGGTACGAAACGAGAGTTCGTGCGATTGGCCGTCTTCGTGCGACTGCGTATCTCTTCGAGCTGTCAAAAGGACGATTTAATCGACTACTCTGATTCGACTCTCGACTGGATCTTCTCCGATGCTGGCCTGCCGTGGGATTGACCTGGAGCTTCCGAGGAATTGTTACAGGTAAGTCGTTAAGCCGTAGGAGTTTATTATTACCTGTTTATTCTATTTATAGTTGGGAAGGTTAGTGTTTTCCTAACCTCTCAACTCCTGTTGAACAATTTCTTACCTTACTATGTTGCTGTCCTATCTTCTCCTTCCTGGTTATCCTTTTCCCTATGTGCTTTGACTTATTTATTATTATTTTCACAGGAACTCTGCACGAAGTTCCAGTGGGCTACGGTCTTCCAAGGATACCTGTTGTCACTCCTGAGGTTTTGCACGCGACGCAGATTATTCACTGCTACTTCTTCATTGGAGTGTCCTGGTGTTGGATTGCGGGGAGCCGGAGAAGGGATGTGGGTTGTTCGTTCATGGTATTTAGGATGCTGGGTAGGTTACGATAGGTATGTGTGTGTACGGTATCCAGGTAGATTTACTAAGGGGGGAATGGCTACGCTAATGCCTTTTCACTATCTCTTTTCACCTTTTGTGACAGGTGTTAAATTACCTTGTCACAATAGATACAAGCATAGTGAGACACAAATAGTGATTTCAAGGTCAAATTTTTTATTCGGTATTTCGACTTGAAACTTGGTATACCAACGTATTTTAATGCTTTGCATACGAAACAAATAGTGTTGCGTTTGATGAAACACATCTTCATAGTGATTATTTGAACTATTTATTACTATTTTCTCTTGGCAGATCAACACATAGTTATTTTTTCTTGCGGAAGATTTTTTATTGATAATATTCTTATTATTTCATCATTCTCTTTATTTACTAAGTTGTCAAAAAAATACAAGCAATTATTTATGATAAAATGGCTGATATTGAAACTTGGAGTAGTGGCGTGTCTGAACCTGAAATACAAGATTTGGAGAATGAGAAAATTCATGAAGTGAATTCGGTAGAAAATGATTATGATGAGACTCAAATTTTCGAAAACGCGTATTTTTATTCATCAATCAAAGATTTTCAAGGTACTTCTAAAACAAATCCTAATATCTCTATATCGGGGAATAAAGCAATCAATTACTTTAAATACTTTTTTCATTCCCCTCTGATTGAAAGAATTTTAGACAAGACGAATCGCTATGAAAGTCAGAATCATAAAGATCGGCAATCCCATCAGTAAACTTGGTCTCCTCTTACAAAAGATGAAATTGAATGTTTTCTTGGCCTTTCAATTCTAATGGGCCATATTCGAAAAGGTGACTTGAAAGACTATTGGTCTAAAGATCTTCTGCTTTACACTCCAATTTTCGGTCAAATAGTGTCTCGTGATAGGTTTCTTGCAATCTAACGCCTGTGACGGGCATAACCATATATATAGATGTATGGTTAGGCTCCAGTCACATAGCGTAATAGCTCAAGCGATAGAGTGTAAGCGCGCCACGCAAGAGGTCCGGGTTCAAGCCCGACTCTCGGAAGATTTTTTTAATTATTTAAATTAATTTATTTAAATAATTAATAAATCAAAATTAATAAAATTTATAATTTTATTTAAAGATTTTTTTATTTTGCAAAATATACATATTCTGAAATTGAAATACGACTAAAATTAACTAAGTTGCAAATTTATATTGTTTCTAGTTAATAATAATAAAATTTGAAATTATACAGTATATTATAATATTATAATATATAATTATACATGATATATATATAAAAAATATATGTGAGAAAAGTGATAAAAAATAAATAAGTATTTGAACAATAAATTAAAGTAAAATGAATTCAAATTAAAATTAAGATTGTTTTTCACGTTTGTTAATTATTATATTAATATAAGATTCAGATTTTGAAAACTAATGTAAATTAATATAAAGACAGAGAGGTTGACGACCCTGTGCCAAAATCATATGAAACAACAAAGAAGATAATGAGAAGAGAGGGAAACCGAAAACTCCAGCTGTAGGTGTGAAGAAGGTGGGAGAGCAGTCCCCACCTCTAACCAAAGGTACAAAACCGGCCGTCTCGCTGTCGAATTCAGCATTCGCCTCGAGCTGTAAGGCGAGGAAGGAAGCACCCTCCTCGCCACTTCTAGAAATAAATGAATATTGATAGTTAAATTTTGCGAGTTTGATTAAACAGCTAAAGGTGTGATGTTCATTTGAAGGTACTTGGACAAGATGGAATGCTGGAATCATTTCAATCTTTACCCAAGTCCTTTTATCCTTTAAAGCCAATTCCTTAGAATACATTCGGACGAAAAAGAGCGCTAGATTCGCTTTTTCTTCTACCCGAATTATTCTAATTTTCCTTTTTTCCATAGAAAAATACGCAGATGATGTGGAATACTGGATTTATTCCAACATCTACCTGATTTTTTCACATAATACATTCACCAAAGAGTTTATTGGGCGAGGCCGAACGCTGGATTCGTTCGAACCTCTATCCAACCTCTTATTCCATTAAAATATCCAGAAATCGTTCTGGGATGAGAAGAAACACTGGATTTGTTTCTAATCTACCCCAGACGTTTTCACTTCATACATTTATTACGGTCCTGCTAAAAATAAATGTATTTTTATGTAAGGGATAAAAATAAGCCCGTTACACGCCATTTACATTTTCATGATAATGAAGATACCTCGGGAATCGCTCACCATCCTTTAGTGAAAATAAAACCAATAATAGAGTATCTATAAAGTAAATTTTCAGCAGCTCTTATTCCAAGCAAAAATTTGTGCATAGATGAAAGCCTAGTATTATGGAAAGGCAGGCTTCGATTCAAGCAGTATATTCCTTTGAAATGAAATCGGTTTGGCATCAAACTTTTTGAATTAGTAGACTGTGAGACTGGATTCATTATGGGTTTTATTGTCTACACTGGCGCTGATACTGATGATCAGAAGTTTGATTTGGGTGTTACTGGGGATATTGTTGCTTAGTTCTTACAACCTTATTTTTACAAGGGTCATGTCATATATATAGATAACTGGTATACATCTCCCATATTGACAGAAATTTTGCATGATCGCAATACAGGAATGTGTGGCACGGTAAGAACAAATAGAAAAGGAATGCCAAATTTAGAAAATAAATTAGAGCGAAGTGAAGTTTAAGTTGCTCATAATAATTTGTGGATAACAATCAGGTGGCAAGATAAGCGTAGTGTTTGCATGCTTACAACTGTGCACGAACCTGAGTTCTGTACCACTGGCAAAAAACACTATCAAACCAATGAGGATATCATAAAACCACCATGCATCCATGAATACAACCAAAATATGGGTGGTGTTGACAATGTAGATAGACAATTGTCTATAACCGAAACAGTTAGAAAAACAATGAAGTGGTATCGCAAGTTATGTTTCCATCTTATTGATCTAGGTTTATTTAATGTTCATTATTTATATAAAATGAAAAATGAAGGACCAATGCCCATCCCTTCATTCCGAATATCGGTTGTTAGATCATTATTGAAATTGCATAATACTAATGATAGCATTTCTTGTCTTGTTAGCCCTCCTATTCGATTAGTTGGTCGTTATTTTCAAAGGTTTGCTACAAGTCGAAGGTGTCACTTGTGTATTTTACGTAAAATTCCTAGTCGAACAAAATACATGTACTCTGATTGTGATATTCCTTTGCGCGTGCTTCATGTTTTGAAGAATATCACACAAAAGAGACATTATCATTAAGTCAAATATTTAGAGGTGAGAGGCAAGGAGACTCACGGAAATAAAGCACCCCAACGCGAGAGGCAAGGGGACTCAAGGAAATGAAGCACCCCAAAGGAATCAAATTTTCGCCATATCCACGCTGTTGATTCTGGGTCATGCTAAGAGCGAAAACTAAGATATTTTTTCATAATACATCAGTGATAAAAATGCATGTAATGCATATCATTTTTGGACTAAAATACTACAAGTAATGAAGTTGACCTTGAAATACAATTTTCAAGGTCAAGGATGTCTCATGAACATTCTTTGATATTTTTCATATTCAGCGCATCCAAATAGTCTAGAAGAACTGCTAACTCGCCAAATTAAATTTTTAACATTGGACTTTACCTTCCAGACCGGACTGGTCGATATATCGACCACTAATTTTGTCAGGCACTCCACGTGCCATTTTTTCATTTTATGCACAAATATTGCGTAAAAAAAAGTCGAATTTCGACGTCAAAATCTCCGTCCTTAAAAGGTTAATCTACTTTCTGTGACATTTTATCTAGTCCTGTGACTGCTTTTTGCTTTACTTTCGTGTAATTGTTTTTTTGTGATGTCCTAATTTATTTATTTTAATTTATTAATTAATGTTATTTTACGGAGCTGTTGATGGGTGAAGGTAATCGACGTAGTTGCTCAACTTCTGTGCGTATAATAAAGTTAATTTCATTGTTTTTTAAATATCCTTCTTTTAATTATTAGTGTGACGACTCAGTGATGCTACGATTAATACGATTAAAATTTAAATGCTAAACGTTCGATACATTAACAAGTAGTAAGTAAAAAAAATTCATTAGGCTTATACAAAACCTGTTACTACTTATGTATATTCCAATGTAGTCCTTTTTTATAAATAAAGATCATTAAAACATCGCCATCTAATCAAATGTATGGTTTATTAACCAATATCGAGAAATATTCTTTTAAAATAAAATTATACATGCAATTGTACAAAAGATGCTTTACAATAAATATGGGGTATTCCACGTGAAGTGGTCCAATCAAAATTTTAAAATGCACCAAATTTTGGGTACACATTGCAAATGTTTTTCAGAATACAGAAAAAAATTTTTAGGTACTGGAATCTATTTGCTCAAAAGTTATTGTAACCACAAAAAGTGAATATTTATAAGTGTTTTTCAACTCTAGCTGGGTTCACCACTATTTAACTCAAAATCTATCAACTTTTACTATAGAACATTATATGTAACATTCGTTGCTAATTGTGTCTAGAATTTATTCTTCTGGGATAGATTTTCTAATCTCAAGGTCAATGTTACATAAACTACATATCAATATTCAACTTGAAAAAATGTATGTGCGCCACAATTGATTTTTTTATCCAAAAGTCTAAAAGAAAGCTTGGAGCAATAACTTTCTAATAGTCTGTAGCATTTTTATAGCCTTTAATTCTGTAAAAAGTTATGATAATTTAAAGAAAGACAAAAAATTCACAAAAATTAACATGGTAATTACCATTTAAGTTATATGATAAATGAATTTATTGATCTTCACAAGCCAAAGAAACATTTCTCACATCTCAAGTAAGGCGGACTATATTGATACCAGCCACTTTAGAAACCTCACAGGATGAGTGTTCGAAAAAAAACTAAGACAAGCTAAGTCAACAAAAATGTAAAATTTAATTGATTGTAGTATAAAATTAATTAAAACTTAGTAAGACGGAAGAAAAAAACAAAAAAAATTAAAAAATTATGTATTTCGCCCTGAGTATGCCTGGTGGGCTCATCAGTAGAGTCCAGGCATCTCGTCTCTAGATACAAATGACAGATATAAAAATATTTGAAAACCTGACGAGGAAGACATGGGGTATATATGCCCTACCGATAGCAAACTTTAATAAGTGCCACATATTAACAGGTAGCCCCCTAACGCACTTACATAGAACTAATGTCTTAATCGTCAGAATATTGTTACATAAGGCATATTCGTGATCCAATGCCATATAATTTTAAAATTTGAATTTTCCAACTATTATATATGCGTATATATGCGTATGGTATATATGCGAGAAATGTGTGAGAAATGATTCTTTGGCTTGTGAAGATCAATAAATTCATTTATCATATAACTTAGAGTGTACAAAAGCAATAAATTCTCGAATTTTTCTAATAATTGGAAAATTCAAAATATTAAAATTACCATTTAAATTTAAAAAAATATTTCGTGTTTCATTAAATTATCATAACTTTTTACAGAATTAAAGGCCATATAAATGCTACAGACCATTTGAAAGGTATTACTCCAAGCTTTATTTTAGACTTTTGGATAAAAAAATTAGTTGTGGCGCACTTACATTTTTTTAAGTTGAATATTGACATGTAGTTTATGTAACATTGACCTTGAGATTAGAAAATCTATCCCAGAAGAATAAATTCTAGACACAATTAGCAACGAATGTTACATATAATGTTCTATAGTAAAAGTTGATAGATTTTGAGTTAAATAGTGGTGAACCCAGCTAGAGTTGAAAAACACTTATAAATATTCACTTTTTGTGGTTACAATAACTTTTGAGCAAATAGATTCCAGTACCTAAAAATTTTTTTCTGCATTCTGAAAAACATTTGCAATGTGTACCCAAAATTTGGTGCATTTTAAAATTTTGATTGGACCACTTCACGTGGAATACCCCATATATATACACACACACACATATATATATATTTTAAATTTGTTTTTTCAAGAATAGATAATATATGTATTTTTTCCGTGCGCAAAAAAAAGTTGTGAATATAATTTGAAAAAATGTGTATTAGTTTACTTATTCCTGATAAAACTATACCTTTTCCGAAAAAGGATAGTACGGTAATCATACATACAATAATAAATTTAATAATAAATAATAAAATTTTTTGGAAAAGGTATAATGTTCAATCACTTGTTACTTTTTTAAAACACAACGTGTCGAAAAAAATGTAGAGTAAAAACTTTAACACTTTTTTATGATCTTTCATTTCCCGTTTGAGTTTTTCAATTATCTTCATATTTAAAAAAATTACAAGTGATTGAATAAATTTGAAAAATTGTAGAAAATTCTTCATTACTTACAACAAAATAAAAACTATAAAAATCAATTTAAAAATTTTTTTAAAAACATGGAAAGTTAGTATTCGGATTGCCCTTTAATTTGCCTTTTTTATTTTTACCCTGCGATCAATAGAACCGGACTTATTACTGCTTAAACTATTACCTGTTTTACAAAAAATTTTCGGAAATTTATGATCGGTAGTGTATATTCCCTGTTGAGGCGTATAGGAGTGAATCTTTTTACACTGTTTGAGTACAAGTATTCACTTTCACTTGTTATGTTAATAAGGAGTGATATTTTTTAAATAAATAAAACCACGTATAAGGTTAAAATAAATGTTTATTCAGTGACGTTGAATGTAGAACTAACTGTACAAAGTTTCTTAACCTAACACATTAGTTATGATGGGCGTTTACAAAATTTACAAAATATTTTAAATGTTTTCTAATTGGTGAAAAGTTATAATAAGGCGGTACCTAGTAGACTGAGATTTGTTGGCAGGATGACAATGGTGGGGACGAAGGGTACATGGTGGTGGACAATGTCACACTGATGAGTCCACCGCAATAAACTATATTGCTTGTTATTAACCCTAAGGCCTAATGATGTGCGCGTTCTAATGGGAAATTTTTATATTGTTGTTTTATGAATATTAGGGTATAAATTTGTAACAACATTTCAATACGATCCGTAGTAATAATTATTAATTGTAAATACGTGTTCGAACATGCGAAGCTTCCTTCACAGGTACGAAATTTTAATCCTTGCTTGTTTTAAAATCTCACACAAGAGCCGCGGTGGCTCATGGGTAGAGCTCCCGACTCTCACACCGAGGGTCGTGGGTTCGATCCCAGACGTGTACCTCTGAAAATTTTTTCATGTGCATTTTTCGAACACCGCGACTCAGTGGCTCGGCGTGTCACTATAATGTGACGCCAGTTCAGGTGCTTGTGCGTTTCGTGCACTTGTCAGTGCATGAGAGGCACGGGCATCTGAACTATAGGGAACGTTAGGGACGCGAAGATGTAAAGAGGATCGCGGTGGTTCCATCGGGAGGACAGGAAACTCTAATTATTAGACTGATTACAGTGACCGATGATATCTTCCGATGGACACAAGCACCACTGTTTCAACTACATGTGCTTTGTTTACAGACACACCGTTCACCTCCGTCGCTGATTAGCCCTGGCAGCATAAATAGAGCGACGTTAAATAACATAAAAAAAAAAAAAAATCTCACACACGTCTAAACATTCCGCCCGCCTTGAACGGTCACGTTCAAATCAATAATTCTTAATATTTGTATAGATAACATTGAATAATTGAAACATAGTCTTGATGTTACATGTGTAATAAAATAAAGTATTATAATGGTTAATTATCGAATGGTAGAGGAGCCACAGACTTAATGCTGCGTTTGTAGATTCCTGAATTTGTCTTGATTTCCACTGTGCGTACGACTGCGTCCTTTCTTGGATAGATTGTTAATATTCTTCCGAGAGGCCAGTGCATCGGTGGTAAATTATCTTCCTTTAGCAAAATCATTGTACCGACCTTTATGTTTTCGGACCTTTGAAATTGCCATTTACTGCGAACATTCAATTCGTTTAAATACTCCTTTGACCAGCGTTTCCAAAAATGTTGTTTTATGAATTGGATGCGTTGCCATGCTGATAATCGATTAATTTTTATATTGGTTAAGTCAATATCTGGAAGACCAGTAAGTGAATCTCCAATAAGGAAATGAGAGGGGGATAGTGCGTTTAAATCATTTGGGTCAGATGATAAAGGAACTATGGGTCGACAATTGAGGATGGCTTCTATTTCGGTTACATATGTATACAATTCTTCATACGTAAATAATGTATCGCCTACTTTTCTATAAAAATGATGCTTAAGAGATTTCACCGCTGCTTCCCATAAGCCTCCGAAATGAGGAGAACGAGGTGGTGAAAAATGCCATGTAATTTTTTCATTTGCTAAAACTGCACCTATGTACTTGTTATTATAATTCGAGTTAATGAAGCTATGTAAATCCTTTAATTCGTTTTTAGCACCTACAAAATTGGTCGCGTTATCTGAATATAAATTTAAACATTTTTCGCGTCTCGCGAAAAATCTGCGTAAACTTGCTAAAAATGCGTCTGTGGTTAAATCTGTTACCAATTCAATATGACATGCCTTTGTCACGAAACATACAAATATCGCGGCGTAACACTTAACCTTACCCTTGTTTCTATATTTTTTCTCTTTAATATAAAATGGTCCGCAATAGTCGATTCCAGTATTTAAAAATGGACGTCCCTGCGTGACTCTATCGCGAGGAAGGTTACCCATAATATAATCACATTGCTTAGGATATGCTCTGAAGCATTGTATACAATTTTTTATTATTTGCTTAGTTGTATTTTTTCCAGCTATAGGCCAGTAATTTTCTCTTACGATTAATTATCTATAGGATTACATATCTCTTATAATTAATTTCGTTATATAATGATCCTTTGATAAAACTATTGGGTGCTTTTTAGAATAATTAAGAATTGAATTTTCTAATCGACCTCCAACTCTAATCAATTTGTTATCGTCAATGAATGGGTTAAGAGCCCTTAAGCTAGTTGACCTATCAACTGTCTTATTTTTGATCAAACTATTTAATTCTGATGGAAAGGCTTCGAATTGAATCAATTTAAGTATAACAATTGTTGCCTTGTTTAATTCGTCTACATGCAAATAACCGATACGCTTATTCTTTACATTCGAAATGTTATTTATGAATCTTAAACAATATGCCATTACGCGTTTTAATTTCGTTATAGATGAAAATTTTTGTAATATAGAATTAAGTGGATGTACTCTTGTAATTGTTTTTAATGTAACGGTTGTTTTTAATTCAAGTAATGGAGTCAAATCAATCTGTGTATTAGGCCAATCGTTTTCATTTTTTGTTAACCAAGATGGCCCGATCTTGCACATATTGTTATTTATGAATTCGGAGGGTAATTGACCTCTAGACAAAGCATCTGCTGGATTTTCCTTGGACGGTACATGCCTCCATGATGCTATACTTGTAATATTTCGAATTTCTGAAACCCTATTTGCTACAAACGTTTTCAATAAATAAGGTTGAGTTTGAATCCATTGTAAAGTAATAGTTGAATCAGACCACAAATATATATTATTTATATTCTTGCAGAGTGAGTCAAGCGTGCATTTCAATAAGCGTGCTAATAATAATGCTGCACATAATTCTAATTTCGGTAATGAAATTGATTTTAATGGAGCTACGCGACTTTTTGAGCATAATAACTCTGTTAATACTTCATTCTTATTATCAATTGATCGGATATAAATACATGCATCGTATGCCTTTTCCGAAGCATCACAAAATCCATGTATATCAATAGATTTAGCATTTTCAATAATTACCTTACGATCAAATTTAATATCACTTAGTACTTTAAAATCTGTTTGAATAGTTGTCCATCTCGTGTAAATTTCTGTCGGTAACGATTCATCCCTAGACACGTTGCATTGCCAAACTCTTTGCATTAATATTTTTGTGGCAACAATTATTGGCCCCATAAGACCTATTGGATCGAATAATTGAGCGATACTTGACAGTAAATTGCGTTTTGTAAGTTTCGGGTTTTTGTTAGGCATAAATTTATAGCTAATAATATCACTTATTGCCTTCCATTCTACACCTAAAGCTCGATGTGTTTCCGATTTGGCCAATAAATCTAAACTAACAATATCAGCTGGTAATGATTCGATAATTTCTGGCTTATTTGAAGCCCATTTTCGTAAACTGAAACCACCGTTATTAGTAATTTTTATTAACTCGTCACGTAAATCAATCGCGTCGCTGATTGTGTCAGCGACAGTTAAAATGTCATCTACGTAAAAATCTCTTTTAATGATATTAGCCGTTCGCGGGAATTTACTTTCTGAATCTGTGGCAAGTTGAAAAAGACTCCGTATCGCTAGGTACGGGGCCGTTTTTGTTCCGTATGTAACAGTAAGTGCTTTGTAGATTTTTATCGGTTGCTCTGGAGTTTCTCTATAAAGTATTTTTTGATAATTACTGTCCCTTTCGTCGACTAGGATTTGACGGTACATTTTTTCAATATCTGCTGTTAATACGACTTGATGTGTTCTAAATCTTAATAAAATCGAAAAGAGATCTTGTTGTAAAAGTGGACCAGCCTTTAGACGTTCGTTTAATGATAACCCGGTAGACGTTTTTGCTGAAGCATCGAAAACAACTCGTAACTTAGTCGTTTGACTCGACTCCTTTATAACCGCATGATGAGGCATAAAATAGCCTAAATTTCTATCTGAACTTATATCTTCTTTCATATGCTCGAGTTGAATATATTCGCGAATAAATGCATCGTATTCCCTTTTTAATTCTAAGTTTTGCTGTAATCTCCTTTCCATACTCAAAAAACGGCGATGAGCCATTGTATATGAATCTCCAAGTTTACCTATGTTATTTTTAAACGGTAATTTTACAATATATTTTCCAGTAGTTCGGTCGCGACACGTTGTTTTCGTATAAAATTGTTCAACTTCATATTCTTCTTCTGAAAGGAACCTTTTTTCTGAAACTTCTTCGATTTCCCAAAATTTAGCCATTTGTTTGTTTAGAACGTCTAATGATGAAAAACAATTATTTATTGCGCGTGAATGTGATTTAGGTCCTATTCTCCCTGAAATAATCCACCCTAATTTAGTTTTTGATAATTTAGCATTGTGCCCTCCTATCGGAATTTGACCTATACATGCAATTTCATTATATACTTCGATTCCTAATAAAGCATCGATTTATCCAGGCTTACAGAATTCTGGATCGGCTAAGTGTATATTATTTGGGATATTTAATTTTTCTTTATTAAAGAATTGATGGGGCAATTTGCTGCAAATATTTGGAAGAATTAGAAAGCTTAATTTTTCAGTATAATTCAATGCATTTGATTGAATTGTGGTTTCAACCTTCTCATAAATTACCGATTGCATTTGATTTATGCTTTCAATTGGGGTGCTTATTTTATTATACTTTAACCCTAAGGAATCAGCAAAATTTTTCGTCATAAAATTCGATTGTGCGCCATTATCTAATAATACTCAAGCGTTTCTTTTTATTCCGTTTCTATTATTTATTTTTATAATGGCAGTGGATAATAATATTTCTGGATAAGCTAGCACGTTAAAGCATTTAGAGCTACCCGAATTTGATGCGTTTTCAAGATCGTTCGATTCGACCTTTTGCTCCGTTTTATTCATTTGCGTGTCTCGCGATTCAAAATGTAACATTGTATTATGTTTCTTATTGCATCTTTTGCAACCCTTCCATTTACAATCCGTGTTGATATGACCTGCGTTTAAACAATTGAAGCATAATTTATTTTTTTTATTACGTTTAACCTATCCGAGATAGACATGTTTTTGAATTTTTCACATAAAAATAACTTGTGTGCTTCCTTACATAAAGGGCACGTATTATCGGATCCTTGAACTACGGTCATGGCGTGTGATTTTTTTATGCTTGATGAGTAAAATTTATTTACGTGTTGGAAATTATTTGTTCTTTTCGATTGTAAATGTGAATCAAGGTTTACCGACGTGTTTTGTAAAATTTGATACCGATTTTCTAAAAACTCCATAAAATCTTTTAACCTTGATATTACTGTACCCGACGAGGTTTTCTCCCAATCATCATGTGTACTATGGTCTAATTTTGAAGATATGATTAAAATTAATAATGTATCCCAATCGTCGACGCTTTCGCCTAAGGTTTTAAGTGCTCTGAGGCGCATTCTAATATTATCAATAAGTGAACGTAAGTCATTTACTGGGTGTTTAAGCATTCGCGGTAATTCAAGCAGAGCAATTACATGACTCTTTATTATTAACTTTTTATTTTCGAATCGTTCATTAAGCAGTTCCCAAGCAATTGTATAATTTTCGTTTGTTGTCTCCAATGAACTAAGAACCATCTCGGCAGCTCCCGTAACACTTCGTTTTAAGTAATTTAGTTTTTGAACATCGGGTAAGGTTGCATCGTGTACTAATGATTTGAACGTATCTCTAAATTCTAACCACTGATCGTATTCTCCATTAAACGGTTTTAATTCAAGTCTGGGTAAGCACATATTGAATTGATTATTATTTACCGACTCGTGAATGTTTGAATTATTCTGTGATGTACTTGAACGACTTAAAGGATTTGAATTTTTTAATAATTTACGCGCATAACTAATTTCTCGAAAATATGATGATTCGAATGACTCTAAGTCGTCATTATCATCGTTTCCTAACAATTCGTTTAAAGTTGATTGAATTTGTTCAAATTGGTTCATTATATTCTGTATTGATTCTAACCGTGCTTCTATTTGTTCGACATCACTATGGTTTTCAGCGCTATGAATAAAGGTTTTGAATCTAGTTAATCGTGTTTTCAATAGACCGCGTTCTTTCCTTAGCTTAGCCACTGTTTCTTCGTGACTAGCCATTTTAATAAATTAATATATAGAAATAGAAGCCTAGGATGCGATTTAGGATAGGAGTAGAGATTCAATCTTACTTTTTTGTAGACTCGTAGATTTCTTCAGATTCACTGTATCGTTGATGATGTACCGTGATGTTTCTAGTTGAATCTCTCGATCTCGTTGACTGATGCTTTGGAACAACGTATTGTCCTCGACTGATGTGTAAATGACTTACAATGACTTGATGTCACCTTACGATGTTCTCGATGAATTAGTTGAATTTGTTTGCACTATTCACGATATAATGCACTGAATTGAGTTTCGTTTGATAACGTATGAAACAATCAATTAATATGTGATTTAATCAACTTGTTTCACTTTTATTTGTGAGTTCTTGTATAAACTCAACGCACTCGAATTAATAAACACAATTTTAAATTTAGGATCACAATGTTGATTACACAAGATCACGAAATGAATGTTCTGTCGTTTTTTATGTGTTTTCACGTGTAAGCGATGCGTATGCTTTACGTATCCAGCTCGAAGGACCAAATGTTGAGGCGTATAGGAGTGAATCTTTCTACACTGTTTGAGTACAAGTGTTCACTATCACTCGTTATGTTAATAAGGAGTGATATTTTTTAAATAAATAAAACCACGTATAAGGTTAAAATAAATGTTTATTCAGTGACGTTGAATGTAGAACTGTACAAAGTTTCTTAACCTAACACATCAGTTATGATGGGCGTTTACAAAATTTACAAAATATTTTAAATGTTTTCTAATTGGTGAAAAGTTATAATAAGGCGGTAACTAGTAGACTGAGATTTGTTGGCAGGATGACATTGGTGGGGACGAAGGGTACATGGTGGTGGACAATGACAATTTTTTATTTTGATAGGGGAACAACATATGGTTTTCAATTATTGTTAAGTTAGTTTTTTCTCTATTTTATTTCTATTTTATTTTATTTTACATACAAGGAGAGTGTTACAACTACGGAAAATAAAACTTGTTGCAACTTTGAGAACTGTTTTCTGTTACCCAAATATGAAAGAATTCATATTAAGTTCAATCTCATAGGATGTTTTCCGAAAGTAATATGTAGTTAATAAAAAAATTGTAAAAAAAGGATGCTTATGTTTAATCGTCAATAACTCTGGAACAATTAGAGGTAAGTAATTAAACTTGAATCCATCAAAACGCTGAGATCAAGCAGATATTATTTGAAAAAGAAAGAAGCTTAATTATCTCGATTTGGTCAAAAATTATGCGAGAATTAAGAATTAAACCAAACTTTTGCCTAAAAAGTGTAAAAAACTTTAATACTAAATTTTCATTAAAATTTGGTTTCATTTTTATTTCTTGCATAACTTTTGATCAAATCAAGATAATTAAGCTTCTTTTTTTTAAATCATATCTATTTGATCTCATCGTTTTGATGGATTCAAGTTTGATTACTTACCTCTAATTGTTCCCGAGTTATTAGCGATTAAACATAAGCATCTTTTCTTTACAATTTTTTATTAACTGCGTATAACTTTCGGAAAACACCCTATGAGATTGAATTTCATATGAATTCTTACATATTTGGGTACCAGGAAACAGTTCTCAAAGTTGCAGCAAGATTCATTTTTCGCAGTTGAAACACTCTCCTTATTAGTTTTAGCTTTATGTTAGTTAGTAAATCAGTCCTATGCACAGATAAATTTATTTATCTCTATACGATTTACATTATTTGTAAAAACTGTTTTGTAATTTATGCTGGTTAATAAATAAATAATCTATTGCAATAAATGGACCCAGATACAGAAAAACAAACATATGTTAAGGGGGTACAATCAACAAAAGAGAATGTATGTAGTAACATGGATGAAACAATAAATTATACTAAACCAAACATAACACTAACAATATAAAATAATACTAAAAGATATGTTTCTATCTTGTACAGGAAGATCATTCCAACATCGGCGTAATCTCGATATAAAATAAAATATTTATTACGAAGTTTAAGTTAAATTTATCATACAGATGTTTATTATTAAGTGTTTTGAAATCTAAGTATGTACACAGAGACTAAATACTAAAATTGTAAGTTAAGATTGGTAAAACAAGGCAATTATAGAAATATAAGATGTATTAATAATCACTTTATTATCGTCCACGCAGTTGATTCAAAGGAAAATTTTTTAATACTGATTTTTGGTGAACAAACCACGTAATTTTTTAATTGGCGACCTTTCGATGGAAGTTCTCCATCCTCATCAGGCTATAAATATTATAAATATTTATTATTATAAATATTATTATAAAGGTATAGCCTGATGAGGATGGAGGACTTCCATCGAAACGTCGCCTATTAAATAATTACTTGGTTTGTTCACCAAAAATCGATATTAAAAAATTTTCCTTCAAATATAAGATAAATGAGACGTTTTTAAAATACACAGTATTCCGCCTTATAAACCCTTTTAAACAACTTGTCGAATATGCAAATCAAACAAGAAATGCTCATCAAAAATAATACCCAAATCAGAAACAGATGATATTCTTGGACTGTTACCTTACTTAATTGGTGTTCATGCACAAACAATGACTTTGATCAATAAAGAGATTATGCTACATTTCGATATATTATAGAATATAGAAACATACTTTTATGCGTTCTTATAATATCTTCTTTTATATTAAAAAATAGATCCTCATAAAATTCAGTAGAACTTTATAAAACTTTTAGAGTTACTACTAAGATGCATCAAGTTGGATTTATAGGCGAAATACCATATATCGTCGGCTGGGAGGTAAAGGGTGCTATTTCGCTCAAGCGGCGAAAAGGGTGCTATTTCGTTCGAGCAGCGAAAAAGGTGCTTATTCGTACGAGCGGTGGAAAAGGTTCTAATTCGCGTAAGCGGCGAAAAAGTTTCTAATTCGGACAAGTGCCGAAGAAGGAGATAATTCAGCCCTACAAAGAAAAATAAAATTATTTTCAATTGATTCTTTTTTTATTATACACTATAATAAACTTCTTTGATTTGACATCATTCGTTCACTTAACTTGCACAACTCAATATACGGATTACAGAAATTAGTTATTTTTGACGGGAGTAAGCTGTGCAGTATAAGTGAGCAAATAAGGAAGAGAGAGAGAGAGAGAGAGAGAGAGAGAGAGACAGAAACTCTAATAAACTAATTAATTAACTCTATTATTAGTAAATCTATTGATTAGTTTTTGACAAAAAAATACGAACCGAAAAAAATAATTTTTCTATGGCAAACGTTTTTGCGCACAAAATGTTTTCGTTCCATTTGAAATTTTCAGGGAAAGCAGCCTCAGTGATCAAATATTATTTTTGTAAATAACACTTCAATTAAATTACAAAATTATTAGATTACCTAATTATTAAATTAAATAATAAAAAATGATTGTAAATTTGTACTATTTTAGTGAGATTTAGTGAAATGAAATATTATTCAAAATTAATTATAACAAAACTAATTTATTACAAAACTGGTGGATTCGAGAATGGACAACTATCTGTTTATTTTTCAGACGAAAAGATTCGTAATAAGCGAAATAATTGAGCTATATATATTTTTTAATGAAATTTTTGGTTGCGCTTATCTCTAAAATCAATCGGTCAAATTGGTTGAAAAAATAGTGGCTTTACAGGGTAAAAATTTCAGATCTTAAAAAAATTGCAATATTAAAGATGTTTTTTTAAACATTTCTATTTTATGGTAAATTATGCTTTTGAATAGTAACATAGGCAGTGTCATTAAAACGTGTCAAAAATATGTTTTGAAGTTCTTGCAATATGTAAATGATGTAGTTCTTAGTACAGAACTGTTGGACATAAATATTTCTGAATAGAAAAAAATTTATATGTTAAATTCTAGTAAAAATAACACGTTGAATTTGTATGATTCCGCAAATACGGTACCAGTATAATATTAAATAATAAGTAATTTTTTTATCAGTATGAATCATAAATATTAATCCGAATGGAATAAAAAAATTGTTTTTACAGTTTACAGTTCAATTTTATTGATTATAATGAATCAAATTTTAGATAAAAAATTTAATGACGACGTTTAGTAACCACTTTTCAAGGCTGTAAAAAATATTATGAAAACACGAAAATAAATATACATATTTAACAATATGAAATAATTTGTCATATTCAATTTATTTCAAACAAACTCCCTATAAATTAACAATTTTTTCTTATAGAGAAAGATACGTGTCAATGAAATTACTTGTCCGAATTAGAACCTTTTTCGCCGCTTGAGCGAAATAGCATCCTTTACCTCCCAGCCGACGATATTTTAAAATGTGTTATTTGTATTGTTAGTGTACGACAGCTATGCCTTACTAATTTTAACATATAATATCATTATTTGTTTCCGTACACAGATTTAGATTTTAAAACACTTGATAGTCTGGTTTACAAATTCTTGGGATATGTGGCCTTAAATCTAAAGACTCGATGTCAGTTTTAGATTATAATTATGAATATCTTTGTAATAGATTTAATGTGTGCACTACTAAAAGATTACATCTTTATTATTTTAGTTTAAATGGTTTTAAAATTTTTATTGTATGGACTTCATGAAGCCAAATTTATTAATAAGATAGTTCACAGAATAAATTTTTTATTTAATTTTGTAGTATAGCTAGATTACTTAGATTACAGATACCCACAATAGGTGAATTTTAGAAATTTGTACTTGAATTATAAATAAGATTTTCAAATTCAATTTCTTACTATTTATCCTCCCCACCTTACCGGCAAATGTAATGATTGGCAATAAATCTGTAAATAAAACTGTAAGTGAAAAAATAAGAGAAAAAGTGCCTTTGTATATCAATAATCTTACTGTGTACTGAATTTCAAACTAAAATATTAATGCGTTTTCGACAAAAATCTTACCAAAAATATCAACCTTACATCAACTGGGTGCAGAGACTTCACATTTTTGGTAAGATTTTTCTCGAAAATGTAAAAATATTTTAGTTTCTAATTCGGCACACCGGAACGTTATTGATAAGCAAAGGCACCTCTTCTTTAATTTTTTTCACATATACTGCTTGATTTTATTATTAATTAATCAACAAAAGTTGAGTATGGAACGCCCTTCATTAGTATTCAGTGTTATATTAGTTAATTTAATTATTTAAAATTAAAATAATTAAAATGTCATATATGTATATGTATACGCTACAGCGTATACACATGCATGCATGATTATTGTTAAAATAGAAATAAATTTAGCACGCGAGCCGTAATGATATCGATAATATTTTTATGGATAATTAGTTAAGGAAAATGTATTAAATTTAGGCACACACATAGTTAGTCACGTTCACACACACAAAGAGAATATTTACGAATATTGTATCAGCTGGTAGTACACGTGTGCGCGTACGGGTTAATTACTATGTACGCGCATCTTCAACAAACCGACAGACACGCACATACACCTATACTAACGTATAGCCGAACGCGAGAAATAACGTGATCGCGGTGACGATGTACACCGGGTATTGTCGACACGAGGGTTGGGGGGGGGGAGCGGAGTAACGTACGCGATCGCTCTCTCCCAAATAATGATTACGCGCAACATGATCGCGCCGCTATCAGAGTGGGGAGCATGATAAATCCGAGAGAGGGTATCGATGTATATTAAATATATAAGCATGTCTATATATATACGGCGTTCTCTCTCGCACTCATTATATGTGAAATTGATATTGCGATTAATCATTGGATTTTTCTCAAGTATTTAAATTAATGTTTAAATGTTGCAAGAGATATATGTTAATTATATATATTATTGATGAAATCTATTATTTATTATGTATTTTTAATGTTATTTTCGTGAAATAACATTATGATTTAATGATATATCTAGGTGTGTGAGTGAGATTGTGTGTGTGATCGCGTCGCGTTTCCTTTTTCTTTAGTGATTAATTAATTGTTTATTAAATTGAATTGTTTAAGATAAGTTGGATTACGTTTCGTGTTCTAGATTGATGAACAACCGGCGTGCAATGCCAATAAACATTGGAGTGTAGTTGATTAAATTGAATAAATTTAGTTGTTAATTATAAATATAAAATTGTTAATTTATTGGTAGTTGCTCCTCGTGTTGTCTGTGTTGTCTGTGTCGTAGAATAAAATAATAAAACTATCATTTGCTGGTTCGACGTGGGTTTCGCCATTTATCTGACCCTCCTTTACAAAGTGCGGTAGTCTCAAGTCGAGGTGAGGATTTTAATTATAATAAATCGAGATGAACAGAAATAATTAAAAGTATTTGCGTACTTACCTTTATAAATGTTCTGGTTAAAATTAAAAAAAAATATCATTTATATTGCATTTTGCTACAATATACTTCATGTTCTTTGTATAAGGGATGTATGCCGTTTATTATAAACATATTTATTTATTTATATTTATTATAAATCAACGAACACGAGGCCCTTGTAGAAAAGTATAACAAAATATTCTTTGACGCGAGGCGGCGCGAGATCCTTGTATAACTGAAATAGAATTTATTGATGTATATCATAATTTGTAGATATAATACAGCAGATTCACTAAAACTATCAATCTTTGACTAACTTACATTAGTAGGAATGACAGAAATATCTGCACATATTTGTCTTAAAATAACTTTAATCTAAATCATTCCTAATATTTAGGTAAAGAGTTCCAGATACGCAGAAGTCTCGCTTTAGGTGAAAAATATATGTAATTATTTCTACAAATTAATTCACTATAAACGCGTTAAGAACTGATTGGTTAAGTTAACTGCCTACTAACAAATATATTCCATAATTCGGGTGCGTCTATCTTATGGTAAAAGATTTAAAGAATATAACGAGTCATAAAACTCAAGTCATGGCTTTAACGTACAAATACTTTTTTTCCGAGACACAAATCCGTAATCATGATTATCGTATCACATTAGGCACCCAAATATGAAAGAAATATATGTGAGAAATTTATGCTGAATGGATTCATGTTTATCTATGCTAGATTTTGTATGAAGAGACGAATTAAGTGATCCATAAAATGCATTTGGCAGAACCAAAGTTTTATAAAGATGAATTATAGTATCGACTAAAGTAAAATTTTTTGTTGATCTTACAATAAAACCCAATGTTCTAGACATTTTATTAATAGCTCTAACCACAAGGATACCAAGATTATTAAATTTAGAGACTCGCTCAATATCATTATCAAAATATAAGTATTGAAATTCAATAGATATTCTAGTTTTACAAATCGACATGACTTTTGTTTTAATGACATTTAATTTAACCCATTAACGCCCAAACGACCAACATTTTTTTTCTTTTTTCATAGTCATTATTTAATATTTAAATCATGCGCAACCACAGTACTGATTTTTTTCGTTATTTTTTTGGATGTGTTCTTTCGAATGCCGTCGGTAAAATTGACTTAACCCTTTTTTGAAAAAAGTTATGATTTTTTTAATTAAAAAAAATACAGAAAATTTGTCGCTATTTTTTGATAATTAATTTTTTTTCATATTATAAAATGTATTTACATCGTTCGATTCATGAACAAAAGTGCATAAAATAGTTATACTTTGACCCCATATTTTTTGTATTTTATTCTCAGATAGTCAAACATTTTGTTTTTAATGAAAATACACGAAAAATAACCAAATTTATTCATTTTTCTCTATTTTTGAGTGTCTTTACATTGAAATCAAAATTTTTGACTATCTAAGAATAAAATACAAAAAATATAGGGTCAAAGTATAACTATTTTATGCACTTTTGTTCATGAATCGAACGATCTAAATACATTTTATAATATGAAAAAAAATTAATTATCAAAAAATAGCGACAAATTTTCTGTATTTTTTTTAATTAAAAAAATCATAACTTTTTTAAAAAAAAGGGTTAAGTCAATTTTACCGACGGTATTCGAAAGAACACATCCAAAACTATAACGAAAAAAATCAGTACTATGGTAGCGCATGATTTAAATATTAAACAATGACTATGAAAAAAGAAAAAAAATGTTGGTCGTTTGGGCGTTAATGGGTTAAGACCATTCTGAATTGACCATTGGCTAATATTATTTGAGTCTGGAGTCTACTGCAATCAAGAGGAGATTTTACCTCAGTAAATATTTTTAGATCAGCATATAGTCAAAATTTAGAGTATTTAATAGCTGGGATAATGTCGTTGATGTACAACACAAACAAAATACGACCAATGTGAGAACCCTGAAAAACACCCGGTTTAACAGTGACTCTTTTAGACCTATAACTGCCAATATGTACAGACTGAAAACGCAATGATATGTCGAATGTAACCAGTTCAATGCTTGACCAGTAATACCCATGCAATGTAATTCTTCAATGAGCTTGTCGTATTTACCGAGTCAAATTCCTTAGAAAAATCTAAGTATACGACATCGGTCTGGGTTTAGTGTGAAAGATTTTCGAATGCAGCATTAATAAAGCAAAATAAGTTTGAGATAGAAGATCTCTCCTTTATGCATCCATGTTGTTCCGAGCAAATTAAAAAACTAAAAGCTTCTGATAATTTTTTTGCAACAATAGTATCAAGAAGCTTTGGGATAGCAGTTATAATGGATATATGTCTGTAGTTGGTGACATCATTTTTATCCCCCGATTTAGAGATTAGAGTAACAAACGATTCTTTCCAACAGTCCAGAAAAACGCCAGAGTGAATTGACAGTTTAAACAAGCATAATTAGCATTATTAAAATTTATATAATATTTATAAACTTCATTACAATTATTCGACGTTATATTTAAATGAAAATAATTAGGTAGGTGTTGGCCATCCACTGGGAGCAACGGCTCATTTATACATACAATTTTTAAATTATCGCAAGAGCTAAATAATAGGTCTAAACTATAATCTTTATTAGAAAGTATATATATATTAATCGGTATTAACGAGCTAATTTGTGTTGCTCAATATTTTTTGAAAAATATTGCACAAAATCCTCTTTTATTAGCAACTTAGTTGCAATCGCTAAGTTTTAAATGTTGCCAGAGGTATTAGAAAATTAATTAAGGAAATATCGAGAAAGAAAAAAATCAACGTTTCCAGGTCGGGATCGAACCGACAGTCTCCTGCTTATCGGGCAGTTGCCTTACCACTTGGCTACCGAGAACCCGGGTTCCCTCTGGCAACATTTAAAACTTAGCGATTGCAACTAAGTTGCTAATAAAAGAGGATTTTGCGTAAATACCGATTAATATATATATATATATATATACTTTCTAATAAACACATGCACGAGCGATTTAGAGTCAAAATTTAAAATATAATCTTTATTGTCTTCAATCGGATACAATTGCTTCAAGTCCATAAAACTAAATTGATTCTTCAGGCATTCGGCAAAATTTAATTTTGGATCATGTAAGCATTTGACTTTAGCCAAATTGACATCGCCAAATATAATAAATTTACTATTAGAGAAATCTTTTATGCGCTAAACCTCACTAACAAAATCTAGATAGACTGAAGTTGGGGATGCAGGTGGAATATGTACCGAGCATACTATATAGAATTTTGTCTTGTTGCAAACAATCTAACAACGGAATACTTGGAGTCAATTTGTTTTCTATTGTTAAAGGCTCTATCAGACTTCATCCTTACTGTTTAAAGTTATACAAGTTGGCCTAAACTTTGCATTATTAAATACTCCAAACCTCCTGTGTCGAACATTAGAAGGATCAATATTAACTATCCTGAGTATATGTTAAACAATTTCCTAGTATTTACTATATATGTTCGAATCGACAATGTTAAATAAAGTCAGATTATTACTTCTAGACAAACTATCTTGCACTTTACTTATTAATGAGGCTTGACTCGACTGTCTAGGAGTGTCATAAACTGACTGCCCAGGCGGAAATAAAAAAAATATAAAAAATTATTAACTTTTTAATAATAATATACTAGCTATGAACGCTCGCTTCGCTCGCGATTTACATATACTGATGGTATGACAAATATGAAAATTTTTACATAATTGTGCACAACCGTATAACGGAAGTGTCTTATATTTTTGTAATCGAAAAAAGTGTTGTTCCTCAAATATCTCAAAAAGTTATCCATCAATTTGATTGAAATTTTAAGGTTATATTCTTTATCATTTGGGAACTTTATAGTCCTATTTCTAGTTATAATGATATTTACAGGTTCATAAATACAGTTATTGTTCAACAACTCAAAAACTTGAGGTTCTACAAAAAAATTTAAATGGACGAAATATTCGTTTCAAAATTACAAAACATTTCCTATGAAATACTTTGCAATTGGAAACGAATTTCTTTAGATAAACATATAAAAACGCTTAAAAAAATGCTAAATGATCAATAATACACGTATTTTTGTAATAAATGAAAAACTTCAAATTCTACATAAAAACTTTATATAGACGAAGTGTTTGTTTTAAAATTCCAAAACTTTTTTCTATTGAACATTTTGCAGTTCGAAAAAAAATTTGATTAAATATCAAGTATAATTAATATAATATATATATCATATTAATATAACATAATATAATTAATATAACATATATATCAGTTATATGTTACTTAAATTCCATAATCAGTTTCAGCAATTGAAAGTTCTGAAATCAAAGCAGACTAATCGATAAGTATTTTCTACTATCCCACAAATTTGTATTTTAATGAAATATTTTTATATATTAGGTACTTTATATATTTTTATATATGAGATCAGTACATAACCGCAAAATATCGACAAAACAATTTGAGTCCACATAAGTTCATACATACGTTTATATATCTATATATTATAGTTTATAAATTATATAAATAGTCAATATAATAAATTAATTATTAAGTAAAAATTAAAACAGTTGACAGTATTATAAATCTAATCATGTAAATTAGAATAAGGTTATTATATTTTAGGTTATTCGATAGAATAACGTATATAAAACCAATAACCCTATATCCAATAACCGAATATCCGGGCTAACCTCTCTACGGGGATAAATTCACTCTTACGTTATAATATTAATGAGGGATGAATCATTCTAAGATCATTCAAAGGACCGGAGGTCAATTAATATTATAACCTAAAAGTGTGATTTACAATTCTTGGCCAAATACAATTTTTGTCATTTGTACGCATAAGTACCTTATAAATTATTAAATTAAATAATCAATATAATAAATTAATCATTGAGTACAAATTAAAACAGTTGACAGTATCATAAATTGTAATTTTTTTTAATTTAATAAAATGATAAAAATGTTATATGTAATGTATTTAAAAAAACTGAAGGTCTCGAACAGCTTCTAACCCGAGACCTTTTGAATAACAGTTGCATATAGCGTGCGCCTTAACGCTCACGACTACCGCATCTATACGCTGTTAAAATATCAGAACTTGTATTTAAGTTGTGCCTCCTGGTGTGGGGCTTACGGTTAAGGATTTATTTTTTTTAATGTTGCACATTTGAATTTTGGCTTATTTATTAATTTAGTATTTTAATTAATTTTTTTATAATTTATAAATAAAAAAGAATTTGTCAGATGTTTTGAATGTGGTCATATACTTATTGTCGAGTTCGTACTTCCCGCCGGAGTAGGAACTAACCTGAATATAGTCGAAAGATTTCGCGCATGCTTCGTAGGCCAGTAATACATAGTCCATTTCTCATAAATGTTTTTTTAATCTTTTCAATAAATTTATGATTTTTTAAACATTTTAACGTTGGTTCAATTAAAAATAGAAAAGGTTCAATTAAAAATTTCAAAAATATATTTAGAAATACGTTGATTAGTATTTTTTTATTGCATATAATTAATATTTGCAGACTGGCGTAAGGGATGTCCGACAATATTTTATTATTTAACTAACTATTTATTAATTTTTCAATGCATTTAATGCTTGAGCAAATTAAACAAAGTCTTGATTTATCTTTTGCCAGCTTGAGCTAATTAAGATACGTATTAATTTCTTTTTCTTATTTATTATGATAAATACAATAAGAACTTAAATATTCCTAAAACTTTTTTAGGACTTGTTGATTTAACAGCTGATAATAATACCAATGAAAAAGAACTTGACGAATTAAAACATATTAAAATATTATCAAATTTAAAGGAATCAGAAAGAAAAAGAGCGTATAAAGAAAAAATGACAGATGAAATGAAAATAAAGGAAGCTGTAACAAAAAGAGAGGATAAGGTAAAAATGACCAATGAAATGAAAATAAAGGAAGCTAAAAGAAAAAGAGCGTGTAGAGCAGAAAGGACATATGAAATGAAAATAAAGGAAGCTGAAAGAAAATGAGCGAATAGAGGTAAAATGACGAATGAAATGAAAGTAAAGGAAGCTGAAAGAAAAAGAGCGGATAGAGCTGACATAACGAATGAAATGAAAATAAAGGAAGCTGAAAGAAAAAAAGCACATAGAGCAGAAATGACGAACGAAATGAAAATAAAGGAAGCTGAAAGAAAAAGAATGAAAAGAGCAGAAATGACAAATGAAATGAAAATAAAGGACGCTGATAGAAAAAGAGCGGATAGAATAGAAACGACGAACGAAATGAAAATAAAGGAAGCAGAAAGAAAAAGAGCGTATAGAGCAGAAAGGACATATGAAATGAAAATAAAGGAAGCTGAAAGAAAATGAGCGAATAGAGGTAAAATGACGAATGAAATGAAAGTAAAGGAAGCTGAAAGAAAAAGAGCGGATAGAGCTGACATAACGAATGAAATGAAAATAAAGGAAGCTGAAAGAAAAAAAGCACATAGAGCAGAAATGACGAACGAAATGAAAATAAAGTAAGCTGAAAGAAAAAGAATGAAAAGAGCAGAAATGACGAATGAAATGAAAATAAAGGAAGCTGAAAGAAAAAGAGCGGATAGAGCTGAAATGACGAATGAAATGAAAATAAAGAAAGCTGAAAGAAAAAAAGCACATAGAGCAGAAATGACGAACGAAATGAAAATAAAGGAAGCTGAAAGAAAAAGAATGAAAATAGCAGAAATGACAAATGAAATGAAAATAAAGGACGCTGATAGAAAAAGAGCGGATAGAATAGAAATGACGCACGAAATGAAAATAGAATTGACAAATGAAATGAAAATAAAGGAATCTGATAGAAAACTGAAAGAAAAAAAAACGAAAAAAACAGAAATGACGAATGACATAAAGGTAAATGAAGTAAAGAAAAGTAAAATGTATTATAATAGTATGACAATATAACTAAAAACAAAACAAAATGAACATAAGAAATTAAAACAAAATAAAAGAAAAGCAAACACAGAATTAGAATATGATACGAAAGATATAAATTCAAAAATAGGTTTAATTGCAAATATAGATTTTTTTGAAAACACCATCGAATTAAATTTTTAGGAAGTTTAAATAATCATTGTAATTTCTGTAAAGCAAAACACTTCAGGAATGAAATCTCACATGATAAAAAATATACTAACTGTTGTCATAAAAATAAAATATTTTTAAATAATGATAACTCACATCCAAAAGAATTAAAAAATTTATTATTTCAAAATACTTCAATAAGTACAAATTATAAAAAAAATATACGGGGATACAATAATTCTTTTGCATTTGCTAGTTTTGGGTCAAAATTAGTAACTTTTAATACTCCTGGGCCACAAGTATTAAAGATATGTGGTCAAGTATACCATAATTCATATGCATTACATCCAAATAAAAATGAATTTCCAAAATATGGACGATTATATATAATCGACAATGAAATAGCAAATAAATATAGAGCGAAAGATTATAAAATAGATAAACCTGATATAAATTTATTAAATGAATTATGTAAGTTTCTAACAACACATAATCCTTATGCAAAAGCATACAAAATGATGTATCAAATAGAAAAAGAAGAGATTAACAGAGCACAAAATAATAACATTACACCACGTGAAGTAGTTATTGACAATTGTGCAACATATAAGTCATATTTTGCTTCATGCAATGAAGTTGCTGCAGTATATATAGGAATTGACGGAGAACCACCAATTGACCGTGATATTCGTATTTATCCTAAATCTGATAAACCACAGATAATAAATATTCTCAGTAAACATCTCGACCCAATGTTATATCCGTTAATATTTCCTCTTGGTGACCCTGGATGGTGTCCTAATATGAAATGTTTAAAAGCAGATAATAAATATAATAATATTTCAATATTACAATATTATTCATTTAAATTAAGTATACGTGATGATTTTAATCCTTGTTTAAATTTAAAAAATATATCACAACAATTTATTGTTGTCGTATGGACAAGAATTGAAGGATGTCGATTATACTATTTGCGCAGTCATCAAGCAGAATGACGAACTGAAATGTATAAAGGATTGATGGATTATGTATTATATATTATCTCTTTCAGTTGCTAATAAAAAAAGTTGAAAATCGACTTGACAACCAAAGAACAAAACATTTGGTCAGACCCTGTCTAACCTTCATGATGTGCAAGTCGATGTTGAAGAGTCCGTTGGATGTAACGAAATGGTAGTTTAAAAATTTTGGCCAAATCGCGATGAAGGAAAAGTTGTTGACATTTTTTCAAGATCGTTGGTGTCAGTGGCAGCAGCAATTCTTGGTTGCGTTAATCTCCTCATCATCGATGGTTCTGATGTCCATAACCTCTACAGTTTTTATCGTTCACAGGGCAGTGCTGCAGCTGTTTTCAAATGCCTAATATATTTTCTGTTTTCAATCTTCCAAATTTTTTATTTATACAAAAATAAGAAATAAAGAAATTTCTTTACTCTTTGTATAAAATTTTTATCAAATTGTATAGACTATTTTTTACAGATTATATACAGATTTTATACATATTGTATACAACCAATATTGTATACTATTTGTATAAAATAAATTGTATACATTTTGTATACAATCTGTATACTATTTTTTTACGTGGGTTGTACGGTTTGCATTTTTCTTTATCTAGTACACGACATGAAATACAAAATTGAAATAGTATTCCCATAAACTTAATACAAATTTAGTACAAATTTTGTACAAATTTAATACAAATTTTGTACAAATTTAGTACAAATTTTGTACAAATTCTGTACAAATTCTGTACAAATTCTGTACAAATTCTGTACAAATTTAGTACAAATTCTGTAAAAATTTTGTACAAATTCTGTACAAATTCCGTACAAATTCCGTACAAATTCCGTACAAATTTAGAACTGTGAATTCGGACTTTTTAGGTACGAATTTTGTACAAATTTGTACGAATTTTATACTATTTTGTACTAGTTTAGTACCAAATTCGGTACTGATTTGTACTAAATTTGTACTAATTTTTTAATAGGGAATGGATACTAGATATGCTGTTGAAACAATGTGAAAATTTTGAAAATAAAGGAAGCTGAAAGAAAAAGACATGCAAAGAGCAGAAATGACAAATGATGAAAATAAAGGAACGCGGATAGAAAAAGAGCGGAGAGAATAGAACGACGACGAATGAAAATAAAGGAAGCAGAAGAAAAAGAGCGTATAGAGCAATAAAGACATATGAAATGAAAATAAAGGTAAGCTGAAAGAAAATGATCGAATAGAGGTTAAATGACGAATGAAATGAAAGTAAAGGAAGCTGAAGAAAAAAGAGCGGATAGGAGCTGACATAACGAATGAAATGAAAATAAAGGAAGCTGAAAGAAAAAAAAGGGGTCACATAGAGCAGAAATGACGAACGAAATGAAAATTAAAGTAAGCTGAAAGAAAAAGAATGAAAAGAGCAGAAATGACAAATGAAATGAAAATAAAGGACGCTGATAGAAAAAGAGCGGATAGAATAGAAACGACGAACGAAATGAAAATAAAGGAAGCTGAAAGAAAAAAAGCACATAGAGCAGAAATGACGAATGAAATGAAAATAAAGGAAGCTGAAAGAAAATGAGCGAATAGAGGTAAAATGACGAATGAAATGAAAGTAAAGGAAGCTGAAAGAAAAAGAGCGGATAGAGCTGACATAACGAATGAAATGAAAATAAAGGAAGCTGAAAGAAAAAAAGCACATAGAGCAGAAATGACGAACGAAATGAAAATAAAGTAAGCTGAAAGAAAAAGAATGAAAAGAGCAGAAATGACGAATGAAATGAAAATAAAGGAAGCTGAAAGAAAAAGAGCGGATAGAGCTGAAATGACGAATGAAATGAAAATAAAGAAAGCTGAAAGAAAAAAAGCACATAGAGCAGAAATGACGAACGAAATGAAAATAAAGGAAGCTACATAGAGGCAGAAATGACGCACTGAAATGAAAAATAGAATTGACAAATGAAATGAAAATAAAGGAATCTGATAGAAAACTGAAAGAAAAAAAAAACGAAAAAAAAACAGAAGGACGAATGACATAAAGGTAAATGAAGTAAAGAAAAGTAAATGGTTATAGATAGTATGACAATATAACTAAAACAAACAAAATGAACATAAGAAATTAAAACAAAATAAAAGAAAGCAAACACAGAATTAGAATATGATACGAAAGATATAAAGTTCAAAAATAGGTTTACTTGCCAATATAGATTTTTTTGAAAACACCATCGAATTAAATTTTTTAGGAAGTTTAATATCATTGTAATTTCTGTAAGCAAAACACTTCAGGAATGAATCTCACATGATACAAAAATATACTAACTGTTGTCATAAAATAAAATATTTTTAAATAATGATAACTCACATCCAAAAGAATTAAAAAATTTATTATTTCAAAATACTTCAATAAGTACAAATTATAAAAAAAATATACGGGGATACAATAATTCTTTTGCATTTGCTAGTTTTGGGGTCAAAATTAGTAACTTTTAATACTCCTGGGCCACAAGTATTAAAGATATGTGGTCAAGTATACCATAATTCATATGCATTACATCCAAATAAAAATGAATTTCCAAAATATGGACGATTATATATAATCGACAATGAAATAGCAAATAAATATAGAGCGAAAGATTATAAAATAGATAAACCTGATATAAATTTATTAAATGAATTATGTAAGTTTCTAACAACACATAATCCTTATGCAAAAGCATACAAAATGATGTATCAAATAGAAAAAGAAGAGATTAACAGAGCACAAAATAATAACATTACACCACGTGAAGTAGTTATTGACAATTGTGCAACATATAAGTCATATTTTGCTTCATGCAATGAAGTTGCTGCAGTATATATAGGAATTGACGGAGAACCACCAATTGACCGTGATATTCGTATTTATCCTAAATCTGATAAACCACAGATAATAAATATTCTCAGTAAACATCTCGACCCAATGTTATATCCGTTAATATTTCCTCTTGGTGACCCTGGATGGTGTCCTAATATGAAATGTTTAAAAGCAGATAATAAATATAATAATATTTCAATATTACAATATTATTCATTTAAATTAAGTATACGTGATGATTTTAATCCTTGTTTAAATTTAAAAAATATATCACAACAATTTATTGTTGTCGTATGGACAAGAATTGAAGGATGTCGATTATACTATTTGCGCAGTCATCAAGCAGAATGACGAACTGAAATGTATAAAGGATTGATGGATTATGTATTATATATTATCTCTTTCAGTTGCTAATAAAAAAAGTTGAAAATCGACTTGACAACCAAAGAACAAAACATTTGGTCAGACCCTGTCTAACCTTCATGATGTGCAAGTCGATGTTGAAGAGTCCGTTGGATGTAACGAAATGGTAGTTTAAAAATTTTGGCCAAATCGCGATGAAGGAAAAGTTGTTGACATTTTTTCAAGATCGTTGGTGTCAGTGGCAGCAGCAATTCTTGGTTGCGTTAATCTCCTCATCATCGATGGTTCTGATGTCCATAACCTCTACAGTTTTTATCGTTCACAGGGCAGTGCTGCAGCTGTTTCAAATGCCTAATATATTTTCTGTTTTCAATCTTCCAAATTTTTTATTTATACAAAAATAAGAAATAAAGAAATTTCTTTACTCTTTGTATAAAATTTTATCAAATTGTATAGACTATTTTTTTACAGATTATATACAGATTTTATACATATTGTATACAACCAATATTGTATACTATTTGTATAAAATAAATTGTATACATTTTGTATACAATCTGTATACTATTTTTTACGTGGGTTGTACGGTTTGCATTTTTCTTTATCTAGTACACGACATGAAATACAAAATTGAAATAGTATTCCATAAACTTAATACAAATTTAGTACAATTTTGTACAAATTTAATACAAATTTGTACAAATTTAGTACAATTTTGTACAAATTCTGTACAAATTCTGTACAAATTCTGTACAATTTAGTACAAATTCTGTAAAAAATTTTGTTACAAATTTTGTACAAATTCTGTACAAATTCCGTACAAATTCCGTACAAATTCCGTACAAATGTAGAACTGTGAATTCGGACTTTTTAGGTACGAATTTGTACAAATTTTGTACGAATGTTATACTAATTTGTACTAGTTAGTACCAAATTCGGTACTGATTTTGTACTAAATTTGTACTAATTTTTTAATAGGGAATGGTATCTAGATATGCTTTTGAAACAATTGATAAATTTTTGAAAATAAAGGAATTGCGTAGTAAAAATGATATGAAAATTAGGCAAGATTACAAAATGAATTGAAAATAATGGAGACTGCTGACAGAAAAAGAGCCGATAGAGCAGAAAGGACATATGAAATGAAAATAAAGGAAGCTGAAAGAAAATGAGCGAATAGAGGTAAATGACGAATGAAATGAAAGTAAAGGAAGCTGAAAGAAAAGAGCGGATAGAGCTGACATAACGAATGAAATGAAAATAAAGGAAGCTGAAAGAAAAAAAGCACATAGAGCAGAAATGACGAACGAAATGAAAATAAAGGAAGCTGAAAGAAAAAGAATGAAAAGAGCAGAAATGACAAATGAAATGAAATAAAGGACGCTGATAGAAAAGAGCGGATAGAATAGAAACGACGAACGAAATGAAAATAAAGGAAGCAGAAAGAAAAAGAGCGTATAGAGCAGAAAGGACATATGAAATGAAAATAAGGAAGCTGAAAGAAAATGAGCGAATAGAGGTAAAATGACGAATGAAATGAAAGTAAAGGAAGCTGAAAGAAAAAGAGCGGATAGAGCTGACATAAACGAATGAAATGAAATAAAGGAAGCTGAAAGAAAAAAGCACATAGAGCAGAAATGACGAACGAAATGAAATAAAGTAAGCTGAAAGAAAAAGAATGAAAGAGCAGAAATGACGAATGAAATGAAAATAAAGGAAGCTGAAGAAAAGAGCGGATAGAGCTGAAATGACGAATGAAATGAAATAAAGAAAGCTGAAAGAAAAAAGCACATAGAGCAGAAATGACGAACGAAATGAAAATAAAGGAAGCTGAAAGAAAAGAATGAAAATAGCAGAAATGACAAATGAAATGAAAATAAAGGACGCTGATAGAAAAAGAGCGGATAGAATAGAAATGACGCACGAAATGAAAATAGAATTGACAAATGAAATGAAAATAAAGGAATCTGATAGAAAACTGAAAGAAAAAAAACGAAAAAACAGAAATGACGAATGACATAAAGGTAAATGAAGTAAAGAAAAGTAAAATGTATTATAATAGTATGACAATATAACTAAAAACAAAACAAAATGAACATAAGAAATTAAAACAAAATAAAAGAAAAGCAAACACAGAATTAGAATATGATACGAAAGATATAAATTCAAAAATAGGTTTAATTGCAAATATAGATTTTTTTGAAAACACCATCGAATTAAATTTTTTAGGAAGTTTAAATAATCATTGTAATTTCTGTAAAGCAAAACACTTCAGGAATGAAATCTCACATGATAAAAAATATACTAACTGTTGTCATAAAAATAAAATATTTTTAAATAATGATAACTCACATCCAAAAGAATTAAAAAATTTATTATTTCAAAATACTTCAATAAGTACAAATTATAAAAAAAATATACGGGGATACAATAATTCTTTTGCATTTGCTAGTTTTGGGTCAAAATTAGTAACTTTTAATACTCCTGGGCCACAAGTATTAAAGATATGTGGTCAAGTATACCATAATTCATATGCATTACATCCAAATAAAAATGAATTTCCAAAATATGGACGATTATATATAATCGACAATGAAATAGCAAATAAATATAGAGCGAAAGATTATAAAATAGATAAACCTGATATAAATTTATTAAATGAATTATGTAAGTTTCTAACAACACATAATCCTTATGCAAAAGCATACAAAATGATGTATCAAATAGAAAAAGAAGAGATTAACAGAGCACAAAATAATAACATTACACCACGTGAAGTAGTTATTGACAATTGTGCAACATATAAGTCATATTTTGCTTCATGCAATGAAGTTGCTGCAGTATATATAGGAATTGACGGAGAACCACCAATTGACCGTGATATTCGTATTTATCCTAAATCTGATAAACCACAGATAATAAATATTCTCAGTAAACATCTCGACCCAATGTTATATCCGTTAATATTTCCTCTTGGTGACCCTGGATGGTGTCCTAATATGAAATGTTTAAAAGCAGATAATAAATATAATAATATTTCAATATTACAATATTATTCATTTAAATTAAGTATACGTGATGATTTTAATCCTTGTTTAAATTTAAAAAATATATCACAACAATTTATTGTTGTCGTATGGACAAGAATTGAAGGATGTCGATTATACTATTTGCGCAGTCATCAAGCAGAATGACGAACTGAAATGTATAAAGGATTGATGGATTATGTATTATATATTATCTCTTTCAGTTGCTAATAAAAAAAGTTGAAAATCGACTTGACAACCAAAGAACAAAACATTTGGTCAGACCCTGTCTAACCTTCATGATGTGCAAGTCGATGTTGAAGAGTCCGTTGGATGTAACGAAATGGTAGTTTAAAAATTTTGGCCAAATCGCGATGAAGGAAAAGTTGTTGACATTTTTTCAAGATCGTTGGTGTCAGTGGCAGCAGCAATTCTTGGTTGCGTTAATCTCCTCATCATCGATGGTTCTGATGTCCATAACCTCTACAGTTTTTATCGTTCACAGGGCAGTGCTGCAGCTGTTTTCAAATGCCTAATATATTTTCTGTTTTCAATCTTCCAAATTTTTTATTTATACAAAAATAAGAAATAAAGAAATTTCTTTACTCTTTGTATAAAATTTTTATCAAATTGTATAGACTATTTTTTTACAGATTATATACAGATTTTATACATATTGTATACAACCAATATTGTATACTATTTGTATAAAATAAATTGTATACATTTTGTATACAATCTGTATACTATTTTTTTACGTGGGTTGTACGGTTTGCATTTTTCTTTATCTAGTACACGACATGAAATACAAAATTGAAATAGTATTCCCATAAACTTAATACAAATTTAGTACAAATTTTGTACAAATTTAATACAAATTTTGTACAAATTTAGTACAAATTTTGTACAAATTCTGTACAAATTCTGTACAAATTCTGTACAAATTCTGTACAAATTTAGTACAAATTCTGTAAAAATTTTGTACAAATTCTGTACAAATTCCGTACAAATTCCGTACAAATTCCGTACAAATTTAGAACTGTGAATTCGGACTTTTTAGGTACGAATTTTGTACAAATTTTGTACGAATTTTATACTAATTTTGTACTAGTTTAGTACCAAATTCGGTACTGATTTTGTACTAAATTTGTACTAATTTTTTTAATAGGGAATGGTATCTAGATATGCTTTTGAAACAATTGATAAATTTTTCCGAGATGCGTGTAAAAATGATCTTCCTTTTGGAGATAAAATTATTGTAACTTCTGGAGACTTTAGACAAACACTACCAATAGTACCACATGGAAATAGAACTAAAATTATTGAAACTTGCGTCAAAAGAAGTTGTTTATGGCCATATTTTTCAAGGTTATCATTGACTGAAAATTTAAGATTGCAAAAGCCAGATACTAGTGGTTACTTGATATAGGAGAAAATAAAAATTTAACAAAATATGAATTAAAAAACAATGTCAAAGAAATACCAACACAATTCATTTGTGATAACAATTTAATAACAGAAATCTTTGGAGATAATATATATCCTAATGATCCAACATTAAAAAATAAAGTAATATTATCGCCTTTAAATTCTAATGTATTAAAACTTAATGAAGATACAGTAGAAAAAATTGATGGATGTAGTTATACATTTTATAGTGATGATAGAGTAGAAAGTGATGATAATGATACATTACAAGAATCAATCCCAACAGAATTTTTAAATTCATTAACACCCAATGGATTACCTCCACATAAATTAATATTAAAAAAGGGTGCAATAGTTAGTTGTTTGCGAAATTTAGATATCAATGGTGGACTATGTAATGGAACAAGAATGATAATCAAGGATATGAAACAGTATGTTATAACAGTAGAAATAATTACGGGTAAAAATGCTGGCAAGATAATATTATTACCACGTATTGATTTATATCCATCATCAGAAGAAATTCCGTTTCATATGATAAGAAGACAATTTCCAATAAGACTTAGCTTTGCTATGACTATAAACAAAGCTCAAGGTCAATCCTTTGACAAAGTTGGTTTATATTTAAATACTCCTGTTTTTAGTCATGGTCAATTATACGTAGCTTTATCAAGAACAACATCAAAGGATAATTTAAAAGTATTTATAGATAATAAATCTATTAATAAAAATGATAATATAATAAAATATAGAAATAAAAAACTTATCCTCAGTGAAAACGCAAAAATTTATACAAAAAATGTAGTTTATTCAGAAATATTCGAATATTAATTTTATATATATATATATATATATTATTTTTTTCATTGTCTAAATACATACATATATATAAATGTATTAAGAATTATAAATATACTTATAAATATGTTATTGACTCAATATTGGCTGAGAAATCGCCATCATAATTAAATAATTAAAAAATAAACTTATTATTATTTGTTATAAATTGACTAATTACGAGTTGTTACGAAATGATTAAATATTGGCTGAGAAATCGCCATCATAATTAAATAATTAAAAAATAAACTTATTATTATTTGTTATAAATTGACTAATTACGAGTTGTTACGAAATGATTATAAATATTGGCTGAGAAATCGCCATCATAATTAAATAATTAAAAAATAAACTTATTATTAATTGTTATAAATTGACTGAATATGAGTTGTTACGAAATGATTAAATATTGGCTGAGAAATCGCCATCATAATTAAATAATTAAAAAATAAACTTATTATTAATTTTTATGAATTGACTGAATATTGGCTGAGAAATCGCCAACATGTTTATTCAAACTTATTATTAGATATATAAATAATTAATAAATAAACTTATTATTAATTGTTCTAAATTGACTGAATATTGGCTAAGAAATCGCCATCATAATTAAATAATTAAAAAATAAACTTATTATTATTTGTTATAAATTGACTAATTACGAGTTGTTACGAAATGATTAAATATTGGCTGAGAAATCGCCATCATAATTAAATAATTAAAAAATAAACTTATTATTATTTGTTATAAATTGACTAATTACGAGTTGTTACGAAATGATTATAAATATTGGCTGAGTAATCGCCATCATAATTAAATAATTAAAAAATAAACTTTGTAACGGGGTGGGTACTGGGGATATGTAAGGCCCACGGTTAGGCCCAATCTGTCCCAACTTACCAACCTTAAGTGTGCAGTCCCACGATGCGGCCGGGAATCCCTTTGATTCCCGTGCAATGCCGTTAACAACGTCAAACACTCCGTTTGACTTATATACCGTGTGTTGGGCCCTATGCCCAAAATTGCCAACTAGGATAAACACCGGAGAGGGCGGTATTCGTAGGATAGGACGTTAACCGGTAAAATACTATCAACAATCGATATTATTGTTAATCGGCGAGAAAGATTGTCTCGCCGAGTCAATTTATTAAATTAACAATTAAATATTAATAAATAATGGACAAATAAACTTTAACAATTTGCGGGGAGTCGTACCGATGACTACCCCCGAGGTCAGCGCGAAAAGAATCGGTTAAAATCTATTTAACAGTCGATTACGAGCAACCGATCCGGATATGATCGGCTGCTTAACCTGATGGCATACGTCACACCGTGTGACGTATGAATCACTGACGTAGAGAGCTTTTACGTAGAAGCTTACTACGTCACGCGCGCCTTCTCTCGTGAAGTGGTTCCCGCGAACCACCGACCTTTCTATCCGTGCGGGTATTGTCACGAGAGGGGGAAAAGGAGGAACGCTTCCTCACCTGGACCGTACCAGGTAAATCGGGACACGAAAATTAGATAGACACGCGGGTCTAAATGTGGTGCACCACTTACCGCGTATCTAAATATCTCGCTTCGGCAGGGAAAAGGCTGTGCTATTGAGAGAGAGCTCGTCCTCGTATATGTCTCTCTCTCTCTCTCCAATGGTCGAGAAGGTGGGCTTCGCCGAGCCTCCTTTTCTCACTGTCCGTGAGATGTGCTGCTGCACCCGTCGACGTGGAGGTTAGTGGGGAGAAGCTTCTCACACCCACACAACACACAACAGTCCTTTCGCTCGTTTATCCCGTAAAAACAGTATATCTCGGACACCAACACGTTGTTGTTGCCGATCGCGCGCGAACTCTCTAACGATACTCTACTGCGCACGATTCTCGCGCGCGTTCCCCGCGCGCGCCGCGCTGTCGATACTCTTTTCAGTTACTCACCTGATCGGTAACTCGCTTACCGTTATAACTTATTATTAATTAGTTTATTATTAATTAGAGACATAACAATATTGTATATTATATATATATATGAATTAACTAAATGTGACTAAAAATCGTCATAATATTTTATTCAAACTTTTACTTACTTATTAGATTTAAATAATTAAAAAATATAATTATAAACTTATTATATGAATTATTATGAATTGACTAAATATAATTGTTACGTAATGAATAAATATTGGCTGAGAAATCGCCATCTTAATTTGTACAACCATTTGTAATGTGAGTGTTATTATTGATAATTTTATTCTCAATAATAACAACAGTCTCAACTCTGTAAAACACAGAGAGCAAATGGATTACACATGAAATTCTCTCCTTCATCCATTACCTCTTCCTCTTGTGAATAATAATTATCATTTATCGTTATGAATAATATAATAGTAATTAAAATAATAATTATTATAATTATCATTATTATTATTATGAATAATCCGAGGATTTTGAAGAGTCCCACACCTCGGCAATAAATTGATTTCCCTCCCACTTAAAAAAAAAAAAAATCATAATGATTATTATTATTATTATCATTATCATTCTAATTATCAATATAATTATCATTATGTTTATCATTATGATTATCTTTATCATTATCATTATTAATAATAATAATAATTATTATTAATATCATAATCATAATCCCCTCTCTCCCTCCCACTCTCTCCCTCTCTCTGGCACGTAACAAAGCACACATGCGCTGAATACGTATCGTCTGACGGGGAGGGGGCGCGAAGCAGCCGGGCATATATAAACTCCGCGCGCACTCACGAGATCCAGTGTGCTCTGCACACTGACGAGTGCCATGAATTATCTCTCATGGAAGCTCTCTCTCTCTCTCCCTCGTTCTCTCTCTCGCTCGCTCGTTCTCTCTCTCTCTCTCTCTCTCTCTCTCGCTCGCTCGTTCTCTCGCTCTCTCTCTCTCTCTCTCGTTCGCTCTCTCGCTCTCTCGCTCTCGGACAGTCGGACGGACGGACGGACGGACGGAAACAAAATTTTAATATAATTAAAGATAATGTCTAGATTTGAGACAATTGATAACATTTAGAAACTATTATTAATTTTTTCGAATCATTATTGTATTATTAATAATAAATTGAAGATTTTATTTGTTTTATAATTTTTTATTACTTTTTACCCTAATTTATAATAATTTACTATTAATTTAATTTAGTTTTACACACATACACTCATACATTTTTTTTCCAATGCTGTTATAAATTAGAAAAATTATCAACTATTAATAACAATTTTTATAAAAATTGATAAAAATTAATAACTATTTTTACTTGTCTAAAATCTAGACATTAATAATTTATATATATATACATATACACACACACGCACACACACACACACACGCACGCACGCACGCACGCACGCACGCACGCACGCACGCACGCACGCACGCACGCACGCACGCACGCACGCACGCACGCACGCACGCACGCACGCACGCACGCACACACACACACACACACTGCTGTCCCAGCTGGCAAGCAGGAGAGAGCGGACGTAGCGATCATCAGCGAGGAGTTCCGGGATCTCGAGAAGTCGAACTGGGTAAGGGATGCCACGGGCAAGGCGGCCATCTGGGTATGTGGAAATATACACATCTCCAGAAAGATGGTCGCCCCCCTTCCCAGCTTCACCTGGGTGGAGGTGGCGAGGGTACGCATGTACAGCTGCTACTTCCCGCCCAGCGATTCCACCGAGGACTTTGCGAGATCTCTGGATGCAGTCGTCACCAGTGCTCGGTCCTCACGGCTACCGGTCGCAATCGGTGGGGACTTTAATGCTTGGGCGACGGACTGGGGCAGCGCCAAGACCAACGCGCGTAGTCGCGCACTTCTCGAGGCGTTCGCTCTACTGGGGCTGGAGATCGCTAACACAGGGACAACCCCGACTTTCACCAAAGCCGGCAAGTCGTCCATAGTCGACCTCACCTTCGTCGATCCTAGATTGATGGGGGACTCGGCTGGAAAGTTAGCGATCGTTACACGGGTAGTGACCACCAAGCACTCGTGTATCAGCTCCAGCTGACCAGCGGGAGGACAAAGAGAGCAGGAAGAGGAGCAAGAGAGAGATGAACACCAGCCACGTTTGATCGTGAGACGTTCCTCTGCTCCCTTAAGGGGGCAAAAGTGGAGGGAACCGCCGAAGAAAACCTTTCCGTACGTAAAGCCCCAGGGCCTGACGGAATACCTGGCCTGGCTGTCAAGACAGCGGCGATGAGTGCTCAGGGCTTGTTCCTGGACGCATTCAACGCATGCATAAGAGAAGGTTCCCGGCCCAGTGGAAGACGCAGAGGCTGGTACTCCTACCGAAGGGAAACAAACCCCCGGAGGAGCCATCATCTTACCGCCCGCTCTGTCTACTGGATATAGTCGGGAAGCTTCTGGAGCGGGTGATCTGCGCCAGGCTCGCAGCGGCCATCGGTCGGGCCGGAGACCTCTCCAACAACCAGTTCGGCTTCCGAAAGGGTCGATCAACCATGGACGCTGTAGACAGAGTTGTTGGTATAGCCACAAACGCCATCAATGCTGGTCGGAGTGCAAGGCGGATGTGTGCCATCATAACCTTGGACAGAGAAGAGGAGAAAAGAGTTGCGATAGCAACATTAGTGGGCTAACCTAGCCGTTGCCTCCCCCCGCGAAGTAATGCCTTGCGGCGGTTTCCGCGGGGGAATAAAGGTAAGAAAAGAGGTGGAGTTTTAGTGGGTATGCCTATAGACATCCTTCGGTAGGAGTATCCCACACACGGGGAGTCTCGCATGGCTCCAGTCATGGTGCATTAAGCATTTATCCACCTCTTCGGAAAAAAAAACACACACACACACACACACACACACACATACTTCTGCGGACCCTACCTTTATTATAGACTTGCTTTGTGTTTTTAAAAATAAACAATCCCTCAGGTTAAGGTTAAGAATATAAGAAAATTGCATTTTTCAAGGTTTTCTCGGCGACATATTGTTATAATAACTTGAAACTCTGTAAAATGATAGATAATTACGTAACGGAGGGCAACTAACTTCTGGTTTTGCGAAAATTTGTTTTTATTTATTATTATAAGTAAATCATTTGTTTTTTCGTCTGCTATTTTGTGGCGCGAAATTTGAATTTTCAATTGATTATGATACCTCCTGAAGTGCATCTTTCCGTTATGGAATTTGAGACGTTTTGCCTACAAACAGGTATATTAAGGTAGTGCAGCCGCACTGAAGGCATCTATAAAAAGAAATCTGTCTTAGAGTATAAATGATCAAAATTATAAAGATTTATTTCTGTTAAATATCATCTGTCATTATATTGTTGTTCATTATTCGTTATTAATTTTCATAGTTCAAAATATCACGCCATCTTTTAGCAAATAATTAGCAAAAAAATATGCTTTTTGAACAATTCCGATATCTCTCTGCAATCAATAGATATGACAGTTGGCTATGCTACCTTAATATTAAGGGAGTTCTATCGGTACTCAGTTAGTCAAAGCAGTGAGTGGTCGCATTTGACTAGAGTCAATGTCACTCTTTTTCTCTCGCACTCATCAAATATTATCACCTCTCTCTTACCATTTTAGGTTATGTCGTCTGCTAAAGTACAAAAACTATTTTTATCTCTTATTTACGACTACTGATAGAATATGTTTAACACTGGAAAATGTTCTCCTACTATTTTTGTAATATTGAAAAAAGTTTTAAAGGAATCTGTATGTTAATATTTTTTATATCTTGAAAATAGATCGGTTTCCCATAAGACTGCGTGTTAAAATTAGCTACGTGTTTTAATTATTTTCTCGGCTTTGAGGCACTGAACGCTTATGAAAATTTAACTGAAGCATTTTTATATCTTTATTAATCTTTGTATAAATTTTCATTACAATCTCTATGTTAACTCTTTGACCGATAGAACTCCCTTAAGTTAGTGTAGCCATTGTATCGCTAGAAATATGGGAGTAAAATAAGCAATTTTTTCGCAAAAAAATAACAAAATTTGGCAAAAATTTCATGAGAAATTTTAAGCTTGGCCTTATAATTTGAATACGCTTGTTTAATATACGTTGGCCCCATCGCTGTTTCTCGGAAACGGCTAGAGCAATAAAATTGTTTTCAGGGACAATTGTTAGCCATGAATTATCAATAAATTATAGACTATTGATTCATGTGCCACATCACATATTGCGCACTTTGCGAAAATTCGCGGATTCTTGATTTTTGTATTTAGTATTATAATTAACTTTTTAGATTTTTTATATGAACCATCGAAAAGCAATAAATTAGCAATAAATTCTGCTGTTTGGATTAATTGAAAATATTAATTAGGGACTAAGTTACAGCTGTGGCTGGGCTAGCTTAAGATATAAGTTGGCCCCATCGATGTTTCTTGGAATAGGCTAGAGCAATAAAATTGTTTCTGGGGCAATACATTAACAATAAATTAGCTATAAATTCAGGCATAGTTAATTATGGGGCGTTTTGAATTAGATGGACCAGCTTAATAGGCATTTAAATTGCGTGGGCAGAAGATAATGGGCTGGATATCAATGTAAATAAAACTAATATTGTTAGCTTCTATAAAGGAAGTGATTGCCTGTTATATGATTATCTTTGTAAAAATAGGTCTATTAATAGGGTTTATAAGGTGTTGGATATAGGGATTATCTTGAACAACCATCTCAATTTTGACCTAGATATCAACTATAAAATAAATAAGGTGTCTAGAATGGTTGGGTTTATAAAGTGTGGTACTGCAGACTTTGTAAACATAGGTTCAATTATTACTTTGTTTAAGACGTTGGTTTTACCTATTTGTTGTTATGGATCTGTAATTTGGAATCCTTATAAACCGTTCCAGATTAACAGGCTAGAATCAATCCAACATAAATTCCTGCGGTACTTAGCGTTTAAATGTTATAATCCTATGAGCTTCACCGATCATGACTACAGTGGACTGCTTGTCAATTTTAAGTTATTTGATTTAAAAAATTTACATAAATTCTATGATTTTTATTTTGTATACAAAGTTTTGAATCAATTTATTGCGTGTGAATATATTGTTAACTTGTTCACGAACAGATCAATTGATTATAATCTAAGAAATCCAAGACTTCTTATAGAAGTCTCATCAATTCGTAATTACAATTTTTATTCTAATGTACCTAAACTGCGACATCTTTGGAATTTAACACCATTTAGTATTGGAAATGGTTACTCCATAGGGAGATTTAAAATTACTTGTAAAAAATATTGTAATATATAATGATTTCTCTTTTCTTGTCACCACTCATTCTTTTTTTCTTGTGTAAAGGCACTGATTAGGTCCGTATAATTTTTTAAATAAATAAAAATAAATATATAAAGAAGTAAATAAAAGGTACAGCAAATTTTGCGTGAATGTACCTTATAGCGCCATCTTGCAAATGTTATGTATAATTAAATAATTATTCATTTTACGGAAAACCGAAATCTGATTCATTTGCACATCAATCAATAAAAAATATGTGTTGCACATTAAGAACCAGAAAATACTCAATGATAAAAATATTTAAAAAACATAAAAAATTGTAAATAAATAAAAAACTAATAAACTTTGAAAAGAACTATTTCTACTTATTTAATGAATTAATATTGCACCAAAATACAAATATAACTATTTCTTCAAAGCCTGCTGCTATGTTTACAAATATAGAAAACATCAAGATGATTTTAGACCTATTTTTAGTCGACTAATAAAGTTAAACTTTTTCATGTAACATAATCAAAGATAGCTTTATTAGATGTGTAATTATGGTTGCACACTATTCTTTATTATTCAATGAATATCAAAATTTGTACCAAAAATTGATAGATTGTTTGTAATACTATACAGAATGAGAAGAATCAAAAACTAATGTGTGCTCATAAAAATGCTAGTTTCAATATCTCCTTCATCCAGAATTGAGACCTGGTACCAAAAATCTTAAAAACCTTTTTTTATTAATTAATTATTTAATATATAAAATTATTAATGCAAATAGATGAATTACATATTGAAAGATTGAAATCAAATAAGCTAAACATTTAAATAGAATGCAATTAGAAATAATTATTACAACTGACATAAATTTAACCATTTTGTATAACTCATAATATTTACAAAAATAAATTTTAGTTTTTAAGAGGATGCCTAATCAACATACTTACTGATATTTACAGATTCAAACTTTACTAAAAGAATTTTTAATTGTTTAAAATTCAACTCATACAATAACAAAAAAGTGATTACTGATTGCGTAAAGTTTGAACCTGTAAATGTCTCCTTATTTAACATTTTCCATTTCAATGGATTAAATTACTTATATTATGTAATTAATAAATGATACATACTTTTTCAAACTTATCATCAAGAAGAGTAAGTTGATCATTTCTTCTAATTATACTGCTACTCAAAGAATAATCTGTAAATAGTGATTTTGTTTCTTCATCTTCAAAAGAATTTTCAAAAAATGCTTTTCCAGTTAATGTAGATTTATCTTTGGTAGACAATTCTGGAGTAATAAAAATTATACAATGTAAAATTTTTAATATTTAACATTATAATAAATTATATAATATATACCTGAATTAATATTACAAAATGAATCTTGATCGCTAAAATTCGCCAAAGCAACAAAATTGTCCTCTAGGATATTATCAGGATTGTTAAAATCAAAATCATCATCTAATGCTGCTATTATATCTGGATCTAACTGCAATTGTGGACCAGAAATAGGAGCTGCTTTGTTCAATAAACCTACTGTTTCTTCAATATCAGACTCAAATACAGAAGATGGTAATTTAATTGTACTATTTTTTACACAGCAATTTTCTTCATCAATTCTATGGTTTTTTACTTTTTTCCATTCTCCTGGTATATTATTAGAATTTTGTAAATGTTGAAGGTAACCATATTCATTGTCCAAAAAAATTCCATATTTTTTTTTTGTATTACAAACTTCATCGTTTTCATGCTTAGAACCTTGTGAATCATTTATTGGCACAAGTACCCTTAATGGTGCAGTTTCATCAGCAACTAATGGATCTTTCTGTGATCTATGTACTAATTGAAAAGTAACTGCATGATTTTTGTCAATAAATTTTTTTGAGTTCCTAGGCTAAAATAATAAAATATGTATAAATATATTAACTACATTATTATATATTATTATTTATCTTCAAAAACTTACCATTTTTCAATTACACAAGTGCGAGTATATACATATATATTTATATAAAAGTGTGCATATACTTATTTATTATTAATTATTTCACAGAACCTTCTCTCTTATTTTTAGTTTAATTGTCCTTAGTGCTACTTTTTGGGTATATTTAAATTTCTATTTTTTTTGTTCTGCTAATTATTAATTTATATATCAAATGATTGCAAAATGCTGGTAAAAAAATTTTTATTTATCTAAATAGTTAGCAAGTATCCTTATTTTTTTCTCTCCTCGTTGGGTTAAGGAGGACTCTGTTATAACCCCCCTTACCGCAAACCGCAAAGATTGTCTATATGCAATAACAAAATAGTAATCGATGTATTTTTAATTGCACTTTTCGAAATAACTACTACTTTTAATTGGATCCTCACAGTTTTTTAATAATAAATTAGTAAAAGAAATCATCAGGCGTAACTTTAATAACGTCTATTTCTCGAGAAATATTGAGTTTTTCGTTGCGTAATTAATAGTAAAAAATTAACCTATTCTATTCTTAATTGAGCCACCGCTAATTTCCTAAAAAATCATATATTTATTTCAAAAATTAAAAAGAAAAACATTTTTCATAAATCGACTATTCGTCACCGCCGCACGGCGCATGCGCAGATACTTTCGGAAGTTTCAGAACGCCGGTCCGAAAGAAATGTGGAACTTGTTTTGTGTTTTTAAAAATAACCCATCCCTCCCATTAGCAACTATATGGAGTCGAACTTGCTTTTAAGGGCCGAACTCGCTTTTCGATTTCAACAAACAATGGAATTTCCAATTCTTTAACCCAAATTGGGTTATTGACGGTAGTTCGCATAAATATCTGAGTCCGCATAAGTACCCTTCCGTGTAGCTGGAATCAAGGTGCGCGGTAGCGCAACCAACGCAAGTATAATGCGCGCTAGCACCTATTAGACATCTAACTGCACCTGCGGTTTTTTTATTTTTGAATATTAATATATAATATATTATTTACGTAACTTTTTATATCATATATTATTTCTTTTTTAATATTTTTTCAGTTTATTAAGTTTTCGATAAATTATTTAGTAATACTTTCAATAAAACTTCATGTAAATATCTGAGATGTCAAATTCTTTTACTCGGCTATGTATTTTTCGATATCTTTTTCGTCTCCTATATATATATATGACTACTCGAAAAAGTTGAGACAGAGCTATAGGGGAAAACGAAAGAGTGAGTGAGACACGCGTGATCTAGTTATTTTTTCATTATTATCTTAAACGGTCATCTTTTATCTTACACGGTTGTCAATCATCTAATTTGCCGAGAAGCGTGCGCGTAACAGAACCTGTCTGTGACAATTATTGGTTATGATAAGTCATTTTAAACGTTTTTGAAAAAGTATGTATGTGTGTATGTATGTATGTAGTCAAGTTAATAGAATAACTCAGCCAATTTTGAACCAATTTGGCTCAAATTTTTATGATATCTTCTACATAAATAGAGAAGTAAACGTTGCTATTTTGGACCAAATTGGTCGAATAGATATTAAACGGTAGCACTTTTTAACATGACGCTAAAACGTTTTTCTACGACATTATATATATATATAAAAAATTAAATAATCTAAAATATAGATATAGAAAATGTTTAAAAATAAATTTTTATGTACAATTAAATACTGGCAAGTTAAACGCATTGAAGTGTCAAAATAGTGCAAAAAAACGTTTTTTCTACTTTATAAAGACAAATATTAATTGCACTGTAAAAGTTTAAATGTAAAAAATCTTTATCTTAATAAGATGAAATTTTTTTGTATACAACACTTTATGCTTAGATGAATAATTTCAAAGTTTAGTACAAAAAAACAGTTGGAGAAGCCAAAAATGTACAATAAAAGAAGCTTTTCAAATATTAACTAAATAAATATTGATTTCACGTAGAAATTTGAAATGTAAGAAATGTTCATCACATTAAATGAAAACTTTTTTCTATTAAACATTTCTTCCTTACATTGATATTTTTCCTTATAAATGAAAAAAAAATGATTAAAAAAGCGTAAAATGTACAAAAAAGACGGTTTTAGACCTTATCTAAATAAATATCGATTATACGTACAAATCTTAAAGGTAAGAAATGTTTATCACAAAAAAAAACTTTTGTTTACCTTCTAATTGTTTTTGAAAATGTATATATGCTTGTACGTACTATGTATGTAAACAAGTCAATCGAAAAATTCAGTCAATTTCTTACCCATTTGGCTAAATTTATTTTTATAGTAACTTTTTCATATATTCTAGTTGTGTCGAGGTATTATTAGCTTTACCTATTATAATATTTGCAATCTGTTTAATTATGTGTGCTAACGGTTTTTGAATCTAGAGTTAAAAATTCATGATATCTTATTTGCAACTAAAACTTATTTCGTAAACATTTATAAGTGAGTAAATGTTGTCTAATAAAAGACGTGAGATTAGTTTTTTGAATAGTAAATAAATTAAATAAAAATAAATACTTATATTTAAATTTTATTATAGAATTGCTTCGATAAAAATTACATTATTTTCTATAAAGTATATATCTTAATAAGATATTTGGTATTCAAATAAACAGAAATCGTATCTATTGTCTAACATAAAAAATTATTTCTACATTTCAAACTTCCATCAAGGAAGTGTCTTTTATTTATTCTTATAAACTAGGATAATACTTGCGCCACCCGTCTGCTAAGTGCTTAAGGGCAGTCATTAGTGTTATTTTCACAAATTCGCCACCCAAGAATATGCGTGTATTAATGGCGCTGGCGTCAAGTGAGCTGAGTTCATCAATAACACTAGTGACTGCCCTTAAGCACTTAGCAGACGGGTGGCGCAAGTATTATCCTAGTTTATAAGAATAAATAAAAGACACTTCCTTGATGGAAGTTTGAAATGTAGAAATAATTTTTTATGTTAGACAATAGATACGATTTCTGTTTATTTGAATACCAAATATCTTATTAAGATATATACTTTATAGAAAATAATGTAATTTTTATCGAAGCAATTCTATAATAAAATTTAAATATAAGTATTTATTTTTATTTAATTTATTTACTATTCAAAAAACTAATCTCACGTCTTTTATTAGACAACATTTACTCACTTAGAAATGTTTACGAAATAAGTTTTAGTTGCAAATAAGATATCATGAATTTTTAACTCTAGATTCAAAAACCGTTAGCACACATAATTAAACAGATTGCAAATAAATACTACACATTTATCATATAAATTTTACTAAAATTTTACATATGAAGTTATATTATTTTATTTATTTTAATTACATACATTGATTGAAATTTATTTGATTATATAACCTTAAGACTGCTATGGCACAAAAAATAGATTGGTAAATAAAATTTAAGACATTTATTTATTATTATGTAGCGCAAAATACTTGACAATTTTATTTTGATTTCAGTACTTTCAATTGCAGTAACTTTTTGCGAATACTGTGATTATATGGTTTGATCTTATTCTTAATAATTAAAGTTAAATATTAGATTTACAATGTGGTACAAAATACTTGTCGGTTATTCCGCTTCATTTCAGTGCTTTCTATTCAAACAACATCTTAATAACAATTTATCTACTTTTTAATACCAAATTTTAAGTTGTTGAACATTTGAAGTTTTTCTAAGTAGAAAAAAAGATAGAAGCAAGAAATGAAAATATTTATTTTATCAGTTAACAAATATCATTATACTTGCGTATTCTCACACCTTCGTGGAAGGTGTTATTTCAAAATACTTTCTATTCATAAAACTTGATGTTAGAAATTTAATATAATAAATGATAAGTTTTTTAAATACTTAGGATGAAAATGTAATTTCTGTAAGAGAATAGATTATATTAAACAGTTTCTAAAAATATATATAAAAGTTTTCACTTAATACATCGTGAACAAATCGTTAGATCGAGTTACGTTAATAAAAACTTGTAAAGTAGTAACTAAATAATCACAGCTTGGGATTTCTTATATGGCAAGGCAGAAAGCTTTTCATTAAGATTTTATAGATGTCAGCATAAGTCCGCGAGTGTTAGCATAAGTGACACAAAACCGCGACGTTCCACATTTCAGTTCACAGAAGTGCAGAGTACTCTTGAAGTAAACTAAATATGAGCCTTGACGAAGAGCCAGTGAAGCAGCATGCTGAGGTATTGGATGGCAGCGAGCTGCCAAATCCTCAGTTTAGTAGCAGCGTACCCAGCTAAAGCCAAGGAAGACCGAGCTAGAAGAAGGAGCCAATGTAGCCAGGAAGCCAGTCAGCCCAGCAACAATCCAAGAAACCTGTAAGCACCAGCTAATGTAGCAATGTTTATTATAAGGGAACAGACAGGAGCACACACCTACTTAAACAAGTGTGTAAAGGAGAGGGCCTTGGAAGAGGTTAAGTGAGCATTATTAGTACTCACACACACTATTAATAATAAATAGCAAGCCGTCTTCCAAACAGGGTTATTAACGTGAGCGGAGCATTTCAACCGGTCTGCTCTAAAACCGGAGCAAATTTTTATTTTCTTGAACCGCTCCAAAATTGAACAAAATTGTATGCTCTTCGAAACGGTCAGGTTAAGAGCAGACCTATTTTTCTTTAAATTTATTTGCTCCGCTCTGAGTTGACCGGTGAGCGCTCTTTTATTTTTATTTTCTATTTATTTATTTTTTTTTTTTCGTTTATTATTAATTTTTTTAATAGTACAATAATAACATCAACAAGCTTTGGTTTGCAGTTAATTTTAATATATACATATGTTATATTTCAAAGTTGAATTAAACGTACTTGTCGATATTAAATCATGTTTAATACTTGTCTAATGTGATGTAAACACAATTAATACTTCCAAGTAATTTAGTTTAGTACAAGGAGCTTGTACATTTACAGTAATTGCGTAAATACGTACAATTAAAGAGTAAGAATTTAGTAAGGAAAATCCGTGCAAGTAGACAGCAGTCAAACACATTGATTATATCATCGTGCAAATATGAGTGATACCGAAGACAAAGATCGAAGTGAATCTATAAAAAACAAACCATCGCGCATCGTGGGTGTGTATTATAATTACGATGAGAAAACCAATCGTTCACATTGTAAAATTCCTGGATGTACGAAAAGTTACAAGGTTAAATTTCTACTATTTTTTACTTTATGACTAAATATTGATAAAATAATGATAAATGTTAGTATTTAATAAAATAATTAGAGAAGTAATCAAAATAAAATGTAAAGTTCTATAAATAAATTAAGAATTAAAACTATAATGAATTGAACATAGAGTAAAGTGAATTCTTTGATTTTCAATTAATATACATAAAAAGTTAAGTGCATTATATTGTAATTTAATAATAAATTGATACTGTAGGGAAGGCATACTTCAAACCTTCGAAGACATATTCAAGGATCGCATGGGAATAAAGCTGCTGTTATGATTGCTGAATTTATAACATTAGAAAATGAACGTAAAAGACGAATTAATTCGAATGAGCCTCAATTGAACCCTTCGAGTAAGTACTTATATGGTAAAAATACATTTCAATCAGGCATGCAAAATTTTTAATGATCCATTAATAATTAATAATTAAAATTTTAATTATTAATTACAAGAAGATGTAAGAAATAATTAAATTTTAGTTATTAATTGTAAGAAGATGTAATTAATTATTCTTTCATCCCTGATTAAAAAAAATAATTATCGTTTTGTACTTGCTTAAAATTAATTAAACAATGTCCAAGCTATTAGCTAAAGGAAACTACTTGCCAATTAAATGGCAGCGGTTTCTTCATTTATTTTATTTAAAAAATATTAAACCTCAAATCAATTAAAATTTTCACTGTAACAAATTTTATAATTTTTTAATTATTCATAATCAATACATTAAATTTTAAAGTTTCTTAATTTTTTGTTAAACTGTCGCCATTGTAAATAAAACTTTCTTTGACTATTTTATTAAAGCTTATGAAATATAATTTTTTAGCAAGCAATATGGATTCTTCGCTTTCTTCAGAACAATCTACAGAAAATACAAGTATTGTACGCAAAAAACGAAAAATATCCACGTTTGCAGTTACTATGTCAAAGGAAGAGTTGATCAGCGCATGTGTAGAAATAGTTACTGTAAATGGACGTAGTTTAATATCTTTAGTGACAGCGGCTTCAGGCGTATTCTCAATCCAATTTTGCAAGGTCTAAATAACGATGGATCATCGGTTGTTATTAATCGACACATTATTCGTGAGTCAATTAGCTTAGAAGCCTATAAACTGAGGGAAACTATTCGGCATGACGTACAAAATCATCTTGTGTGCATCAAAGTAGATCTTGCTACACGCTTCGATAGATCGTTAATGGGTATTAACGTGCAATATTGTAAAGAGGGAAAGCTTGTCCTTCATAATGTCTGTACGAAGCAACTATATGATTCACATACCGCAGAGAATTTAAAAAACGAAATTATTAGTGAACTGAAAACTGTTGGAATTGATGATAACAACTGACAATGCCTCAAATATGTTGAAAGTATCTAAATTATTAAACGACGAAATTTATTCAGAAGACTTAAGTAAAAATGAAACGGATGAAAACAATAGTGAAGAGATTTCAAGCAGTTCTGACAGTGAAAATAATGTTGATAATAGTACTCAGCCAATGGACACAAGCGAATTAAAAACTAATGATACATTAGATTTTTTAAGTGGGCTTTTTGATAATTTGCCTCAAGAATTTACAACCGAAGCAGTGTATAGTCAAAGATGCGCTGCCCACACTCTTCAACTTGCAGTCGACGAGGCAATAAAACGTGCGGAAATTAACGAGTTATTATCAAAAGCTAGATCATTTGTTAAAAAACTTCGTACACCTTCTGTAGCTGCTGTTATAACTGCGATGAACATGAAGAAACCAGTAATTGATTGTCTAACGAGGTGGCATTCGACATTTGACATGCTGAACAGTCTTTTGGAATTAAAAGTTATGCCTCAACAATTGTTATTCATAATGAAAAAAAAGAAAATTTCGAATTTATTAGAAAACGAATGGACTCAATTGAACTTAATTTTAAAAACATTAAAACCAGTCAAAATTACGACAAAGGAATTACAAGGCGAACAACTTCAAGTTGGTGACTTCTTTCTAACTTGGTTGAAATGTAAAAATGAAATTAAGAATATTGATACAGTACTGTCAAAATTTCTTCTTGAAGCCATGCAGGAAAGATAATCAAAATTAATTCAAAGCCCAGCTATACTGTGTGCAATTTTCTTAGATCCAAGATGGAATGTAATGATTACAGAAGAACAAAAAGAAGTGGCTATTGAATATCTTGTAAGAATTTGGAAACGCTTACAAATTTTAAAATCAAAAAACGATGCTGTGTCTTCTGCTTCTAATGATAACGAAATGATGGACACCTGTACTGAAGAAATTACTGATCCCATTCAACAATTTTTAGCTGAAAAAAAAAGATTAAAGCATTCGATAAAAAAAACAGTAAAATCAAGAGATATTAGGCAAATTTTAAATAGTTTTTTCGAATCAGATGTTGACTTAAATTACAATAAAAACGTTTTATTGTATTGGGAAAATATTAAATCATGTAATCCTGAGTTATATGAACTCTCAAAAGTAGTTTTAAGTCTCCCTATGACTCAAGTCAGTGTCGAAAGATTATTTTCGAATGTTCAGTTTATTTTGAATTACTTGAGAAGTAATCTCAGTCCACATTTGTTAAATGACATACTATTTGTGAGGTGTAATAGAATATTTAGTTAAAAAAAATGAATTATGTATTTATACAATTGCAATATTATACGTTATTTTCCAACATATTCATTTGCAAAAATTTTGATTAAAAAATTAAAAAATTTGATTTTGTTAAACAAATTTTCAGTTCATTCTTATTTTTTACCCTTTAATGCCTGGCATCTTGTTTTTACTTAAATAAAAATTTTTATTTTTTAGCAGTCCTATAGAAACAAGGAAAAAAACTAAAAAAATTATTTTTGTTAATAAACATTTTTGAAAATAAATAACAATTGTATCATATATGATACGTCAGGCAACAATGGAAAGCAAAATTCAATACAAATCAATAAATATGTGTGTGTGTGCGTGTGTGTGTGTGTGTGTGTGTGTGTGTGTGTGTATGTGTGTGTGTGTGTGTATAATATCTATATACATATATATATATGATACACTCGGCGACAACGGGTTAATAGCATTACCTATTACCTCTTTATCTCACTCTGTCTCTGCTAATTTGATTTTCCTTTGAAGAGCGGTTAAAAACCGTTTCATTTTGTTCAAGACCGCTTTCAGACCGGACAATGTTTAGTGCAGCTCAGAGTAAAATAATTTAAACCGCTCCAATCTGACCGAAACAAATAAGAAAATGCTCAAAATTTTTGAGCGGTCATTTGTTGAAAGAGCGGTCCAAAACCGCTCCGTGAGCAAAAGAACTGCTCGGTTAACAACCCTGCTTCCAAATTGGTATTTACCTGGATTATCGCCGTGTGTCCGTGGCGGACGAGTATTACATTTTCCAGCCAGCAATTTCGCGACGTTTAGATTACAGATTGCATCCGTGCAATCAGCAGTAAGCCCGCTTTGCGCCTTCCTTTTTCGCCCTCCCCCGAGCCGATCGCAGCCGAGTGCGAGCCCACGTAAGAGACGCGACTGGCACCCGCGAGTATATAAAAAATGAGCAGATAATAAACTTAACTATTTTATATATATCCTACCTTTATTATTAACCTCACCTGCACCCTAATCCCCAGTGCAACGTGACAATATAATATTTGCGGGCTGGGGTAAGTCTCGTAGTGCGGACGGTCATATTAGAAACAGTTGCTTGTGCGGAAATACTTGTATACACGGTGGTAGGTGCGCACGTAATTGCGGAGCATACGCCACATAGATGGGAACGCGAATCGGAGAAGATGAATTCTAATTGTAACGTAATGTATATTTGATAAATTATTAATATATTACTATTATCTATGTATTTATATGATGTGCATGTGATATATTCGACATTGCTTACGGTTCTGAGACATGTAATTTTGGTCTTTATGACCATAATTGCTGTCAATACGATCGAGGCTTTCTTTAATAATTTTAATGGTATTTATGGTCAACATTGAATGCCTATGACATGTAATTACATGGTGATAAATCAAATAACCAATTATCCCCCTCAGGTGGCGTGAGAGAGACAGAAAAAGGGGTTAACAAGTACAAAAGAAATGGTAGATATTTAATTTTTTGGTTACGGAAGGTGATTTCCGGGAAGCAGGGAGTCTAGTATCAGAGTTTGAGGAGGATATTAGTTAAGAGTTAGAAGACGAAAGTCATGTATAGATATATAGATATAGAGTTGTTTTTTAGTAATATTGAGAGGCGCCATTTACATAATTTTTTCGAAAGCTGAATAGTTTTAGAAAATTTATTGTTAATATTGTCAGAGGATATTATCCAGTGGAGGATTATTTGTATTTTTTGACATATATTTTTTCCATTGAAACTATATTACTACTTATTGGTAAGAAAACACCATACTAATTGTGTTTTGTAACTCGTGTTTATTAGTATTGGTCAAATAGGATTTCTTTATCGTGATTGTTAGTGGGGATTAATTATTGGTAATATATCGTTCAGTCACGCGTAATAGATCTACAACTAAAAAAAATTTTTTCTGTTTCCCTAACGTATTGATACGTAATCCATAACGTAATGGTAATAGTGGATTCCGTAGAGGAATTCGTATTCTATCAAAATAAAAAATTAGTTTATTCGATCTAATATTCTTTAGATCTCCATAAGACATGCGATAAAGTTAAACTATATTTTCTTCCCTGATGGATTAGCGACCTTCACATTTGTGGCATTATTTTCAGCTATTTTGTGTATTTTAGGAATCCGTGTCAAATGGCCCACGCGTCAAATAGCCCACCAATGAGAAGCGAGAATCTTAATTTTGGCCCACCAATCAGAAATCGTTTTACATTTTTTTGTAATAAAGAAGTGGGGAAAGCTCGCGGAGATTGCGGTCGATAAAAAAGAGCATTATTAATTATTTTTTATTTAGGTAGATGTCGTATTTTACTTATTTCAACGATTTATCGATTGTAAGGTATTGATTTTCATTACCACTTAATGACACGTACCGTATATAATTAAAGCAAATATAACATTCCTCTCATAGTTTCTTCCTTTGAAAAAAGACATTTTTTCAAAGAAAGATCAGTTTGAAAAACGAATGGGATCACAATAATTAACATCCAAAATTTCATTGTATGCGTGAATACGCACTTTCATTTTTGCAAAAGGAAAATTTTAATGGATAGATATTTCGGGGGTACTATTTGTTATTTATGTTTCTTATTGTAAGAGAATGAATACCCACAAAATTTGTTAACACTGTATATATAGAGTAGATTATATATATACAACGTGAGTACATTTATTGGCATCTCCCTTCAAGTTCAAATTAAAGTAAATAAAAAAGAATCGCGTATCTAAGAACTTCCATAGTAACGCAAAGTCTAAACAAAACATTAATTTTACTTGCACATGTACTGCGCACAAACGCGGATCGGACGTTAGTTAAAAATTATTAATATTTTTTTTGAGTTAGTGCCTTTTATGTTATGGACTCGGCAGAACCCAAACTGAGAAGGGGATTCCACCATTTAGGTTTTAATTATAAAGTTAAAAATAAGGAAAAAACGAGGTAATTAAAATATTTAATTGTTTATTTTTGCAAACTCTCAATTCTAATTTGAATAATCGCACTTTTAAACTTATTAGTGCATTTTTAAATTATGTTCTGATTATTGAAAATAGATATGGGTGCATCAAACCGAAATGTAGTGCGGTGTTACGCCTTGACGTCAGCGGCGATGCGGGGACTGCAAGACTTATGGAGCCGCATACTTGTTTTCTGACCACTCACCAACCGTTAGAAAAAAGACTGTTGCGACAAGAGTGTCAAAAAAATGCAGCGAATCCTGGTGCAGGAAGTGCATCCATCGTTTTCAAAGCTACAGCCGACCAGTATGTTAAACATTACTAATTTATTTTTACTAACAATTAAGGAAACACTTTTATTTGCATATTTGAAAAATTTTAAATAGTACAAATTTCATAAGTTTGAATTATTATTTTACATTTCTGCTTTTTATTGTAATATTTTTATAAATGTTATACAAATTATGTTTATGTATAGATTTAACTCTAATGCGATTTTTCATCTATTTTATTGTTTCCCTTGGTTTTTTATTTTGCTTTTTTTATGTCAATATAATATACAAAATTCGATTTTGAATAGACTGTAATCGTATACGTAGATTTTATCCAGATTTTTATTGTTATTATATTACCAATCGTTCATTATTTTTAATAATTCATTAATTAAAATAGTCAGGAGTATTCTATGCTAAAGTTTTCATGTTTAAGTCAACGTGTTTCCATAACCTACGTTTTTGATATATATTACTGACAGATTGTAGGTATGTATCGGCACACGGCTACTGTCATGTTGAATATTAACAAACAAAAGTTTTAATACTTGTTTATTCCAATACTGAAGTTATATAACTTTTGGTTAATTATTTAAATTTTTTTATTTCACGACAGATAATCCTTAAGAACTTAACTTTTTTCACACACACATACACACACACACACACACGTCAGCTTTAATTGCTTTAAGTTCAGTAAATTAGCAGCGCGTTCAGGCTGAAAAATCGGGGTCTCTTCATATTTCTATATTATAAAACGTATCCTATTACAATTTGATTAAGATCCGTTACCCCGCAAGGTCTGACACTCCTAAGAGAAAAAAGTCTTATAAAAAATTACGACATTTTTACTGTAAACGAGGGACAAACGTGGTATAGTTAAAAAAGTGCGATATTTGTTTTGCTGATAATTTTTAATGGAAGAAACAACAAATTTGACTGAAAGTCTTATGAAATAATATCACAATAGCTATTGAATTTTGTTAGTCAGTTCAGTAAAATTTATGTACGGCGAATTTCAGTAGGCACGGTAGTACAATTTTAGTGTCCCAGTATAGTAAAATTTATTGAAACTTGTGCGATTCTCAAACGAAACTGTTTTTGTGTGCCGGTGTAATCTGGTTAATTATTCTAATTTATACAATTAATTAATGCATTTGAATAATCAGAATCGAGAGAATTTTAAACATTATAATTACAAACCGACTCGCTTAGCTTTTACCTGTTATTAACAGCGAGATAATGCAATAAATGGTAATTAAGTTTGCGCATTTTTTGAGCAACATGTAGCATATAAGGATGATTTGAAGTAATAGACAACAGAAAGTGATGATGGCGCAGGCGGTAACGTGTTCGACTTTGACGCGGAGGGTCCCAGATTCGAATCCCGATGTCGGATGGTGCGGAGTTTTTTTTCATTAAAATAATTTATTATTCAATTTACATTTCAATTAAAATGTATGTAAATAAATAATATATCTAAATAATTCTATGTATAAAATAAAAGAAGATGGCACGTGAGCCGTCGCAAAATAAATTTTTCTCTCTTCACAGTCGCAATAAAAATTACTATACTGCTGTGTAAAATTTAGTGAACTCGTTGTAAAATTGTCGAACTGCAAGTTTGTCTCGCGTTTAAGTAAGAATATTGTAATTTTTATATGAAATTTTTTCTCCGTGAAGACAAGAAATCTTTAACGTTTCTATAATTTGAAATTTGTTTATTTGTTTAAGATATCCTGAAGCTCGCGCAACTACATCTTTCTCATCGATGAAATCAACTATTCTTAGGGCCAAAAAATCTATAAAATATGAGAGTCTCAAGAATGAGTATAGTTCATTGGAGCAATTTCAGGAGAGCTTAAGTAATGCTCCATCGCTATTAAAGATAGATTCACCTTTTGAAAGATATTTGACATCAGTCTTAATTACATCGTCCAAAAGATTTTTCCATTTACTGTTTTATGATGCAGAATTGATGAAAGAGTTTTCCCAAAATAACGATGTATTTATTGATGCCACCTTTAAAATTTGTCCAAAAATTAAAGGAGTAACTCAGGTCCTGACAGTCATGTGCAAGAAGTACCAAACGGTAAGAGATAATTACAAAAAAATGTTAACTAAAATAGTGTTGTGCCCTTAAAAAAATGCCCTTTAGGAAAACGTCCTCAACTACATTATGTTTGGATGTCAAAGTAACATTGCGAAAGCCTTAATACCTAAACCAAATGTCTCCCACCTCCCGTTCACTTTGTGGAATATGAAAAAACACGATTTGACCGGTTATTTAAGCTATGTTCGCAAAACGATCACCTATTTATTTGTTGTAAGAGTTTTGCTCTGCCGGACTCTTATGACTGACCAAAGTGTGTCTCCGCTACTTCGCTAACAGTGTCGATTTTTAAAGTATATCCTTGTCAGAAAATGTACTTCGCAATTTATAGAAATTTTAACAGTTCAATATAAGCTATTCATAAATTTGAGATTATCTCGAAATTTTCGAATGAAAGACGAAAGAAAAATCAATTATTTTATATTTTATTATATCTACTATTTATTTCTATATTTATGTTATGTCTATTATTTTTCATTTTTTTAACTAGATAGAGAATAAAGTATAATTTGAATATGAAATTTTTTGAGTGACAAGTACTTATATCGCCAATTTTCACCATTTCTTAACTGAGAATATTGCTTATTTTTCAAACTACGAATTGAAAAAATAATTATCTATTTTTACAATAACTCAAAAAATTATTGAGATAATTGAATAAATCTCAAATAAAAAATATTTAAATTTAGTTTTACAAATCTTTATTTTAGAAATGCTAATGGTATAACATTTAAAAAACCGCTGCTAAATTGTTATTTGCACGTACAATGCACTTTTTGTCTATTTTTCAACTATCGATATTAGTTACTATTTAATTCTACTTTTAATGGCTTATAAATACCCCAATAACCAAAAGAGTACATTTACAGCTTGCAAAATCGTTGCAACTTGAATACAAGTTGACATCAAATTGCCGTCAAGTTGTGACATTGTGTTATTGGGGTAGACGAATACTGTGTATATACAAGAAACCTAACCAACAAATTGAAAAGTTATATTTTGGATTGAATTGTATTAATAATGAGGTAAAATCAACATCTACCTTATTTATATCGATAATTAAAACAATTCACAAACTTTTTAAGTATTTTGTATTGACTTAACTAAAATATAATTCTACATTGATTTCTTTGAACCATGTTGTAGATTCTTTTTACCTATTAAAATTTGGCACATTTTTTGTAGCCAATCATAATTACCAACGAAAAGTGATTATTAATTTTCAATCAATTTTTATAGTAATTAATTATTTCAAAAGAAGTCGTTCTGTAAGCTTTTTCTATACCATTCAAGAGTCACGGATGAATTTTTTCAGTTTTTTGTTTGATAATTGTTGAAAATTTTTGGATTTTGAAAGATAGATACCTGTAATTTGGCTATCACATCTAGTTAAGGAAATATGAGAGTAACAAATTGGAAGCTCTATTTATGTTTTAAATAACAATGGGTTGGTTTTTTTTAAATCTTTTTGTAACACTCTTCGAGATATCTGTATAGCTTTGAATATTAAGTGTGATATTTTCACAATTTGTAATCACCAAATGTTCGAGATTTTTGTGTGCCACAAGAATCCATTTTACACCTATCATTATCGACGAAAAGTGATTATAATTTACTAATTATTTTGGTAAAATCGCTCTGTAACGTTTTTCTATATAGTTCAAGCATCGCGTATGAATTTTTAAAATTTTTTAATTTTGGTAATTGTTGAAAATTTTTGTGTTTTTAAAGGTAAGGTCCTTGCAATTTGGCAAGATACAAAAGAAGCTTACTGAGCCATTTAACAGATCACATTGTTAATTAAAAAATAGAGATTCTATTTTTTTTTATTTTAATATCTATATAAAGCATATATTTATTCAGCGACGAATCAAGTTGTGTGAGACGAATCCGCCCTTTAAAGATGTCAGTGATTATAGAGAAATTGTAATATAATTTTTGAATTGTAGGTCGTGCCGTGCCTATGGGTAATGATGACAAAACGGACATCTGTAGCATACAAAGCAGTTTGGAAACACATTAGGGAAAGATTTCCATTTTTTCAACCTTTAAGAGCACACTGTGATTTTGAGAAAGGTCTCATAAAGTCTCTAGGTGAAGGTTTTGACAACTTATCTGTTGTTGGATGTTACTTTCACTTTACCCAGATAAATTAAGGACATATTAGTTCCCAATCGTTAAATTTGTACATATATTTTTTAAGAATTTTTTAAGAAATTTATTTTCCGCGAATTAAAAACAAATAATTGCATTATAATTAATTTCTATTTTTGGAATCGTTAAAATAATGTAAAAGTATAACTAACACCATTAACATAACAAGGTATAGTGAGTTATTAATATTTATAAATTTCATTCCTCGCAAGTGTTTAAAAAATTGAGATACTATGAAAAAACCAATCAATATGAATATTTAGACTATTTGCTGGATTCGATGATCAATTTATAAATGATCTATATAACATACTATTTTTTCTGTACGCTGATCTGAACTTAAATCTAAAGTAACTTGAACTAAATTAGTTTATTTAATACATTTTTTTTAATTTTTCCTGATTAAATAAATAATAAAATAAAATAAAGAGATCAAGTTATTTAAAAAATATCTACAAATTTAAAGTGGTTCATTTTCTGTTGCAGAATCAACAAAATAATGTTAACTAAACTTACTCTCTCTCTCTCTCTCCCATATTCTCTCCTTTTCTTTCTTCTCCTAGTTCCTTTCCATTCATTTTTTCCTTTCATGAATTTTCAGGCAATTATAAGATAAGCAAAAAGTAAAGATTACAGACTTTTTGTGAAAGAGAATAAGAAAAATAATCCTGATGGAAACGAAATTATCAAGAAAATTAATGTGCTGCCTCTATTACCCCCAGAGAGAATGCCAGAGTGTCTAATAAGCACCATTAGAAATTTAATAAATCAAAAATTCAATCAAAAAGAAATGGATAAAATTTATAGATTTTTATTTTTGCAAAGAATGGATGAAAACAATCAAGCCTCAAGTTTTTAGCGTATTTTTGGAAAACGATCGTACAAATAATTACGTAGAGTCGTACCATAGGACGCTGAATGCAAATATAAGAGCCAAACCGAACTGTTCAATTTTTATCAGTAAGTAATGTTTTCATAGAATCTACATTACTAGAATAAATATTACTAATGTTCGATGTGTACTTTATAAACTAGGACATTTTATAAAATGTAACTAGTTCTTTTTTTAAACATAACAGTGCGTTCACAGTGGGAGTACTGCTGTTATCAGCTGGGGATATACTTCATCGCATTTGTGACAATAAACTAGGCGTCGGTCATTGATACTTAGCAATGTTGATACTTAGCTGTTTTTAAAATCTAGACTCGAACACTATTTTTCAGTAAGCAATCAACTTGCTTTAAGTGTCAGAAAATGAGAAACATCTCAATAAGTCATCTCAAGTTATAAAAAAATTTTGAGCATAACGGAAATGTATACTGTTGATTTCATAGAATCTAGTACAGTTTCAAGCTATAAAACAAATTAAATGTGTTCACATTCATATATTACTTAAGTCGACTAGATCGTTTATATTTATAATTATCCCTTAAATAAACATAGATGATTGATGCGTTTATACAGTGTATACGCATCAGCGATGACGACGGTTACGCCTACTTACTACTTTATCCAATCACCGTCCACTCGTATGCGTATCTACACTCCTTTTACCCCCCCCCCCCCTACTTTTTCCGTAAAGAACTTATCGCCAGGCGAAAAGTTTGCGCCGGGCATAAACTATGTACCAGGCATAAACTTTACGCCAGGTGTAACCACGGCATAACCTTTGCGCCTGGCAGAAACAATGCGCTAGACTTTTACCAGCGCTACGCCAGCGCCATACGCACGCCAGCATTACCTACAGGGAGCGCTTTGGTAGTCGTGCTCCCCAGCGTCCCGAGCGCTCCCTGGGATTTCCCCTAGGGCGCGTCAACGTTTCGGTGTTCCGTAGCGTTTCAATAATATACTTCAAACTACTATAGAGGATTCCGACATTGCCTTTAAAACAGTATATCCAAGCAAAAGGCTATGGTTTAAATAGACCCATACTTTCGCAAATGCTTCTCGTAGCACTCAATTAGCGATTAAAACTATTACGAAATGTGGGTAATATAATAATAAATGTGTCGGTAATACATAACATCAACTATCAATGCGGAATTTTAGAAACAACATCGATTATGCGAATCATATGTAACAAACGCTTTACTTGTACAAAGTACAACATTTTCAATAAAATAATATTGCTAATCGTGGTTTAAATTATCATTTTTATGATGTTTTATACAAAATATGTTGATGATGTATTTACTGTTGTGTATTTGATAACAGAAAGCAAGTTTGCGAGTTATAATGCACCAATTGATCAAATAAACAAATTTCTGCAAGTTTCGTCTGAACAAATAATTTTTAATAAAGATACCGGAAGTAAAATCCGATAGCAAAGCTGTTCGAGATGTTTCCATTCTAATCTCGTAGGGGATGCAAATGCATATAGCTGCAAGGGACAAGGAAGAGTGTTTGCTGCACATATTCAGCAGATTTTAGGTACGACTACTTCTGACAGCAATAGGTTTACTGAATAACTAGCAACAATTCCTCGATCGTTAACGCTCCCTCGGTCGAAATTATACTAATTTCATATTTATTTTTTATATTTTTTTTTAACTTTATAAATTTAAAATTTAATTAAATTGCAATGTATAATATAATATAATCTAATCTGTAATTAATTAACCCAGGATTCAGTTATAATCAATTTTTTTTAAACAATATTATAAAAATAACAATGTATTATATTCGCACTATTGTATATGCTTATTTAATCTTAGTCAATTACTCAAGAGTTTAAAGATACTGAACATATTTGTGCATATTACTGAACCAATTAAAAAGAATTAAAAATAATCGACATGACAAAACTTTCACTGAAGTAAGGGATTTTAATTTTTAGTTTTCATACTTAATAACACATTTATCATTACTTACAATATTTCCACAGTTTTCCTGTAGGAAGCTACATCAATCTAGTAACACATGTGCGATTTTACTACCAGAAAAATATTTTCAAAAATAATACTTACAATATACAATTATTCTTTGACCATTTTATATATATTTCATGCTTTTTGAAAAGAGACGAACAATTTAAAATTTCATGCAAAATTATCAAAATCAGCTAATAAATCGTGTGTATTCAATTATTCATTCAAACAAATTATATTTATACATAGTAATTGAATTTATAGAAGAATTTTAGATTACAGTTGTGGCTAAAAGATTTATTTCCACATTTTATTAATTTTGATTTATTTTCAAAAATATTTTAGAAACAAATGTTATTATACAATAATAATATTATACAATTACAATAATATAAAGATGAAAATTAATGATAAAGGTTACAATTAAAATACTCCCCATTGTAGTTTTCTTTAAAATTTTTGTATTTTTAATCCCCCCGCCTTTTTTGATCTTTAAAATGAGGGATAAGTAAGAATGGTTGTTATAGACTTATTATTACCTGTACCAGAAACTCCTATAAAATACATTTTTAAATTTTCTAATTTACCCCCCCCCCCTCCTCATCCTACCACCATCCATCATGACATGTGGGATAAATAGAGTGGTTATCGTATTCAGCGTTAACCCTTCCATTCCACACATTCGCTTAATTCTTGCAAATTGTAGGATACCGGACACCGGAGAACGGATGAATTTTAATATAATTTTATTTATTATTATTACATTGGATGTAGGATGTAGGTTTATGCGGTAAAAATCTGACAATATACCTCATCAATTTATTAATCAAACTTAATTCCAAATCATACATATAAGCAATTAAATAAATAGTACAATACGTTTTACAAGTTTGTAGTAACATTTCTAAACATTTTCATTTTAGCTTTTTGTAAAGAGGATGTAATTATAAATTATTCACTTTATTCTTCGTTTACAATATATATTATATATGTGTTAATTGTGTTTCTCCGTTCAGAAGAAAATCTTATAAAATAGTTGTAGTTATAACTTTTATTTTGCGTCTCAGACATAAAAAGTTTATTCAGTCTATAAAAGTACTTATCAATATTAATTGTTAATTATTCATTATTTAAGGAATAAATAAGAAATTATGCAAACATTGCATACTAGCAGTGGCATAAAATATTTTCGCAAATCCATTGTGATGATAACATCCATTTTGTTGTTCATGAGAGATTATGAGATTAAGAGGACGTCGAAGCTAGCGATTTTATCGACATATAGGAGTTGCCGTTTTTAATTTTTATCAATAAGGATCAAAAAAATGTTTATAAGGAATTTTGGCATCAGAACGCCATTTTATGCAATAACATAAGTAATCTGTCAATTTTTGGTACAGATTAATTGAGTATTTACGAAGAATAGTGCAAAGCTGTAATTTTTATGCAACATAACCTGAATAAGCCTGAATAAGTACCGTTTTTAATTTTTATCAAAAATTAAACCAAAAGGAATTTAGGCAGTAGAGCACCATTCTATACAGTACTACAAGTACCTTGTCAAATTTTGGTATAAATTCACTGAGTATTTACGAAGAATAGTGCGAAACTGTAATTTTTTTGTAACATAAACTGATTTTTGCATAAAAATTACACTTTCGCACTATTTGTCGTACATACTCAATGAATTTATACCAAAGTGTGACAAGTTAATTGTAGTACTGTATAGAATGGTGCTCTAGAGCTAAAATTCGTTTTGGTTTAGTTATTGATAAAAATTTAAAACCGCACTTATTCAGGCTTATTCAGGTTACGTTGCATAAAAATTAGTTTCGCACTATTCTCCGTAAATACTCATTTAATTTGCACCAAAATTTTACATAATACTTGCATTACTGAATAGAATGTCGCTCCGGTGCCAAAATTCCTCATAAAATTTTTTAATTATTTATAAAAATTAAAAACGGTAACTCCTCTATGGCGAAAAAATCGCTAGCTTCGACGTCCTCCTAATTTAACGTGTTAAATCTAACATATTTTCGTACGATTGATCATTCTTCTGAAGTATTGGAGTGTTGTCCGTTTCTAGCAGGTGCTTCGGAGTTCGCCGTATTGTACGGTACCAGCGATGGAGAGTTGTCCACCTGCATTGTCCCACCAGGTGCTGAAGCATTTCCCATACTGTATGGTACCTGAGGTGGTATGTGGGTACCTTGCATTCTCCCACTTTGCACGCTGACTGACTCATATGGCACAAATTCATTTTGTACCGGAATTATTCTTTGCCTCGGTAGTTCAATCGTGGGACCAGCTGTAAAAAATATTTTTAAATTAAAATAAATATGTAATTACACCTTTTTGTGTATTTGCAAATACCCATTACCGTTATAATTAACATAACCACAATTCGGCGCCAAATAATTATACGGCATAGGGCACGGATTGCTAGTTTCCTGTTTCACCTGCTGCCACCGAGACGGATTTTTTTCCACTTTAACTTTTATTCTTTTCCTTGGCGTTTCGACAGTATCGACGATTATGCAATCTGTAAATATAATCAATGTTTTAAGAGGCATAAAATAATTAAAAACATTTTTTGCTTTCTTTATACCTACCATTTTCGGAATCGCTGGAGCAATCGCCGTAAGCATATAGGGAAGCAAGTGCTGTGACCTTATTACGAAACTCTAAAATCTTTTTCGGACTTATTCTTGACAAGTGTGGTATGAGAGTGCTGAAAAACTCTACGTGTTCCGATCTGTAAGTTAAATAACATTCATTATCCTCAACACTTTTTTCGGGTTTACATTCTTCCAGTTCCACGCTGAAGTCATCATCAGGTGCAGAGTTATAATTGGTGTCCGATTCTGCATCTTCATTAGGTCCGTCTAAAATGTTGGTTAAGTTGCCTGTAGATGCTTTTGGTTCACAATGATCTTTCAGAAACATTAATGATTCAAAATGTTCCCAAGTGGATGCTTCATTGCTTGCTGCCGAACCTGATTTTAAAGTCTTTTGGTGGCTCAGTTCCGTTCTCATTCGTGTTTTCAGAGATTTCCATTTATTTTTCACTGTGGTGCCTAAAAATAATGATAAATTTTCTTTTATTTTTGGAATAAACTATTCAGAAAAATAATTAATGGACATATAACAATTACAGTAGGATTACTTTATGTAAAATGGCAATAAACATGTTAATAGATATAGCAAAAATTCTTGCATGTCACAAAACAACTTACTTCCTACATTGAGAGTATCAGTAACCTCCTTCCATGCTGCTGCTAATGAATTCGAATTTTTATGTTGTGGATGATTTAGACGCCACAACACTGGACGTTGTTGCACTAAAGTAATTAGCATTTCTACTTTACTAGAGCACATTGAAACGCGAGGCATTTTCAAAATATTACTCAAGTAATGAGAGAGAAAATGTATCAATCCGTAAGTTGTACTCCAAAATCCTTAAAATAAAAATACTTTTGTACTTGCTTATATATAATAAAAACTAAAAAATAGCATGTTTATAAACATTTATCAACATGTATTATGTATGAAAAAATGTACAACAATTATACGTAAAATTTTGGTAATCTTTTAACTTCCTTAATTAAGTCTTTATGACAGGAATGAAAATATAAAATAAAGGATAAATAAACTAAGTTACAAAGAACCTTTCAAAATTCAAATTAAAGTAGATAAACAAGCAACCTTAGTGATTACTTCAGAAGAGGTTAGCTTTTCAGGGATAGGTCCTCAAATCCTTCAGATAAAGAGGGAAGCGTAGGATGCCAGTACCAAACCCAATGGAAAACGTAGGTTTCTATTTTTTCTATCCGTGTTATCCGTGTTACGTTGCTTGTTGTATGAGTTATCCCCGTTGACTACCGACTTCAGGAGACACATGTGTGTTGTATGTGAGTTTTAAAGTTGACGTGACGATATAAAATTAAAACAGAAACACTTCATACGCTGAAACTTTGGCTTCGGCACCCCGATAATAACGATATAAAATTAAAGCAGAAACACTTCATACGCTGAAACTTTGGCTTCGGCACCCCGATAATAAACCCTTTCTTTATAATAGGTCGAATCTCGTATGAAAATGTATTAAAACATGTAGAATAATTATAGGTAAAATTTTAGTATTCTTCCAACTTCTTTTAATAAGTATTTATGACTGGAATGAAAATATAAAATGAAGGACAAATAAACTAAGTTACAAAGAAACTTTCAATATTCATATTAAGGTAGATAAACAAGCAACCTGAGTGATTATTTCAGAAGAGGTAAATTTTTCAGGGATAGGTCCTCAAATCCTTCAGATAAAGAGGGAAGCGTAGTATGCCAGTACCAAACCCAATGGAAAACGTAGGTTTCTATTTCTTCTATCCGTGTTATCTACGTTGCTTGTTGTATGTGTTGTCCCCGTTGACTGCCGACTTCAGGAGACATATGTGTCGTATGTGAGTTTTAAAGTTGACGTGACGATACAAAAATTAAAACAGAAACTCTTCATACGCTGAAAATTTTATAAAAAAAACCGAATATTGTTATAAGTACAAGTTTTATCGGTACGAGCATACAATTAATAAATTATATTAATAACAAAACTACAAAGTATTGAGTGAAATTGGCATCAGTTACAGTTTATAAATTACAATAAAAACGAATTAAATATAATTGCATAAAGTAATATTTACCAAACACCTGATTGCTTGTGTTTAATTACTTAAGTATTGCAGGGTACGTACTTTTTCTCATCTAGAACACTGCAAGAAAATTTTGCATTCATATCGTCAAAAACAGCGAATGTAAAACAGTATTTCCGTAAACTAGTAAGCGCACAAAACTGCAACGGTGAAAGGAAGTTGCTACCTTTGTATAGAGTCTATAAAAAAAAGTTTAGAAATCGTTATAATTATATATGACACAAAATTAAAACCGATGAATTTAATTAATTTCTCAAGCTAGTTTGTTAAACACAACTAATTTGTAGAAAAGTAGCACAATGCTCAAAAACGTTATAGAAACAAAAACTTTTATATAGCGTAAATGCCGGTCGGACATTTTGTTTTTCGCTGTCTACTAAATATTCGTTACCGCGTTATTATAATGGTTGAACTTTTATTTTCTTACAAGTACCTAATAAATATTGATTACTTACGCAGGAAACTGCACCTACGCACCTATGCACGAAACTGCAACGGTGAAAGAAGCTTGCTACCTTTGTATGGAGTCTATAAAAAAAAGTTTAGAAATCGTTATAATTATATATGACACAAAATTAAAACCGATGAATTTAATTAATTTCTCAAGCTAGTTTGTTAAACACAACTAATTTGTAGAAAAGTAGCACAATGCTCAAAAACGTTATAGAAACAAAAACTTTTATATAGCGTAAATGCCGGTCGGACATTTTGTTTTTCGCTGACTACTAAATATTCGTTACCGCGTTATTATAACGGTTGAACTTTTATTTTCTTACAAGTACCTAATAAATATTGATTACTTACGCAGGAAACTGCACCTACGCACCTATGCACGAAACTGCAACGGTGAAAGAAGCTTGCTACCTTTGTATGGAGTCTATAAAAAAAAGTTTAGAAATCGTTATAATTATATATGACACAAAATTAAAACCGATGAATTTAATTAATTTCTCAAGCTAGTTTGTTAAACACAACTAATTTGTAGAAAAGTAGCACAATGCTCATAAACGTTATAGAAACAAAAACTTTTATATAGCGTAAATGCCGGTCGGACATTTTGTTTTTCGCTGTCTACTAAATATTCGTTACCGCGTTATTATAATGGTTGAACTTTTATTTTCTTACAAGTACCTATTATATATTGATTACTTGTGCAATCCAACAGAGCGTCTGTAATGTTAATTCCAATTTGATTACATTTTTCACTGCTTAGTGTTTCTTTAGACTGGATCTACGTAAATGGAGGTTAATGTCAATTCCAACTAGAGTGCAGTGCGAACTGGTTCACAGTCAAGTATATAGGTCTTATTGCCAACGAAACGCCGTTCGCACTGATCGTACTACGTAGCTGCAGTCTTTTCATAAAGGACTACGAGAGGCAAAGAGAATACTGCTAGAGTCAAATAGAATAGTAGCTCGATTTGATTATCGACTGAAAACAGAATGTACAGTGTGTCCAATAATTCTATATTTGAAATGTTTAAAACAGTTAACGATCAAATACAAGTTTTAAAGATCGAGTCTTGTTCGGGGAGGCTTATATGTGTTAATATCTATTAGCATTTAGCAACGTTTTTTTAGTCTATAGACAAAGTGATTTAAAGTGTCGTAAATAAAATGTAATGTAATTATCTTTTTAATTATTTAATAGAAATAAGTAGAAATCATTAATGGAAATTAATAACTATTCGTCAAAATTAAAAAAATTTATAAAAATTTATAACGGTAATAATGTCAAGATTTCAGATATGTAAAAATAATTATTAATTTTTATCAATTTTCATTCATTTTTATCAATTCTTATGAGTATCATTAGTTATTAATTTTTTAAGCATTTCATCTGTAACACAGTAACGTAAGAATTTAATATAATAATTATATAATTATTATTATAAGTTTTCTTTACCCATGAATATAATAATAATTATCCTTTATCTTTTTTGAGGGGTAAAAGAACTGACTCTTTTCCGAAAAACGTAGCAAAAATGTATTATGAAAACCATAAGATATAATTACTTATATAAAAAATTAATAAAGTCTGAGTGGGCAACTTTATATAATTATTGATAGAAATTGCTAAAGCTAGGAATGGTGTGTATACCCTGAATAAGATGCAATAACATTTTATTCGTTAAATTGACTAATTATGTAAATAATAATGAATACTAAGAATGTACCTAAATGAGGAAGACAGTAATGTGATAAAACGCCGTCGAAACAGATTATTATGAAAATTATAGAGAATTTTGTAAAAAATAGGTGCCTAAATCCTGCCTTACTTCCTTTGCTTGTCCAACTACAAAGTAAGAGTTTTTGCCATCTCTACTTGGCTCTTTATTTACTCTTTTGTGCGAAATCCTGCTGAAAGTATTTATTTTAAGTACTTCTTGATCAAAATGCATGCAGTTTTAACTATTAAGTTGACTGCTTCTGGCGGTTGTTCAATTTTAGTATAAAATATTCTCCATTTTTGGCAGGTTAACCCAAATGCACGCTCAACAGCAACTCGGCCTCGAGATATTCTTTTGTTAAAAGTTTGAGCACGTTCTGCCAAATGCCTTCCGGGATAAGGTTTCATCAGGTTTTCCATGAGAGGGTAAGCGCCATTGCCAACAATGTAAAACGGTAGAATCATATTAGAATTGGGTATCTTTCTCTCGTTCGGAATTTGAATTTGTCCTGATTTCAATGCTGTGTAAATGTTAGACGCTTGAAAAGTTTGTCCATCACATTGATGCCCGTAACCGCCAACATCAATAGCAATAAATTTACAATTTGAGTCTACCAATGCTTGTAAAACAATGGAAAAGAATTTTTTGTAATTGTAAAACAGGGAACCTGAATTTGCAGGTTTTTTTATACGAATGCCCATTTTCATGAATTTTTAGCTCCCAGGGGATGCATTTTTCACTAAAAACATAAGTATGACTTTTTTTGTAAAATTTTCCGAACTTTTCATTAAAAATACTTTTAAAGACATAAATGTATGCTGTCACACTCTTGTAAGCCATTTAAACCTTAAATAGTGAAAATCAGCAATTCTGCTCCGGACTCTGGTAACCTAATACTGTCTAAAAGATGTCTTTTTATAGTCAAAAACTGCCTAAAAATTTCCAGAGTGGGTCTAAATCATTAAGATCACTTATGGTCAAAATATCCGGGAAAAGTGCCCGAAATATTAATAGAAATGTATATTTGTTGCCTTATAACGATGAATCTATTAGCATGATCATTGCAAAAAAATTTGTGCACTTACCTTGGAGTGGTAGAAAAGTATCTTCACTTGTTTCAGTATCCATCTAATCCCCTGTAAGCTGATAAAAATACAAATATTATTATAAAATTATAAAAAATTATTTTTTAAACATTTATAATGCTGGATTATTAGTTTTACATCCGTTACAAGAATTATTATACTAATCTGAAGGATTACTATAAAAGTATCAACATTATTATTATTATTATTCAGCAATACATTGTTTAGATTTCACAAACTTGTCACTGTCACGTTATCATATTATTCATTATAATTATATATCCGATTTATTTATATCTTTTGTATTAAATACGTATATTCAGTTATTGTAATAATGATGTTTATATATTTATAGTAATCCTTCAGATTAGTATTATAATTCTTGTAAGGGATGTAAAACTAAAAATTCAGCATTATAAATGTTTAAAAATTAATTTTTTACATTTGTATAATAATATTTGTATTTTTAGCAGCTTACAGGGGATTAGATGGATACTGAAACAAGTGAAGATACTTTTCTACCACTCCAAGGTAAGTGCACAAATTTTTTTGCAATGATCATGCTAATAGATTCATCGTTATAAGGCAACAAATATACATTTCTATTAATATTTCGGGCACTTTTCCCGGATATTTTGACCATAAGTGATCTTAATGATTTAGACCCACTCTGGAAATTTTTAGGCAGTTTTTGACTATAAAAAGACATCTTTTAGACAGTATTAGGTTACCAGAGTCCGGAGCAGAATTGCTGATTTTCACTATTTAAGGTTTAAATGGCTTACAAGAGTGTGACAGCATACATTTATGTCTTTAAAAGTATTTTTAATGAAAAGTTCGGAAAATTTTACAAAAAAAATCATTCTTATGTTTTTAGTGAAAAATGCATCCCCTGGGAGCTAAAAATTCATGAAAATGGGCATATAATGCAAAAAAGTGCTAAAATGTCAACTTTGACTCTCTGTAACTTAAAATAATGGCCCAGACAAAATCTGAAAAAATTCAGGAGAACTACTGGATACCTCTAAAACATATTCCCACAGTTATAGCAATATTTATTTTTTTCATCTTCGATGTCACAGAGAACCACCCATATATATATATATATATATATATATGTATATATAGTTAGTGCACATAGCATCACAATGTATTATTTTTGTTTATAAAAAATAAATAATTGATTACATTCTACACAACCGATTGTTAACCTACCTTATAGTGACAACTAATCTTTCTTCAGGTAAAATAGGTCGGTTATGGAAATTGCACCAATTTTTTTTTAGTGGCTGAGCAATTTTTGTCAATATATAGTTAAATGTACACTGGAGAATAGTTTTGGTCCTGGATTTCATTGGCCAAATTGAGTCTATTAATCATCTTTAAAAAATAGAACACAAAATTAAAAAAAAAAGATACTTGATTATTAAATAAAAATATACAAGTCATAAATATCAACAGATATGTTCATATGGAGCAAGAAATACTAGATTTCGCATGCAAGGCTTTAACACGTGTACACAAAATCATATTTTGATTGTAACATTGAATTGAAAATTTGCAATTAAAAGAAACAAGTAAATAATATGAATAAGTGCACAAGTGTAAATATGAAATAGCATTAGATTGATTATTTTGAACGCTGCATTTTGTCTCTATAAAAAAGAAATAATTATTTGTAAAAGCTTGCGTTAACTGAGTATTACGGAGAAAAATTGATATGAACATTGAATGAAAGTATAATAATAATGATTGTTAATACCTTAACGGTATAATGAAGACACAGGTGAGGCCAAGATCAAATTGTCGTTTAAGGGTTTAACTGTTGTTAAAAGAATATATAGACGTTAAGCGCAGTGCAATCCAAAATCCTTCTTCAACCTACATTACATTTCAAAGTAAATGTATAGGCGCCGCCGTACGAGCGCTAAACGACAAAATACCTTGACACGAAATTCATTTATATAAAAGACGCAGATTGTTGTTATCGAGTCTGAGTCGAGATTGTTGTGAGGTTATTGGCAGTTCGTCAGATGATCAGACTGTACTGTAGCGGAACGATCACAATATTCGTATACAAGGTAATGTAAATTACATAGACTGCAGTGTTAACTAAATGAAATTAAAATTTTGCATTACTATCTCCACGTACGTCTACAATAGGATTTGTTCTCACAGTAACGGTTACCCAAACGACGAGTGCTAGTGCTGACTGCCGTAGTACCGAGCAACGAGCGGACGAGGTTGAGAAAGCCGGCGATTCATAGTTTCATACACTGGAACGGATTCTGCCCGAACGCCCGGAACGCACGAATCGACGGTACTCGTCGGTCTGCTAGTCCGTTCGGGCCAACATGCACACGGACTTATACATTACGGTAAATAGTGTATGGATAACGCGAAAACTCGGATATTATCCATGAACTGCAATAATAATTTTTTTCCTTATTGTATATCTACCTTTTTATCCACTTTCAGTGCTATGTGCACTTTTAACATGCCACGGACACTTGCACACGTGTGTTGATGTTTGATAATAGCTTCTGACTTGATGTATATATTTTCTTTTCTATAAGAAAGAATTCCAATTTGTCCCAAGCTACACATGCTTTATTTGCCTTAAAGCTATTGACGTAAATTCTAATTTTACAAAAACAAAAACAAATCTGGATAATGACTGTAATGCAAGATACAATTAGCAAAATAAAAATGCAAATGAAAATGATGGTGAGTAACGAGACAGGAAATTTAGACAATATAAAGGACATTCATGCAAGTTGTAACGGGGCGATTCAAGCGTATGCTCCTCGTCGAGCACCGCTTTCAAGGCGAGAACTTACCTGCGCGGGCCTCGCGCCACGCTGCTGTGTTCTGCGATGCCGCGATACCGCGCACGGGCTTTAGCCGTGTTGCAACCGCGGTACCTCGGTGACGATGCGCCGTTAACAACGATGACGACTCTCCGCCGCGTGGAGAATCATCGGACCCGAGTTGCACTCGGGCAAACTTGAGGAAGCAACAGGAAGGACGAGTGCTTCTGGTTGCTCGTGCCCGTAGAGGAACACGAGGCTCGGCCGCTCAGGATGCGCGACAACGGAAGTGTTATCGCGCCCGTGGAGGCGGCTGGGTAAGCGGGATAGGTGGATACGGGGTACTCAAATTACAACGAGAGAGAATGATAATTTATGATTAAATCTATTACGGGCGAATATTTACAATAATATTTACAAAAGAATATACAAAAGATGTACAGGCGCTCGGTAGCGCTCAATAACGCACGGTGTTAAACAATTAACAAATACTGGGTTGTTTAAGAATAAGAATCATCTAGGAACTACGGTGAAACAACGCGTAACCTCGACGGCGCGCAGGCAATCGCGACGGCCCGGTCGCGGCTATATCCACACGCGCGCACGCGCTCGTGCGCTCCTACGTCCCACGGGGAAGACGCGGGGAATCGGGTAACCCGAGTTACCGATCTACCTAGCCACGTGCGCGAGGAAGCCTGGTTGGGCGAATCGCGCCCTCGAACCGACAGTGCTTGCTGCACTGCGTCTCGCTCTTCCCGGAAGAAGTCGATGCCACCCGATCCAAGTTGTAAACAACTTACTTGGTGCGCAGGAACGCGCCGGCGAAACGGCTACTCTCAATCCCGTTCTCTCTCTTTCTATCTCGCGAAGCTTCGACGAGTGCAAGTCGTCCCGGGCGGCTATCCGTCCTGGAGGTGAACAGACCCGTGTCCTCAGAACGGCTTGTTCTCCGGGAGCTGCCTCGACTCACCTCGTGCACTCTCGCTCTCGATCTCGTCGCACGTCTCGCCTCTCTTACGGCTTCCGCTCTTTCTTTCACGTGAATCACGACCGCTCGTCGATACGGCTCGTAACGGACTGCTCGAGACTCGGTGTCTCGCGGCCCTTCGCGACGTTGCGCGCAATCACGTGATTGCGCGGTTTTCGAGTATACGGGCTATTGTGCGTTTCGGAACACGCGCCCGTTATACCCTCCCTCCAGAGTCGACTATACCCTGAATAGGAGACTCTAAAAAAAAAACTACGAAGAAAACAACTATCGCGACGTTGGATCATAGGATTTTAAGGAGGTCTTGATAAATCGGAATACACTCAGGATAAATCAAGGTTTAAACAACGTGAATTTTTTTTTTTTTTTGGAAAAGGGGCCCTGGGCCTTTAATAGGGCTTATCTGTACAAAAAAAAAATTTATACAAAACTGTACATATGTACACTGGCAAGGTGTAGGCGTGTGACCCCTTGTAACACGCTGTAGCTCCCCTCTTACTTCTTACTTTTTGAAGGGGTTCGGGAACTGGTAGTGCCGCTCCCAGTTCGGGCATCGGTCACTGCGCGATACCCCTGGGTGCTCACATATAGAACACTTCTTTGTGGTCTTCTTGGGTATCGCGCCGGTGACTTTCGGTGTCGTTGGTGCGCTGGGCGCTGTCCTTCCGGCGTCCAGCTGATTTACGCGCCTTCGGGCGCATTCGGCGATGCGCTCTTGCTCCGCAAGTTGTTGCTTAAGAGCGCGCACTTTTTCTTCAGCTTGGCGTTGTTCGGCCAAGCGCTGCTCCATTTCGCGCCGTGCGGCCTCCTGCCGCTGGCGCTCCTTGGTGCGCTTCGTTCGGTCGGCCTTTATTATGCGCATTTCGTCCTGTCGATCCGACAAGAGCGCATAATAAGGCCCCGCGCGTGACTCAAAGGCGGCGCCATACCGCTTCATGCCTTCGCGGAACTTGCCGAAGGCATGTTTGAGGAGAGCCTCCGACTCCTCCGCGGTTTTTAGCGCCTCCACCGTGTCGGGCATAATCTCCTGCCAGTATTCCTCCAAGGAAGGAGTTGGTTTTGGCACGGGGGAAGGATTGGCGCACTTTGGGCGGCGTAGTTCGGGGCTGTAGGCTCCCGCCGGTCCGGGGCTATCGGCCTCGCTCCCCGTTTCTCCCTCCGTTGTCGACACGGGAAGAGCCTCCTCCTCGGTGACTTCCTCGAGCGTGGCCTGCTCTCCCTCCTCCTCCTCGGTGTCTTCAGCCCAAAGGAACCAGAGGGTTCCTGTCGGCGGGGCTGTCATCGGAGTGGTCGGTGGTGCGATTGGCGCAGGCTCTCTCATAGCCTGCGCAAGGATGGCGACGATTTGGTCGGCTGGGCTGCCGATGCCGTCGAGCACATTTCGGATGCGCTCGATGAGCGCCTCCATCTCAGGTTGTTCCATACTACAACACAACAAACAGAAAGGAAGGTTAGGAAGATTATTAGGATACGTCGTTTTTAGTCGCGCTTCGCGTTTTTCGCGACGAATCTGTTACGTTAACCGGAACGTTTTTATTTCGCGAACCTTTCGGACGACCGCGGCCTCTTTTTATCGGTTCGGACGGTTTATTCGTACTGTTAACGCGGGAGGACTTCCCGGTCCTTTTTACAACGATCGTATTCTTTCTCGGTCTCCCCCTTCGCTTGGGGTTCGTTTGTGTTTTTACAGGATTAGCGTCTCCCGAACATCGTGCCCGCGTCTGCACGTTGACGCTTCGCTCGCTGTTTGATACACGCGCAGGTGTATCCGCAATTACATTTTGCTGCGCGCTCGCAGACTTTCGCTCGCTGGAAATCAGCGGGTCGCGCATCGCTTTATCGGCGCTCGCATCCCTCGGTGGTTGAGCGTCGATCTCGACGTCGTCTTCTTCTTGTGCAGTCTCAAATGGCTTTATTTGCGAGACGTGCACTAAATCGACGATATAGCCATCTTTATCGAGTAATCTATACGTATTCGGACCAAGTCGTGCAGTAATTACGTAGGGCCCTGCGAAATTAGGCGCTAATTTCGCAGCGCGGCCCTCGGTGGCCGAGGAAAGAATTTTATTTACTTTCCACACCGTATCTCCGATTTGATACTCGCGGGAACGGTGTTTGGCGTCATAATACTGCGCTTGACGTGCTTGCGCCTTTCTCGCGCAGTCAGCTGCTGTATCGCGCACGTCTGCTAGGACGCGCATCCTAGCTTTCCAGTTCTCGATTGCGTCTTGCTGCTCTTGCTCTGCAGCGGCTATATCTTGCGCTCTCTTCATAAAAGACGGCGGCGTAGGCTGTCGGCCGTAGTTTAAGAGCGCTGGGCTCGTTTCTGTCGAGCTATGTACCGATGTATTGTACGCGTAAACTATCTCGTGTAGTTTTTCGTCCCAAGTTGAGTGGCTCTCCTCGATAAAAGACTTTATCATGGTCTTAAGGGAACGATTAACGCGTTCTACAGGATTCGCCTGGGGGTGATATGGAGGCGTAGTAGTGTGGAGCACACCTTGCTCTTCAAGATATTTGTCGACAAGACGATTTTTAAATTCAGTCCCGTTGTCCGACAAAAATATCTCGCTAACTCCATAGCGCAAGAATACTCGCTCTTTAAGCTCTTTCAGTATCGTTTGCGCGTTCGCCTTGCGAATCGCTGCGCACTCTATCCACCGCGTGAATAGGTCTTGGAATACTAAAATGTATTCTTTGCCGTGTTTACTGCGGGGAAATGGACCCATGATATCCGCCGCAACGACTTGCCATGGTCGATCAAAAACACGGCGCCCCATCAAACCTGCGGGCGCTCGTTGCTCAACTTTACATTGTTGGCAAACGAGGCATGTTTTAACGTACTCTTGTACGTCTCGGTACATTCTAGGCCAAAAATAATATAATGAGACGCGAGCGTATGTTTTCTCGCGCCCCAAGTGGCCTGCAGTCGGCTCGTCATGGCATTCTTGCATGACTCCTTGTCGCTTTTCCTTTGGAACGACAATTTTCCAAGCATCATCCTCGTCGATTTCTGCTGGAAGTATTTCGCTTGGGCGGTGTATATACAGCTGTCCACCTATCGTTTTATAGCGTGGAAAGTCTCGCGGCTGTTGCTGTATTTGTTCGCGTAGGCGCGTATACCACGTATCGCGCGTATCGCTCGCCCATGTGATTGCGCAAATCTCGGGCGCTTCGTCCTCGTGCATTCTCGACAATGCATCGGGAACGTGATTAAGCGCCCCTTTGCGATGTTCAACAGTAAAAGAGTGCCCTTGCAACTCTAGCGCCCATCTCGCCAGGCGCCCTGTTGGATTGCGCAAATTGCATAGCCAGCGAAGACTGCTATGGTCGGTTAGTACCCGGAAGGTATAACCTTCAATATACGGTCTAAATTTCCGTATTGCCCATATTACAGCGAGGCATTCCCTCTCGGTTACGCTGTAATTGCGCTCAGCTTGCGTCATAGTGCGACTAGCAAATTCGAGCACTCTCTCTTCGCCGTCTACGTACTGTAAAAGTACGGCACCCAAGCCTGAGTCGCTTGCATCAGTTTGGACTACAAACTGAGTTGAAAAGTCCGGACGCTGGAGCACGGGCGCTGTAGCCACGAGCGCTTTTATTTGTGTAAAAGCCCCTTGTTGCTCCTCCCCCCACTCATATTTACGCCCCTTCTTCGTAAGTTGCGTAAGTGGCTCTGCGAGTGTCGCAAAATCCGGTAGGAATTTGCGATACCACGACGACATTCCCATGAATCGTCGGAGCTGCTTTAAGTTTTTGGGGGCCGGGTATTGCATTATCGGTGCAATTTTATCCGGATCTGGGCGAAAACCGTCGTGATTAACAAGGACGCCGAGGTACTTAACTTCCTCTCGGCAGAAGACGCTCTTCTCCCTGTTAATCGTGAAACCTGCGGCCTTTATTCGCTGGAGCACTTCCTCAAGCATTTTGAGGTGTTCCTCGAACGTCTCCGTAGCGATTATTATGTCGTCTAAATATGAGAACGACCACGGCTCTAACTCAGGTGTAATTATCGAGTCTATGACTCTTTGAAAGGTCGCCGGCGCATATGCAAGGCCGTAAGGCATGCGCGTGAACTGATATAGTCCCAACCCTGGTACAGTAAAAGCTGTAAAGGGCCGCGACTCTTTCTTCAGCGGTATTTGATGATACGCGCTGCTGAGATCGAGCGTACTTATATACTTTGATTTTTGTAATTTTCGAAGTATATTATCCATATATGGTAATGGATAGGCGTCAGGCTTCGTGACAGCATTTACCTTGCGAAAGTCGACGCAAAATCGATACGCGCCGTTCGATTTGCGGACCATTACGACTGGGCTAGACCAGCCGCTCGCTGCAGGTTCAATTATACCCGCTTCTAGCATTTCGAGGACCTGCTTATGCATCTCTTCTTCGATTTTGCGCGAAACCGGATAGTACTTTTGTTTCACGGGGCGCGAGGATCCTACATCGATCTCGTGCATTATCCGTGAAGTACCTCCGAGCTTCGCTTCGCTAGAGGTTAGAACGCGATTTAGTAGACGCTCTACTTCGTCGCGCTCTATCTGCTCAACTCGTGCGAGTCCTATAGCAGATAGTTGCAATAAACCCCAAGTGCTGAGACTAGCTACTTCTAGCTTAACACTTTGCTCCGCTTGTTTTAAATAAAGCAGGTTGGCGTTAGGGTCATGCACTGCATCAAATAAACGACAAAAATTTGTACCTATATAGCAGTCGTGATCAAGGTCGGGCATAATTGCCACTGTAACCTCCTTTTTCACACCTGCTACGGTAAAAGGTAGATCTACATATCCGGCGATGGGGGTATAATGCCCGTCGGCAACGCGAGCTCCACGACCCTTACTCGGTCGGAGCTCTCGTCCACATGCGCTGGCAATTTGTAGTCCAAGCGCGCCCATAACCGTACGCGCTGCGCCTGGATCGTATAATGACCTAACTCGGAAACCTCCGATGTCGACTTGGAGCCACCAACGATCCTCGATGTCGTTGGGATCTCGGGTCGACGAATTCGCCGTGTCGCGCAACGCTTGCGGTAACACGTAGGTTTCCATGTGCGAGTTCGTTGGCGTATCGACGCTCGATGCCACACTAGTCGCACTAATGTTCGCACAAAGAGGCTGCGTACTCTCTACGCTCTCTGTCTTAACGCTTGAGGTCGTACACGAATCTACCGGGGGCATAGAGACCTCGTCTACGCTTCCCGTCGTTCGTTTCCCGCCCGCTTCGCACAATCTCTTGCAAAGTGTCCTGGCTTATCGCACACGAAACAACGAACATTCGTCTTCTTTAGTTCACGTGCACGAGGGGGAGGTTTCTGCGCTTCTTCGCTTTTACCTTCCGGAGGAGCGCCCTTGCTCTCAGCACTCTTATTGCTGGCTTGATCGCGCCCCCCTTTACCCTGTTCGCCTTTCGGTCTGGGCGAGTTGTCTTTGCCTTTATTAAGGCCTTTACCCTGGATTTGGCTCGATTTCTGTCGGTTTAGAAATCGCTGAAAATTCTCATTCATTTTCGTAAGAAGTGCAGCGATCTCTGTTGGCGCCGCTGTTTTGTCCTCAGCGACTACAGCGGATACTTTGGTTGCTATGGCGGCGCTCTTTGGTGCGCGGTACGCCATTTCCGGCAAAAGTGACACTTCAGGATCCGGCGGAGCCCTGTATGTGCGCTCGTACTCAAGATTGAGCTCAGCGTTCTTTGCCATAACCAACAGATTTTTTACGCTGTCAAAATCCGTTCTTTTGATCAGCTGTCGCAAGCGGGGAAGCATGTTTAGATATAATAAATCTAATTGCGCTTCTACTGTTGGTCTCGGTATTTGTTTGCGCATAATACCGGTCAAATAAGTGATGTAATCACCCACAGGCTCATCTTTGCCTTGTGTGCGCGCATTAGCTTCCGCTACCAACCTCTGTTGATAGCCGCTTGCCATTCCGTACGTTAAGCGAGCGTCCTCGCAAAAGTCGGACCAATTCGACCATTCATTTCTGTGGTTTCTATACCACACAGCCGCTACTCCGTTGAGTAATTCAGATAATGAAGACATTACTTCGCTATCTGATAGATTACTATGCGCGCGACATTCCTCAACACGCGTCAAGAACATGTCGACGCTTTGACTTCGATCGCCGTTAAAATGCAAACCCCATTTGCGCACGATTTGGCCAACATCGCGCTTTGAAGTCGCAGTAACGTTGCTATTACTCGCGCTATTTAGCGCCGAGTTACCTGCAGCATTCTCAACCAGGTTGAGAAGGTCTCCCCCTCTCCAAACGTTACTCGACTCTGACAAATGGTGAGTTTGATTTACCGATATCGGGCTGCTTTGCGGTAAATTGACAATATCGTACGTATCTTGAAAAGTAACGCGATTGCCAACTTTTGCAGTTGCACCTTGCGGAAGTTCGTTATTGTGCAATTCTTGCGCATCAATCCGCGTACTACTCACGGGCGACGCGCTTGCAAATTTTTTGAATAACCTCGTTATCGAATCAATTTGCTTTTGCAGCTCCACATATTTGCGGTTAGATTCGTTCATGAATTCTCGATAATTCATGGGAATCTGTGGGTGTTGCTGTTCTTCTGACGGTTGCCGCGAAGTACTCGGGGTTTGTTGCATTTCCGCTTTACGCGTATCTACTGTGGGTAACACATTTACCTGATCGTTTGTAGACGCACTCTCTTGCGCTTGTATTCGCAATACTTGCGCATTATCCTCAGCACTCGTCTGCTGTATTGGATAAACTGCGGTGATTAATGCATCGTCATGCAACATTTGAATTGGATGCGGCCGATCGTGATCAAAGCCTTCCTCCAGGATCGTCGATCCTGATTTTTCTGCGCACGTTTGGTCGATAAACGCGCTTCGCAGCTGTTCGCGTTTTATTCGCGCTTCCTCGGGTTTCAATTCAGTTTCCTCGAAATCTGATTGGCTATAATGTCCGAGTAGCCAATTATACAAACGCTCCACTTTTGATAACCTCCAACCCGTCCGGTTGAGGTTAAGTGCTTTGAGGTTATCCTCGAGATCGTCCTCAGAAAGTGCTAAGCACCATTGTTCCACGGAAGTAAGCGTTTCTCTCGCCATTACGCTGTTTTATTTATTTATTTAGTTTAAGCCGCTCGCAAAATTTTATAAACAAATGCGCTTATTAGCGTTGTGTGTGCGCGCTTTATTTCAATCACACCAGTCCGTTAACCTAGTGTGCTTTCGGATTTACAACGTAAAATCCAAAGACACACTTTAGCCGTTTTTACAATTTAAAATCACACTTAGATTAATAAATTTTAAAATATTACATATATAAATATATAAGTATATAAATTAATAAAGCGCACGCAAATATGTATAATAAATAAAAAAAATAATAATATATGTCGCTTATATATCTGCACACTTGCGCTCACACACAACGACAGACACAAAGATATTTTCTTTCAACCAACTTGCGCAAAATCGGAAATGAATATTTTTTAAAAAAAAATTAGGTTGAAAATATCCTATTTTGCGCCCGTTGTCTTATATGCGTGTGTATATATACACACCACAAACAATCAAGTGACAAATTATTTTTCAGTATAAATAAAAAACAATTTTTAAATAATTTCTCAAATTATTTTTAAAAATTTAATTAAATAGTTTCTCCAATTAAATTAAATAATTTCTCAAATTGTTAGCAAGAAAAAAAACAAAATTTTGTGTGTGCGAAAAATTTTAAACTATATTTACATTTGAAAAGTGTAAAAAAAAAATTAATTATTTATCACTAGTAAAGAAAAGGATTGTAGTCACATTAAATGATCAAAAACAAAATATGTGAATTGCAGGTAATTTCGTCAATTACTTAAGGAAAGGATAATAATTCTCTAATCACTTTCCTGCAATTCGCTAGTCGAAGTAAAATTTTTCGTCTGTGCTGTTCTAAATATCATTTCTCAAATAATATTTGAACAGCGTAGAAATTACGAGTCTGAAAATCGACTCAATCTTTGTGTCTTATACAAAAGTTCGAAAGTGTAAACAAGGCGCTTTGTTTACATTCGCGCGTCGCGTGCCTCCTCGCGTCAACAACGCACGAATTTAAGCTAGCTAAATTTTAACGTGGGTATCGAAATATTACGCTTGAAAATTATTATTTTAGTTACGCTTTAAAATTCGAATTTTTGTTGGCGGATTATAATTTTTCGCAAAAATTATAATTATTTATGAGCTAAAAAAAATTATTTATGCGCAAAATAATCGCCTAAATTCGATTAATAATTTTCAAATATTATTATCCGCGAGAGGAGAGAAGAAAAGAAATTAATTATGTCGGCGCTTAATAATTTTCCTCGAAAATTATTAATTATTTATGCGCTAAAACCAAATTATTTTTGCGCACAATAATCGCCAAGTATTAATAAAAATTATTAAGTGCGATTTATATCACCACATAAATTGAACACTTAACAAAAATTAATATTGTTAATTTATATTTTAAATTACCATAGCGCTTCTATGCGTAATTTATGCGCGAGAACTATAACGATATAAAAGAACGAACGGAGAGAGAAAATACAAGGTGCGATTTATTTCACCAAATAAGTCGAGCACCGAAAATAAAATAATCAAGTTTCCCGGAAACGAAGTACCGCGTATCCCAACCCGAAACCTGTAGTTGGGCGCCAGCTGTAACGGGGCGATTCAAGCGTATGCTCCTCGTCGAGCACCGCTTTCAAGGCGAGAACTTACCTGCGCGGGCCTCGCGCCACGCTGCTGTGTTCTGCGATGCCGCGATACCGCGCACGGGCTTTAGCCGTGTTGCAACCGCGGTACCTCGGTGACGATGCGCCGTTAACAACGATGACGACTCTCCGCCGCGTGGAGAATCATCGGACCCGAGTTGCACTCGGGCAAACTTGAGGAAGCAACAGGAAGGACGAGTGCTTCTGGTTGCTCGTGCCCGTAGAGGAACACGAGGCTCGGCCGCTCAGGATGCGCGACAACGGAAGTGTTATCGCGCCCGTGGAGGCGGCTGGGTAAGCGGGATAGGTGGATACGGGGTACTCAAATTACAACGAGAGAGAATGATAATTTATGATTAAATCTATTACGGGCGAATATTTACAATAATATTTACAAAAGAATATACAAAAGATGTACAGGCGCTCGGTAGCGCTCAATAACGCACGGTGTTAAACAATTAACAAATACTGGGTTGTTTAAGAATAAGAATCATCTAGGAACTACGGTGAAACAACGCGTAACCTCGACGGCGCGCAGGCAATCGCGACGGCCCGGTCGCGGCTATATCCACACGCGCGCACGCGCTCGTGCGCTCCTACGTCCCACGGGGAAGACGCGGGGAATCGGGTAACCCGAGTTACCGATCTACCTAGCCACGTGCGCGAGGAAGCCTGGTTGGGCGAATCGCGCCCTCGAACCGACAGTGCTTGCTGCACTGCGTCTCGCTCTTCCCGGAAGAAGTCGATGCCACCCGATCCAAGTTGTAAACAACTTACTTGGTGCGCAGGAACGCGCCGGCGAAACGGCTACTCTCAATCCCGTTCTCTCTCTTTCTATCTCGCGAAGCTTCGACGAGTGCAAGTCGTCCCGGGCGGCTATCCGTCCTGGAGGTGAACAGACCCGTGTCCTCAGAACGGCTTGTTCTCCGGGAGCTGCCTCGACTCACCTCGTGCACTCTCGCTCTCGATCTCGTCGCACGTCTCGCCTCTCTTACGGCTTCCGCTCTTTCTTTCACGTGAATCACGACCGCTCGTCGATACGGCTCGTAACGGACTGCTCGAGACTCGGTGTCTCGCGGCCCTTCGCGACGTTGCGCGCAATCACGTGATTGCGCGGTTTTCGAGTATACGGGCTATTGTGCGTTTCGGAACACGCGCCCGTTATAAAGTGGTGAGAAAAAATCATTATTATATTTCTCAAATTTTGTTATTACTACCATATGGAAATGGTATATTAATCTACAAAATGCATTAAAATTTTATGCACACTTACAAACAAGTAATTTTGACATACGCACATGTTTGACTGTATGAAAAACAATATGTCAATGTCATTCTATATCAGTTGAGGATGTTAATAGTCGAATCTCAATTTAAAGAAATTTATTGTTACCATTATTAACTGAAAAATTGTTGTATGAAATTGAATGACAACAATATTAAATTTCATGCTATGTTGGAAGATATTTGTGTATGTAATATTGTTGTCGAAGCAGCACCACTTTCCATACAAAATAAAAATGTAATTATAATGTATACATTTTTATTATATAAATACAATTCGTAAATGGTTATTCATATAATGAAAATACAAATTATTGTTGGAAGATATTTGTGTAAATATATTTATAACCAGTAAATTTCAATAAAAAAATATAGTATTTTGCAATTTCACAAAAGTAAAAAAATCTTAATTTCATTTTTACAACTGTTAACCAAATATATTTTTAATAATTGATATATTTTATGTTTCATTTATAATTTATAGTTACTCAGACTATTATTATCCAGGGATGAATTTAGTCCTAATAGGTGTTATATTATTTTTCAATTCTCCTAGAATATATGGTTTCCTTACCATTTCAGCATGTGTCACATTTGTATTAATGCAAAAATTAATGCAAGTCCCTCTGGAAACTCAATAAAGTTCAATGACCAATTTGCTTCAGGCAGTCTATCAATACACATTTAATACACACAATATTGAATTAGTACTACCAAATTTTTTCTAATTAATTTATTGATAATATTTTTATTATAAAAACTTATTACATCAGTGTTTATGAGAAAATAGACTGAAGAAAAAGACTTATAAACACCTTATAAATGTTTGGTGGTATCTTTTCTAGTAATTTTCTTCTAATTCTAACTAATTTTCTTGAATATTGAAGGATCTTTTGTATATCGACTGTAATGTTTCACCTTCAATTTATCAAATTGGTTACATTAATTGGTTATATTGACATTCGCATCTTGTACATTAATCTACAAAATGCATTAAAATGTTAGGCACACTCACAATCAAGCAATTTTGACATACGCACATATTTGACTGCATGAAAAACAATAGAAATATGTCATTCTATATCAGTTGAGAATGTTAATAGTCTAATCTCAATTTAAAGAAATTTATTGTTACCATTACTAACTGAAAAAACATCAAGCGTGCAAGGTATTGCTTTGGAAGATGAGTTATTATTAGAAGGTGCTATAAAAGTGAATATTAATCTTACACAGTCTTTCGAAGAACAATCTGCGACGCTACTTTTCGTCGGAAAAATTCAATTAAATTAAATTAAAGGCCGACGGAGGTTCCGTCATAGCGACGTTGAAAATGGCTAGAATATCGCCGATTTGTATTTAATTGGGCGCCTGGCGATATTTAAATTAAAAAGAAATAATTACTTTACAAACAACTCGGCAACCCGGCAAATCCTCACCTCGACTCCTCGTCACAGAGGGAATCCCGACGGCTGACCACCTCGGAACCGGCGGCTTTTAGAGTAAATGGAAATATGAAATAACACTCACGAATTCAATAATCAACTTCACGTAATTTATTCAAACTTTTAAGAAAAAAGATATAACAACTCCGGCACCGACACAATATACAATCGCGACTCGCGACCGGCTCACACACACGTGCACACACTCACGCAACTCCGTCCGTCCGGCAAATATAAAAATATAAAATATAAATATTAGTAATTCGGCCGCCCGTCGGGCTAACCGTAAATATTACTCGCCTAATTACTCTTCTCAGCTCCAAGACAACTCCGCTCGACCCTACTCTACTCGACTACTACTCTAACTCAACTCGCAACAATAAAAATGGCTACTCTGCTCAAATACTCTACTCTACAAAAATCGACTGCCTCGTCGGACGATCGGGTAGCGAATCGACGAGACCGGCTTCTTCATCCGGCTCGCGGCGTGGCTTGATCCCCAAAATTAAGGATTTTCCTCCCCACCCTATCGCTCTCCTTCTCTAACTTACTCTACACCTTATCTACCGGCGTTGATTAGGGTGGTTGATTGCGTGATCGATACGCGTAGTCAGCCTTGATCTTATTTCCGTCAAGGCCGATTATCCAATAATAGTGGTTTACGTCACCACCAACCTGTTCATTATTGGGTCGATCACGCAACCAATCATTCCCGACACTCGGAAGGCGCGCATTACAAATAATGAATTACCATATCGGTAACCCATTCGGTGCTGCCGCCCCGTGCCTACCGGCTATATAATCCATACTAACTACTCCCGACACACTCATACATCAATTAGAATTTAATTTTAGCAACTATTTACAACTATATACATATTTTATAAACTATTAAAAATCGCCCAAACTCTACCGACGGATCTACGTATTTTTCTTCCATTAATTAACTACGCTATCTAACTAAATTAATTAATCTAATAATATTATATACGTGCGCTCGCTATATACAATAGTATACACCACTACATAGGTGTGCGCGCACCGTATATATCTATATATATGTATTTAATATGCCGCGGTATACCTTTGCACGCATACATTAGGTATACCGCGACTCCTACTCTACTCGCGCTACCCTCGCTCCGCGCGCTCCCACCCATGATCCCACTCACGGTCGCTCACTCGAGCATGTTCGCGCGCGCAACACTCTCGCTGCTCGAGTGATTCCCCCCTTCCCCGCGCACCACGCCTAGTGCCGCACGAGCGTCGCCGTCGGTGCCGCGTTCCCCGGTATACGGGTGTAAGGTGGGGGAGCACCCTGGCTCTCCCGACTACTAGTACGCAGTTCGGGCGTGCGCGCACCCATGCGCCATCTCAGCCGTCGTCGTCTGCTGAGCATGTGTGACGGTTGAGGTTAGGACGCCGCCTAACCTCCCGTCTTGTTGTCATCAGCAGCGGATACGCCAGGTATCGTGAGACGACCTGGGCTCGGTCCTTGGCTCACGATACCTCTCGGCCGTGGTCTGGGTCGTAGTCCGCGTACTACCGTCGGGTATCGGTCGCGTCGTTCGTCAGCTCTGACTCTAAAACATACCCATACCGTGGGTATCAGTGTTTATTTTAAAAGTGCATCGGTGCACTTCGGTCCGCCTGCGAGGGATTCGCTACCTGCGACGCGATCGCGAACTAACGTAACGTGAAAATAATGCATGCACATGACTTGTAAATACAAGCCATGTGCATGTACTTGTGCGTTGTACATTTTACAACGTCACAAACAGCCCCCTCCTAAACCGAAACACCCCCGGTTTCCTTCGGTTTACTACAACATCTTACTCTAACTACTTTTACTCATTAAACAAAAGTTATTCACCCTCAATTATATATCATATAATATAAAATAACTCATACAACTACTGCTATTCTCCTAACAACGATTCGTTCGCGATACTACTTCTTCCCTCGCACGGGCGTCGGACCGAATTGCACATTTTAATTTTATTTATTTATCACTAACCACCACTATTGTAAAATAAAAATAAATAATAAAAATAGTAAATAGAATAATTAATAAAAAAAAATTATATTATTATACCTATTCCCTCTCTCTTCCGGCGTATCTTCCTCTACTACCGACGGTTTTCTTCTTATCTACATCTTAATTCTATGCCTTAATCTACTATATACATCTTTCTTCTTCTTCACAACTACCGACGGTTTCTTCTTCTTCTCTTCTTCTTCTACTTAGGGCTCCCTGACGGGTAATTTTGCCGTAGGGCCGACCCTATTCTTCTACTCTACCACCGGCGGGGATTACTCTCCTGTCTTCCTTTGTGTCATACATCTGCGGGGTTGGATAAAACGTTTTAATTCGGTGACATGCGATTTTGCAATTTTCCGACTGTTTCCTTCACCACTACCCAACACATACACTGTAGGGGACAACACTTTTACGATATCGAACGGTCCTTCATATTTCGGCGCAAGTTTGGCGGAATATTTATTCGCGGCGTTAGATAACGTATGTACTCTTCTGAGTACTAAATCTCCTACGGAAAAACTAACATCTTTACGTCCCTTGTTATACTGTTTCTCCTGCTTGTCACGTGCTTGATCTATGTGTCGAGCTACCAAATCTCGCAGGGCATCTAAACGTTTCATTCTCTCCTCCCATACCTCCGGCGGAATTTTAACGACTGGTCTATGACCTTCTACCTCTCTCCTCAAGCTTTTCACTGGCTTAGGGTGTCTGCCGAAATTTAAAAAGGCAGGTGACACCTTAGTGGAGGATTGTACGGCGGTGTTCACGGCATGGCGAAACTCGTGCACGTGCACGTCCCAATTCCGATGGTCTCCACCGACAAATGCTGCTATCATCGCCTTCAGAGTTCTATTACTTCTCTCGACCGGATTAGCCTGGGGAAAATACGGAGGTGTCGTGACGTGCTTAACCCCGTACTCCGCCAAAGTAGCTTTCAACAACTTGTTGTCGAATTCTCGACCATTGTCTGAGAGAAAGTAATCTGGCGTCTCCCAACGGAATAACACCAATTCCTCGAACGCCCTCGCAACCGACTTTCCGTCTGCTGATCGCAGAGGTTTCACCTCAATCCACCTGGTGAAGAGATCCTGGAATACCACCAAGTATCGACACTGGCTCTTGCTTGGTGGAAATTCCATGAGATCAGCGGCCACTACTGCCCACGGTCTCTCTACAAACCGGCTTCCCATTAATCCGACGGGTCCTGTCTGCGATACCTTGTATTGCTGGCAGGTCTGGCAACTACGTACGAAGTCGTGGGTGTCATACCACATGCCCTTCCAATAATAGTCTCTGGCCAGTTTGTCGTACGTCTTCTCGATCCCTAAGTGCCCAGCAGACATGACACAGTGCGACTCTTGTAACACTTGTTGACGATGGTCTGCTGGCACCACTAGCCTCCAACCTTCTTCCGGCGTAGTTATTGGATCGAGTAATGGGTCGTATCTATGGCGATACAATAGGCCGTTCTCTACCTTCCAACCGTTGAATTTAGCTGGACGTTCTGGCACTTCTTTCAGCATCTTAAGATACCATTGGTCCGCTATCTCTTCAAACGCGGCTACATCTTCCTCTTCCGACGGAAACATCCTGAACAAGGCGTCTGGGACGTGGTTCATAGCCCCCTTCCTATGTACCACCTTGAAGTCCCATTGCTGCATCTCCAAGGCCCATCTGGCAAGACGGCCAGTTGGGTCCTTGAGATTCTGCAGCCATCGAAGGGCACTATGGTCAGTAATGACCGTAAAGGTATAACCTTCGATGTACGGATGCAACTACTTAATCGCCCACAACATGGCGAGACACTCCTTCTCCGACGTCGTATAATTCTTCTCAGCCGGCGTCAGCACTCGGCTGATATATACGATCGGATGCTCTCCATCATCCTTCTCCTGCGTGAGGACGGCTCCCAAGGCGAAATTACTGGCGTCGCACTGAATAGTAAACGGCTTACTAAAATCCGGCCTTGCGAGCACTGGCGCCTGGGTTAAAGCTTTCTTCAGAGCGTCGAAAGCCTCTTGTTGCTCATCTCCCCACGTCCACTCTTGGCTTTTACGGAGAAGTTTTACCAGCGGTACTTTCAGCTCAGAGTCCTTTTCAATGAACCTGGCGTACCACCCGACCATTCCTAGGAACCGGCGCAATTCTCTGACATTGCGGGGCTCTGGGTATTCTACTACCGGCGAAACTTTCTCTGGATCAGGACGCAACCCTTGGCTGTCCAGTATAAAGCCTAAATACGTTACACTGGAACAGCAAAACTCGCACTTATCTCGGTTAACCATTAAACCAGCATCCACGAGCTTTCTCAATACTAACTCCAGCCACTTCAAATGTTCGTCAAAATCCTCTGTTACTATAATTATATCATCTAGGTAACAGAAGATATACGGCTTGTACTCTGGCCCGAATAACGCATCCACTAGACGCTGGAACGTTTTCGGCGCATTTGTAAGGCCGAACGGCATCCTTTTAAACTGATATTGCCCTGATCCTGGCACGGCAAAGGCGGTATACTTCCGGCTGGTTGCTTCCATCATTATTTGAAAATACGCCTGCTTCAGGTCGATTTTCGTAATGCACTTTGCCCGTCTCATCTTATCAAGGATGGAATCCATTGTAGCCATTGAATATCCGTCCTTTTTCGTAACCTTATTGAGATCACGGTAGTCGATGCAGAACCGTATCGATCCATCAGGTTTCCTAACCATCACCGGCGCACTGCTCCAATCACTGGCTGACCTCTCAATAATATCATTCCGCAACATCTTATTTACTTCGTCTCGCGCAATCTCCAACATCCTCGGCGACAACCGGCGAACCTTATGCATTATAGGTGATGCATCTCCGACATCAATGTGATGTTCGGTTAGGTCAGTTGCGCCGAAAGTATCCGACGGTTCCGGCAATATGCCTTCTACGAGAAGCCTAACACGCTCTCGTTGGTCATCTCGTAACTCCTGGATGCCAGCGCATTCAGCATATATCGTCGCTTCTCCGTCTTCCGCCGTGGCGGCGAAGGTTCTCCATTTCCCTTCTCGTGCTCGCCACTCTCCTCTACCTAGGCGGGTATCTACGTCGAAAATCCGGCAGAAATCCATGCCTAGTATGACATCATGGTCTAGGACATTCATGGCTTTGAGCGGAATTATTTCGGCGTATCCGTCTATTTCCAAACTAATGTTTAGGATTCCTATTACCCGGCAAACATCTCCTGTGACGCTTTTAATTGCCGTCTCACATGGTTCCAACCGGCTTCTGAATCTCTCCGTTACTTTAGGTCCAGCGAGCGAAATCATAGCTCCTGGATCAAACAGAGCACTGTAACTCTCTCCTCCGAGATTCAGTTCTAGGAAATTCCTATTATCTGCCGACGTAGCTGCTACATTCTCGTCTTCTCGACAGACTTCTTGCTTCTCCTCACCCTTCGGCGGCGGAATACATAATTCCGTCCGCGTTCTCTTGGGAATCGCTCCCGTATTTCTTGGATTCGGCGTCGGAATACAATCTACCTCCTTCTCTACCGGCAAGTCAAGCGGCGAGGGGGCTGAGAGCATCTCTACGGCGCGTTGCACTATGTGTAGCCTCGAGAATTCTCGTTCTTCTTCGAGATCCTCATTGGGCTGTACTGGCGTGGCGACTTCACTCTCCTTTTGCCTCACCCTTTCACGAAACGTTTGTAGACTTTTCCGCGAATATTCCGCTTCATCTAGCGAATAATCAACGGCTTCCGGCTGGAGAAAACATAAACCTCGTTTCTTCAACCGCTTCATGTCTACCTCCGGCGTAACGTGATTCTCGGCTTGCCTCTCTTCACCACCTACGGCATTCTCCTGCTTCTCCACCGGCGGATTATAATTAACCTTTCCGTCGAGATTTAAGGAGTGTTGCTGGGGGATCAGCGGACTTACTGTCCCCCAGCCAACAAGTTTCCCAACTTGACGCGTATTTCGGCACAGTCAGGACAATTGCGGAAAACCGCTCCTGGTTTACCGCACATCTGACACGACTCTTGCGATCTGTGTGACGGCGACTGCGATCTGAACACCTTCTCTGGGCATTGCGCCGCTCGATGTCCCGTCTTGGCACACAGAAAACACTTGGCGTTCGGGCATTCCGCTGCTCGATGCCCTACCATCTGGCAGTTAAAGCAGGGACCATAAAATTCCCGACGACCTGGCGACTTCGACTGGAAAGTTGCATTGCTCGGTTCCCTCGGCGGTGCAACCTTCTGCTGACGGGCGTACGGCTTACTCTCCCACTTGGCAGCAGAATTCGTCGATCTAGTCGGCAAACCTCGATTTGCAACTGCGGCGTAAGTCGGCTTTTGAGCTAATTGCACTTCCGCAGCCACGCTCGACAAAACGTCCTTCTTCTGACGTTTAGACTTCTCAGCTACCTCCTTTGTAACTGCTTGCTTCGCCTTTTTGCTTACAGCAACCTTCCTCTCGCCTTTCACTTCGGCGGCTTCCTCCACATCTACATCCGACAGCGCGGCGACCTTTTGCTTTGTCGATCGTCCCTTGTATGCTGCTCCAGGGATTCTCGACTTCTCAACCGGCGGTGGCGGGGTATACCGGCTGTTCAACTCCTGCTGGCGTTCCCACTTCCGCCCATAGTACTCCAGGTCTTTGAAATCTTCTACGAGCTTGCTTGCCATCGCAGTCCTATATTCCGGCAGAAGATTTCGGTACGCTGTCTCTACTAACACTTTCTCCGACGGTGGTTTCTTAAAGTGTCCGACGATTATTCGCAGGTTAGAGAGATATCGCGTAATCTTTTTTCCCTTTCCTTGCGTTCGTCGGCGCAACTCGTCCAGCAAATCCTCGTGGTCGAATTCACCTATAAATTGGTGTCGGAACTGACGCCGAAAATCGCGCCACGATGCTATTTGCGTTTTCGTTGATCTAAACCACCGGCTGGCGTCCTTGCTCAATATGCACGGCAATGCACCTAGCAATTGTGCATCTGTCAAACCAGCGCTCTTCCTACAATCATCCAACTGACTGAGGAACTCGTCGGGCATCTCTCTCTCATCACCAGCAAACCTCAGCCCCCAACTCTTTAGCACTTTCATGCTTCGAAGACTCTCGTCTGGTTTCAGACTGATTGGGCTGGACGACTTCTCTTTCCGAGACCGCACGCGCGTGAACCCTTCATCGGAATCATTCTCCGATTCGCTGGAATTAATCCGCGCGAGCTTTCGTCTCTTTGAGCCACTGCTCACTACACTACCGGCGGAAGCATTCTGCTTATGACTGTCCTCATGGCAATCCGGCAAATCGCTGATTCCAAGTCTTTCAAATCAATCGGTTTGATCGCCGTACTGCATCTCGTAGAGTTCACCATACTCTTTGGCTGTTTATTCTTCGACTGCGCAGTCTTCTTTGCCGGTTTTGTGCTCTTCCTCCTTTTTGGATTCGCTCCCTCCGCACTAGAGTTACCAGACTCAGTATCGGATCGGCCTGACGGTATGAATGATAATTACAGATTAGATTATATTATATTATACATTGCAATTTAATTAAATTTTAAATTTATAAAGTTAAAAAAAAATATAAAAAATAAATATGAAATTAGTATAATTTCGACCGAGGGAGCGTTAACGATCGAGGAATTGTTGCTAGTTATTCAGTAAACCTATTGCTGTCAGAAGTAGTCGTACCTAAAATCTGCTGAATATGTGCAGCAAACACTCTTCCTTGTCCCTTGCAGCTATATGCATTTGCATCCCCTACGAGATTAGAATGGAAACATCTCGAACAGCTTTGCTATCGGATTTTACTTCCGGTATCTTTATTAAAAATTATTTGTTCAGACGAAACTTGCAGAAATATGTTTATTTGATCAATTGGTGCATTATAACTCGCAAACTTGCTTTCTGTTATCAAATACACAACAGTAAATACATCATCAACATATTTTGTATAAAACATCATAAAAATGATAATTTAAACCACGATTAGCAATATTATTTTATTGAAAATGTTGTACTTTGTACAAATAAAGCGTTTGTTACATTTGATTCGCATAATCGATGTTGTTTCTAAAATTCCGCATTGATAGTTGATGTTATGTATTACCGACACATTTATTATTATATTACCCACATTTCGTAATAGTTTTAATCGCTAATTGAGTGCTACGAGAAGCATTTGCGAAAGTATGGGTCTATTTAAACCATAGCCTTTTGCTTGGATATACTGTTTTAAAGGCAATGTCGGAATCCTCTATAGTAGTTTGAAGTATATTATTGAAACGCTACGGAACACCGAAACGTTGACGCGCCCTAGGGGAAATCCCAGGGAGCGCTCGGGACGCTGGGGAGCGCGACTACCAAAGCGCTCCCTGTAGGTAATGCTGGCGTGCGTATGACGCTGGCGTAGCGCTGGTAAAAGTCTAGCGCATTGTTTCTGCCAGGCGCAAAGGTTATGCCGTGGTTACGCCTGGCGTAAAGTTTACGCCTGGTACATAGTTTATGCCCGGCGCAAACTTTTCGCCTGGCGATAAGTTCTTTACGGAAAAAGTAGGGGGGGGGGGTAAAAGGAGTGTAGATACGCATACGAGTGGACGGTGATTGGATAAAGTAGTAAGTAGGCGTAACCGTCGTCATCGCTGATGCGTATACACTGTATAAACGCATCAATAATCTATGTTTATTTAAGGGATAATTATAAATATAAACGATCTAGTCGACTTAAGTAATATATGATGTGAACACATTTAATTTGTTTTATAGCTTGAAACTGTACTAGATTCTATGAAATCAACAGTATACATTTCCGTTATGCTCAAAATTTTTTTATAACTTGAGATGACTCATTGAGATGTTTCTCATTTTCTGACACTTAAAGCAAGTTGATTGCTTACTGAAAAACAGTGTTCGAGTCTAGATTTTAAAAACAGCTAAGTATCAACATTGCTAAGTATCAATGATCGACGCCTAGTTTATTGTCACAAATGCGATGAAGTATATCCCCATCTGATAACAGCAGTACTCCCACTGTGAACGCACTGTAAGATTTACTTAACATCTCCGAAGCACAATAATTTTTATATTTTTGTAAATAAATTGTCTAAAAGTTTATAATTATTCGGAATTTAAATTGTTGATGTTTGTTAAAAACTCATTTAATTCAGCACATTTAAGGAGATTATCAGTTAATTAATTAACACTTTTAGCGGCTGCACAAGACTCAGAATCACTTACAAAGAGAGGTCACACCCTCTGGAAAACGGATCCTTATCAAACTCTAGGATATAATTTCTACTATAAAATCATGCAGAAAGCCGGAGTTTTAGCGTCCAATGGCCATTTTTACGATAGATATGCAAAGAATGAAAAATCTCGCCGAAAAAACCGTTGAGTTTGAATGCTTATAACTCAGAAACAATTAAACATGTACGTATAAACTAAATTTTGAAAGAAAGCTGAGATCGAGTAGATACGTTTTAAAAAAAAGGAAGCTCAAATATTTTAATATGGTCAAAAGTTATGGGACAAATAAGAATTAGACGAAATTTTGGGCTAAAAAAATCATTAAATTGTAGCTTTCAATTTTCGATAAAATTTTGGCTAATTCTTATTTCTCCCATAACTTTTGACCATATTAAAATATTTGAGCTTCCTTTTTTTTAAAACGTATCTACTTGATCTCAGCTTTCTTTCAAAATTTAGTTTATACGTACATCTTTAATTGTTTCTGAGTTATAAGCATTCAAACTCAATGGTTTTTTCGGCGAGATTTTTCATTATTTGCTTATATTTATCGTAAAAATGGGCATTGGGCACTAAAACTCCGGCTTTCTACATGATTTTATAGTAGAAATTATATCCTAGAGTTTGGTAAGGATCCGTTTTCCAGAGGGTGTGACCTTTCCTTGTTAGTAATAAAAAATTTTGTAAAATTCACACGTGATATTCAAAGGAAGTAGAAGAGCGTTTCAGAGAGATTTTTTTAGAAAAGTAAATCCATTATTTCTAAAAAATAAACAAAGATTCCAATTTATTAGTTTTACATCTCCTTAAGCACATTTAATATAATTTTCTAATATGAAATAATTAATTACGATTAAATCTGCGACTACTCTAAGACCATTACTTATCCTTTCTTTAAATTACTGTTTCAGATGGCATAATTACTTTAAGCAGAAACTCAGTCACCGATTTGGAAAGAGCTAAGGAAAGAGTCATCACGACAACAATAAAAGAAAAAACTGCATTACGAAATTATGTAATTCAATCCACCTGGAATGATCTCCTGAAATATCCCCAATGGCCGACAGAGAAATTTTTAAACGAATTATCTGGATTTGAAACTAATGAATTGGAAATATTTGCGCAAGGTAAACTCATATTTTTGAATTAAAGATTCAATTATAATTTTTTTATCCTAATCATCTAAAGTACAATTTTTGACCTATATGAAGAGTGTAAAACTGCATTATTTTCCCTTGATTATTATTTTTCCGTAGAATACTTCTTTTCTTTAAACACTTATGTTAGCCTTTTCCTTTAAATACGAAATTAAATTTATTATATTAAATATCTTACAAAACGTCTTACAGTATTGAAAATACTTACAGTATTCACACGCTGTTTTACCCATAATATTAGTAAAAATTAAATATTTTAATTAAAAAAGTAATTCATGGTAACGAGGAATATTTTAATGTATATAAATTAAAATATTGTCTTTGTGAACATTTTTAAATTATGTTTAGAAAACTTGACAAAATGAAATCATCAGACTCCTTGGTTCAGCGAAGTACCCAAAAACAGTGTTCATACTCATTTGCGTAAGGTTTATTTTTGAATTTTCATTGCATTGAGCTGAAATTTTGCGGCAAGATTCTTAAAATTAATTATCAAAAATTAAATGAAACAGAATTATAAAAATATGAATTTATTATTATTAAATAAATACAAATTCATATTTTTATACAAATTTTTTTTATTTTTTAAATTTTTCACTAAAGTATTGATATAAACAAAGTTGAGAAGTTTTTGTATTATTTGTGATCCACTTACTTTGTAAAAGTTAATTTAATGAAGTTTTCCTCAAAATTTCAACCCTATGCAATAAAAACTCAAAAATAAACCTTACACTAACAAGGGAAGTACATGACCTCCGGGAACCGGATCTCATCCTAACTTTGGTACGTTTTTTATAATATAAAAATATGAAGAAAGCCAAGTTATCTCTTGCCAATGGCCACTTTTACGGAAGTTATTCGACATTCAATAATAATAGCAGTAAAAATTACTTCCAATTCGGTCGCTTATAACTCGGAAACAAATAAAGATAAACAATCAAATCGAAAACCAAAAAAAAGTTGAGTTCCAGTAGATATGGTTTAAAAAAAAAGAAGCTCAAATTGCATAATTTGAAGCAAAGTTATGAAGAAAATAAAAAATTGAAGAAATTTTAACCAAAATTTAATATGAAAAATTTATTGTTTCTTTTGGCCTAATAATCTTCAATTTCTTATTTTCTTCATAACTTTGCTTTAAATTAAGCAATTTAAGCTTCTTTTTTTTCTAACCATATCTACTTGAACTCAACTTTCTTCTGGTTTTTGGTTCGATTGTTTATCTTTATTTGTTTCCGAGTTATAAGCGATCGAATTGGAAGTAATTTTTACTGCTATTATTATTGGATGTCGAATAACTTCCGTAAAAGTGGCCATTGGCAAGAGATAACTTGGCTTTCTTCATATTTTTATATTATAAAAGACATACCAAAGTTAGAATGAGATCCGTTTCCCGGAGGTCATGTACTTCCCTTGTAAGTGAATAGGAACATTCATTTTGAGTCCTTCCCTGAATCAAGCATTCTGATGGTCCTATTTTATCAATTTTTCTAACTAAAATTTCAAAATATCCATGAAAACCTTAATTTACTATAATTTATGCATATTAACATTTACTCTGTTACTATAAATTAAACTTTTATTTGAAATTTTTAACTTGAATGAATTTTATAGGCGAAACAGGATCTGGCACACTTAAGCATACATATTTAATAAATATAGTTCGCACAGCTGTTTCAAATTAATTGATAAAAATAATATCACTATAAATAAATTGTATCGATTATTGTCACTACTATTTCTGATATCACTTAAAAAAATGGATTAAGATTTTGCAGAATTATATATTTAGAACTGACACTTGATAAACTTTTAAACATATAGAGTATGCACTTCAAGTAGTTGTGCAAAAATGGGAAATAACTAATTATGTATGTAATGAATGGTTTGTTTATTTATCTAAATAAAAGCTTATTTATTATAGTTTTACTCAGGAGGAAATTGCTGTGGAACTCCTTACTATAAATTAATTTTACAATTTATTTTTACACAAAATAAATTATTTCTACGCAAATTATAATATAATTTAAGATAAAATTATAAGTAATTTGAAAAGTATCTCGTTGCACTCCTAATACGTAATCTCCAGACAATAAAGGGAATATTTGCAAGGAGAGGACAAACTTTGTAATTTGTATAATTCCGATTGTTTTAACAATGACGATTTAAACCCTTGCAACTCTGTTCATTGTGTATTAGGGAACAAGCTATGTAGGTTTTTCGGAAAGTGGAAGATAAAAAGGTGTTTACACAAATTTAACTGCAGTTCTATACTATACCTTTAATAATCATCTAAAGAAAACAATATACGTAGAACGTTTTATTTGAATTTTGGTTTGTACAAAACGATGCAACCGTTCATAAGTTGAGTAGCGATAAAAAAATTTAAAGTTAGTGAAAATGTAAAGAAAAGTCGGTGTAAAAAATTCATTAAACATAAACAACATTTTTAATTATTTTTCCTCTAGATTTTTCGAAAAAATCTACAATTCTTGATTCTTAAACGCATTGAACAGAAAGCCGAGATATGTTTCCTACAGTTTTAAAAAGATAATAAATCTATTATTCAAACTTCTCTTTAACAGATAGATGTAAAAGTGACTGAAAAATTAAGTATATACCAGTGTCAAAAGCAATATGAATTAATTCTATCTAAATAATTTATAAATTAAACTTATAAAATACAATAAATTCTTGCAAGCATATAAATGCAATTAATTTAAAAAATTTACTCACAAGGAGAGTGTTTCAGTAAACGAAGCTTATCCAAATTTCGGGATTTATTTTCTACTATGAACATACAAACAAATGAAAGAAATTTTGGAACAAAAAATCAAAAAATCTTTACTACAAAAGTTATGGTTAAAATTGCATCAATTCCTTAAAAAAATTAACAGATTTGAGATTTTCTTTAAATCGTATCAACTTGATCTCAGCTTTCTAGTGGTTTTTGGTTTGAGTATCTATCTCCATTTATTTCTGAGTTATGAGCAATTAAACTGAAAGTCTTTCTTTTGGCAAAATTTGATATAATTTCCGGTTTTCTTCATATTTGCATAGCAGAAATTAAATCTTAGAATTTGGATAAGATCCGTTTCCTGCATTTGAGACACTCTCCTTGTCAGTTCTCATGTTGCACAAAATTCTGCACAACTTTGACTTTATCAGCTTTGTCCATGTTAGCGATTCTTTTGTAATTTATTAATTTTTTACAACTAAAACAATACTTTAAAATTAAAATTACACTCAAAACCTTTTTGGTGAAATTTTTACAAAGATACTCTACCTCACAAAAAGTTTATGATATATTTTATTTTAATAGAAGATGAACCAGAATCATTGGAACCAGAACCTGTCGATTCGGACGATGATGTTGAAGACGAAGAAATGGATTTCGAAAACTTCAATTACGAGAAATATATAAATATTTCTTGCAGTATTTGATAAATTATTTTTTCTAATACATGCACGAATTTTGCGTTCTTACGCTCGGCGGGTGCAAAAGAGCTCTATAAAAAATTGACCGTTCATGTACACGAATCAACAAAAGTGTAACTTCCGCAGGGGAAACAAAAGGACTCTATAGAAAAAAATATATAATACATATTTATTTACATACGTTCATACGTATACATCAATAAAATTGAATTTGGGGGCGATTCAAAATGAAATTATTAGGGCAATAATTATATAGTTTATCGCTTTTTAAACCCCCTAAAACGCGAACATTCGTGCACTTGTGACATAAAATATGGTGTGCACCAAGGGCTAAGTGGGCCTTTTTACCTCGTTTGTTTTCAGTACTCGGCTTCGGTATGCAACACACTCGGCTGTTAAAAAACCCACTTTACGCCCTTGGCATACATTACACTATTTCACTCAAATCATCCGAGAAATCTAGTTTATTAACTACAAATGTAGGAGTAAAATTGTATTTTTCACCCTAATCATCCAAAAAGTCTACTTTATTGACCTCAGCGGAGTAACAAAAGTTAAATTTTATTCCTCCGGGGAGTGAAAGTTACTTCTGCTCCTCGCACTCATTTTTTACTCACCGCATTAACTTATTTAAAAAGAAATACTTTTTATCACAATAATTAATTATTTGATAAAATATACCATAAATAATGTACTAACTACTAATTTTATATGCACTTCGCTATAGCTCTGGCAGTAACTTTCATTCCGGTAATAAATGCATACTTTACTCTTTCGGTGCATAAATAACTATTAATCCGTATTAAGCAGATGTCGGATTCGAATTGTAGGGATCTACACCTTTCTACCTAAAAATTATATCTAAAATATTGAATTAAAAATCTGAAAAAATTTATAAAAATAGTTTAAAATATAAGGAAGAGCCTGAAGGATTGATTTTTTAAGGGGGTATTACACTTAACACTGGAAAAATGAATTTTGACTTCAAAAATTGTTATAAATAATTATTTTTTGTTATTTAAGTTATATTTACTTGAAACTATAAAAGCTGAAAGATTTTGACCCACATGAATTCCAATTTCATGCTACCATCCTCCGTATACTGTAAAAATGCATTTTGAGTTTTGCCGTAAGGTACACTTTTGACCGATGAACCAATTTTGATCTATTCGCTCTCTTTTTGTAGCTAAAACATGTCATTCTGGGCTGAAGCTATTTAGAATGTAATATTTCTAAATCCTTAAATGTTATTAAAAAAATGTCAAAATTTTTGAAAAATTTGAATTTTTTTTAATTTTTATTATTTTTTTAATCTAAAATTCATTTTTCCAATTTTAAGTGTAATACCCCCTTAAGAAAAAATAATTTTTTAATCATAATTGAATAAACCAGTTTTGGTCGGTAATTATTAGTCAAAAAGGACATAATTTTTCAATACTCAAACATCGTCATTGAATTATCGATTTAAAAATTTGGAAAAATTTGAGTATATTGTCTAAATCATGCCTGAGGGTCTGATGGAAGAGGTTTTTAAAAATTCATTCTCTTGTTTATACTTCCGCCGGTTGCTTTTTGAATCCGAAATTTATCTTTTAGTCCCCGTATTCACGTTGCAGTTAATAAAAAATATATAACTAACACATTTTCAATTTAAACTTAAAATTTTGTATATGCTCTCAAACTGAAGTATAGAAGAAAGCTGAGATCAAGTAAATTGGATTTCAAAAAAAGAAGCTCAAATATCTTGATCTGGTCAAAAGTTATAAAAGAAATAAGTATTTAACTTAGATTTAAGTATTTATTTTAGGGACGTGCGATGGTTCGATCGGTAGAGCGTTCGGCTCGTAACCCGGAGATCCCGGGTTCGCGCCCAGTCTCTGCCGATTGACACGAGCACCACTGGGGAAATGTATTTTTCAACAAGTGCTTTCATAACAAAAGACATTGCACATGCCCCCGTCGCTAATTGGCACCGATTGGGAACATAAAAAAAGCGACGTTTAATTATAAAAAAAAGTATTTAACGAGTTTATTGATTTTTAGGCCAAATTATCTTCTTATCCCTCTCTTTTTTAACTTTTGACCAGAACTGGGCAAGTATTCGTCTGCAACTTTACGTCAAATACTTTTAAAAATGAAATAAAAATAGGTCTAAAACAAAAAAAGTGATATCTACGAAATTAATACTTTTAATCCGAATACTGGTATTTGACCAAAATATTCGACGGATACTTTTCATCCAATACTTTAATTTTATTTCTCTTTCTAATGGAACAAATCTTTTTTCAATTGCGCGAATCAAACTTTTAAACATTTATTTTAATTGAAAAGAAGAAATAAAATAAAAGTATTCGATTAAAAGTATTTCTCGAAACCTTTGGTTGAATACTTTGTCAAATTGTTTCAAATATCATAAATATCGTTTATATTTCAAATTTTTTGTTCTATCGCAATTTTTATTTATTTCTTAAAAGTATTCGACGTAAATTTGCAGTCGAATACTTGCTCAGCTCCGCTTTTGACTAAATCAAGATATTTTAGTTTCTTCTTTTTATCCAATCGACTCGACCTCAGTTTTCTTCTGGACTTGAGTTTGAGTACATATCTCTATTTGTTTCACAGTTATAAGCAAGCAAAGAAAAAAGGGCGTTGGCGTCCCTATAATCTATATATCTATCTTCCGATTTCTTCATATTTTGATACAGTCTACTTTCGATTTAGGCGTTATTCCCCTTTCCATAAAACGCAAACATTTGTACGTTATTTGTCACAAATATATGATATGCGCCAAAGATTAAAGGGGTTTTTGCCTCGTGTGTTTTCCACACTCGACTTCGACTCGTGCTAATTCACCTGTACCTCGTACTGTAGAACTACACCTATGTAGTTTTAGTTTTTTTATTAGAAGTTAGTCCTCTATCTTACATTCCTTGAAAAGCTATAATTAAATTTATGAATTGTTTTTTGCAGATGAAAGTTGTAAACCCAAAACTAAATGTTGACCCACAAACTTCACAAGCTGATTCTTCATCAACTGGTAAAATATTGTCCAATGCCGTTGACAATGCTAAGACTATGAAAGAAGAAAAAGTAGTTATTCAATGCAACCATAAAAGAGGCAAAAAAGATAGTATCGTTAAAACAACGAGTATCAAAAAACAAAAAAATGAAAAGTCTCAAAGACCACAACGATTAATTAAAAAGAAAATAGCAGTGCTTATGAGTATTCTTAAATGTAGTTTAAAAAATGTACATAGAATTGTTATTGTATAAATAATTTTTATTAAACTTCGCACGTTTCGCTTTTGTGTTTTATGTATTACAACCATTGTATTAATACCCATTCATAAAATTGAGTAGCTATACTCTTAAATTTTTAGTTAAAGTTAACTGTTGGCAAAATAATATTTTTGTAACACATGCACGAAAATCGCGTTTTTGCGCCCTAAAAATAGGGTCTAAAGTAGTCCTTTCTCGGCCAGCGGATGTAAAAGGTCTCCATAAAAAAAATCGCTCGCTGTTCATAAAAAAAACGCCAGCTCCGGCCGTTTGCGGGCGATTTTTTATGATTCGCGGGCATTTTTTTATAGAGCCCTTCTGCGTCCCCTACGAAGATTCATATGCTTTTGTATTGGTACGTGAACACATGCACACATACACACACGCTTACATATACATATATACACATACACACACACACACACACACACATATATATATATATGGGATATTCCACACGAAGTGGTCCGATCAAAATTTTAAAATGCTCCGAATTTTAGGTACACATTGCAAATGTTTTTCAGAATACAGAAAAAAATTTTTAGGTACTGGAATCTATTTACTCAAAAGTTATTCTAACCTCAAAAAGTGGATTTTTCCAAGTTTTTTTCAACACCAGCTGGGTTTACCACTATTTAACTCGAAATCTATCAACTTTTACTATAGAACATTATATGTAACATTCGTTGCTAATTGTGTCTGGAATTTATTCTTCTGGATTAGAATTTCTAATTCCAAGGTGAACGTTATATAAACTACATGTCAATATTCAACTCAAAAAAAGTGCAAGTTCGCCAAAATTGATTTTTTTATCCAAAAGTCTAAAAGAAAGCTTGGAGCAATACCTTTCAAATGGTCTGTAGCATTTTTATGGCCTTCAATTCTGTAAAAAGTTATGATAATTTAAAGATAGAGAAAAAATTCACAAAAATTAACATGGTAATTCCCATTCAAATTTTTTAAAAAATTTCGTGTTTTTTTAAATTATCATAACTTTTTACAGAATTGGAGGCCATAAAAATGCTACAGACCATTTAAAAAGGTATTGCTCCAAGCTTTCTTTTAGACTTTTGAATAAAAAAATCAATTGTGGCACACTTGCACTTTTTTCAAGTTGAATATTGACATGTAGTTTATATAATATTCACCTTGAAATTAGAAATTCTAACCTAGAAGAATAAATTCCAGACACAATTAGCAAAGAATGTTACATATAATGTTCTATAGTAAAAGTTGATAGATTTCGAGTTAAATAGTGGTAAACCCAGCTGGTGTTGAAAAAAACTTGGAAAAATCCACTTTTTGAGGTTAGAATAACTTTTGAGTAAATAGATTCCAGTACCTAAAAATTTTTTTCTGTATTCTGAAAAACATTTGCAATGTGTACCTAAAATTCGGAGCATTTTAAAATTTTGATCGGACCACTTCGTGTGGAATATCCCATATATATACATATGCGCATATATATGTGTGTATATGTATGTGTGTGTGCGTATAAAATTGAATTTGGGGTGATTGAAAATAAATTTTAGAGTTAACAAAAATTGTATAGATGACTGAATTTGAAAGCTCTTTAAACGCGAACATTCTTGCACTTGTCACAAAAAATATGGTGTGCACCAAGGGCTAAGTGGGATTTTTGACCTCGTGTGTTTCTCGTAGTTGGCTTCGGTGAGCAACGCACTCGCGCATTCTAAAAAGACCCGCTTTATGCCCTTGGCACACAATATACTATTAAATATTCACATTTATTATTTTTAATATTAAAAGTTTCATTTACCCTTTTATTCGTCACTTCAAATACCTTTTATCATATCTACATCATCTTTTATATTTTATTAAATTCATTTTTGGTGAAATCTTTTTAATTCAAATGTTAATTTGGCTGACGTTGTGTTAAATTATGCTTTATATGATTATCTATAGATTGTTGGTATGTTGGCCGAATTTGAAAATTTTACATATTTTTTTTAATAAAACAAAAAATTGTAATGTCGGTACTATGGCTTCCCCTTAACGACATTTTACACTCTACATTATGTATTTCTGATTTTTGGTATTTATTCATTATTGTTATTGTGATCGCGTAATCGCTCTGATTATTTTATAAAAGGAAAGAAAATTAATACAGATAAAGAGGATATTAAAGAAAGTATGAATGTAAAAGAATAAAGTAAAAAACTACATCTACAAAAATTTATAAAATCCATATTCCTACATTTTGCATAAAGTAATGTGTTATATGATATACACTCATTAGGTGTGAGAAGTAGTATATAGTTAAGTGACTGAGAACATACTATCGCAAAACTAATAAATCTTTAAAACAATTAAAGTAAAAATAGTAACCCATAATAATATATTCTATTATTTTTTTTTTTGTTAAAATAATGTAAAAGCGTATACACACACACATACACACATTTATATATCTATGCAATTTTCCATACGGAAATTGTAATTTCGAATGGTAATCATTGTTATCCCGTTTGTTTTTTAAACTGTTCTTTCTTTTAAAAAATGTCTTATTTCAAAGGTAGAAACAATGAGAGAAATGTTATATTTGCTTCAATTAAACATGGTACGTGTCATTAAGTGGTAATGAAAATCAATACATTACAATCGATAAATCTTTGAAACGAGTAAAATACGACATCTACTTAAATAAAAAATAATTAATAATGCTCTTTTTTATCGACCACAATCTCCGCGAGCTTTCCCCACTTCTTCATTAAAAAAAAAGTAAAACGATTTCTGATTGGTGGGCCAAAATTAAGATTCTCGCTTCTTATTGGCGGGCCATTTGACGCGTGGGCCATTTGACACGGATCCTATTTTAGTATACACTTATTCTATAGGATCGCATTTTTCTTGTACCATTCAATACTAAACTCAATTATCTGAATAAAGATTTCATACTTTGTTTCAGCAATACAATTTTTGGATTGCAAAGAATATCTTTTAATGATGTAAATATACAATCATTTATAACACAGCCCAACAAAAAAGATCAAAACCCACCGACCGGACTATGTACACTTTATGTTTTTGAGGTTGCTGAATCTAATTCCATGGTCTGTTTAAACCCAGCACCTTGGGGTCAAGTTCATAGCAAGATTAAATTTACAAAATTGACGGCAACTGCGTTTGAGCAGTATATGCATATGTTTGTGGGGACGTTAATTTGATAAAACAAGAAATAATTTTCAAACCATATTTTGAAGAAATGAATAATGATGATGATAAAGTTGTGTATTGTAAAGATATAAAAGGTTTCATGAATGTAATTAAGCCTAATGCGAATAAAGACGAAGAATGGAGGTTGTTTAGAGATTCATCAAACAGAAGTTTAAAAGCTGTATTACTACATAATAGCAACCATGCAATAACTTACCTGAGATCTTGCAATCAAGGGTAGATATATCTAAATAAGAAGACGAATTAATCTTGGAAGTGACCACCGAGGTCAGATTACCATTCAAAGTTCGGAAAAAAGACTTATTCGAGTATAACCTCTAAAACCCAATAACCTCATAAATCCCGCACATAGTACCTTATTTTGACGTAAAATTTCCCGTTTCCCTTTCAGAATCCGGAGTCAAAAGTAGGGGTTCACGTGCAAAAAATGGACTTGACCTTGAAATGACCTTGAAGATGATCATCAAAGATAATATGCCACTTGGCATCGAAAAGCCTCATTTTATTAGGAATTTTCAGTATTTTTAATTTCGAAAAAGGTTTTTCGTAATTAATTTATTTAAAATAATGTTTTAAATTGTATTATGTTTTCACTACCATGGACACCTTAAAAATTAAACAGACTCACACAATACCTTGGAGGTATTGCTATAGTTATTATAATTTATAAATAAAAGTTTACCAAAATTTAGTGTAATGAAATCAGAATAAAAATAATAAAAAAAATAGAGACATATTAAATGTTAACTGTAAATTTTAAACTATATGAATTCTTATAAAGCCTAAATTTATATTTTAATAATTATAAATGTTAATGAAACATTAACTTACCAAAATAGTAAAGTGCACATACTTACTAAATTGTAGTATTTAGTAACTACTTATTAAAATTTTGGATTATTTTAAACGGATCTAAATAGAACTTCACCTCCTAAACTTAATTTATTTAATGACGAAGGATCATCGCCAAAAGTCCTATGTCATTAATAATTTGTACTTTAAGAGTAATAAAACTTTCTTCTTAAATAAATAAATTTTTGTATTAATTTTAAAGCACTATTGATAACATTTTAGCGGTATATAAATCAAAACCTGTTTCTTCCATTTCTCCCGTAATTCATAATTTGCACCCTCTTTCAAAATTTGTGTTTTAATCCATAATTATATCCAATTTATTTTTTCTTTTAGTTACAGAGCCCATATATTTATTAAGATTATTATAATCAAATTCATTCCTTAAATAACCTTCTGTTTCTAATAATTACATACTTGTTTATTTAAAATATTGTTTTCTATGAATATACATAATCTACTCACTTGTATATTCATACAATTTTGAAATATTAATTAAAAAATTATTTAAATTAAATGCTCCTAAATTAATAGTTTTTGAAAATCTTTTCAAATATAATTCGTATTTTATATTGCCACCATTAAAATTTGATTTTTCTTTTGCCATTACTGTTTATAATAGAATTATTTAAAAAATGCAATAACTTACGTATTTAATTTTTAACCCATTGTATATATCACATATGTATATTCGGTAAAGTGTATGTTATACTTGATTAATATTTATTTTATCTTCGAAAAATTTTGCATCTGTTTTTAAAGCATTACATTCAATTTTAGGTCCGTTATTATTATTGAGTACACACTTAAAAATTTTATGAGTTTTATTTTATCAGGAATGAGTAAACTAATACACATTCTTTCAAGTTATACTCATAACTTTTTTTTATCTATTCTTGAAAAAACAATTTAAAAATATATATATTACATAAATATTCCGCCGCACACAGACGCACTACACACTCAACACACATCCAGACACTCACACACAGACACACACACACACAAGTGATATTAAAACAACACTACCCCAAGCGGGCATGGCAATCCTGTCAAATCCCGCCACTGATTCCGATCGGGTGAAAGCCCCGGTGGTCAGTGCTGGTCCCACGGATTTTGGGGGGGACCAAACTCACACCGTTAAAATGGTAAGTGCTGCGGAGGTTGGTCACTCGGCCTCTGTAGCATCTAATGCTACGTGTGACCTGCGCTCGACTGGGATGTCGAGTGACGCTGACAGAGCTTTTCTCCGTCTGCGTGAGAAGGTAGACACCCTGGTGGAGTTTGTTCTTAATAAGAACGACATCCACAAAGAGCTGAAGAGTATGGCGAGAGCAACCAGCAGAGCTCTCAATGAATACGCGCGGGTGAACAGTGCAGCGTGTACGACAGCGCCGAAAATTAAAATGGCGGATGGGCGTAGGGATGGAACGTGCCAAACGTCGCCCACCTTCCGCGCTGAAGAGCGTCAAAGGAGGCCGGTGGAAAGTGAAAAGCCCTCACCACCTCAGCAACCTACGGAGAAAAGGAAGAAGGGGTCGAAGCGGCCCACTAACAAAGGAGGGCCAGCAGATGCTTCGCCATCCGTTCCTGAGACCGGTGGGAACCAGTCAAAGGTCCCTGACTGAGCCACGGTAGTGAAGAAGGGCAAGAAGACGAAGAAGATGAAGGACAGCCAGACGAAGCAGCAAGAAGAACAGCAGAAACGTGCCAGCAAACCGGCCAAAAGCACGGCAGAGCCTAAGGCCGGAGTAAGACCCCCACGCCCAGATGCCATCAAGATCAAGACATCTATTCGGGGGCTCTTCCTACGCTGACATTGTCCGGAAGGTCAAGGCTGCACCGGAACTCAAGACACTAGGAGAACGGGTCACGCGTATCAGGCGCACCAGGGCTGGGGAGCTCCTCCTCGAACTGGGGCGACCCGGAACGGAAACGGCGGAGCTGAGGACAGTGGTCTCGTCCACCCTGAGTGGGTCAGCAGAGGTCCAGCTGCTGACTCACAAAGTGTCCATCACCATCAGGGACATGGACGAGTTCACGACAACAACGGAGGTGGCCGCAGCGATTGCGGCAAAGGTCGGGCCAAATCGGGCAGTAGCAGCCAAAAAACTGCTGCAAGACGGGAAGCTCCGGATCGGATGGGTCAATTGCAGAGCTCGACTGCGAGAGGTATCCTCTCGTTGCTACCGATGCCACGAATCGGGTCACATCGCGAGGGAGTACAAGAGCGCAGTCGACCGGTCAGCGCAATGCTAGCGGTGCGGCCAAGAGGGCCACAAAGCAGTGGACTGCGAGGCCAAAGCCAAGACCTCGCATGGGGAAGGAGCACACATCAAAAATGATTAAGGTGCTCCAAATAAACCTCAACCACTGCGCTGTGGGCCAGGACATGCTGTCCCAGCTGGTCAGAGAGAAGAAAGCGGACGTAGCGATCATCAGCGAGGAGTTCCGGGATCTCGAGAAGTCGAACTGGGTAAGGGATGCCACGAGCAAGGCAGCCATCTGGGTATGTGGAAATATACACATCTCCAGAAAGCCGGCAAGTCGTCCATAGTCGACCTCACCTTCGTCGATCCTAGATTGATGGGGGACTCGGCTGGAAAGTTAGCGATCGTTACACGGGTAGTGACCACCAAGCACTCGTGTATCAGCTCCAGCTGACCAGCGGGAGGACAAAGAGAGCAGGAAGAGGAGCAAGAGAGAGATGGACACCAGCCACGTTTGATCGTGAGACGTTCCTCTGCTCCCTTGAGGGGGCAAAAGTGGAGGGAACCGCCGAAAAAAAAGCACGAGGCGTCAATTGTATCCAAATGTACTAAAACGTATAAAAATGTATAAAAACGTACACGAATGTATTTTTTCGAACCACTTTTTATACAATTGTATACGTTTTTATACATTTATATACATTTTAATACATTTTGGTAGATATAAGAATTAGAATTAATATTTTCAAAATATTTTAGATTACACATTTATATACATTTTTATACGTTTTTATATATTATTACACATTTTTAAATATTTTTATACATTTAAAAAGACACGTATTTAACTGTTGTGTTTAACAAAAAAGCGAATATTTTCATACATTTTCATGCATTTTTATACATATTTATATATTTTTAAACATTTTTATATATTTTCATAACCTGTTTAAAACATACTGGTCTTAGACGACTGAGGTTAATATTATTACATGCGGAGAAGGCATCGACACAATAGATACCTTCACAGAAGGTACTGGAGGCGTCCACGCATGCGCAATACGTATCAAACGGTTGTAGACATGCGCAGTAGGTACCGGAGAGTAGTAGGCATGCGCAGTAGGTACCAGACGGTTATAGACATGCGCAGTAGGTACTAGAAGGTTGTAGACATGCACATTACTGCGCATGCTTACTTTTCCTCTAATACATACTACGCATGTCTGCTTTCCTCCAGTTCCTGCTGCGCATGTCTACTCCCCTCTAAAACGTACGGCTTATGTCTAAAACTGTTCAGTGCCTTCTGTGCATGTCTATAATTGTCTGGTACCTACTGCGCATATCTACTACCCTGTAGTACTTACTGCACATGTCTACCACCCTCCGGTACCTTCTGAGTTTGAAGGGCTGAGGGGGGAGGGTTGTTGGGGATTGAGAGGCTACGCACATTGACGGATGATAAAAATTCACGTAACCTACCTTTTTGGAGTTTGGGGTCGTGGGGAGTCGGGGGTTGATTTTGGGGGGTTGTGCCCATTGAGACTTCTGATCAGTATACTGCTAGCTATCATTATGCAAAGTTTCAGAAAATTTAGCCGAAAGCCAGTTTCCATAAGATTGGTGCGGGGCCCTTTTCTTTATATGTCATTCTACAAGCAAAGTAACAACTGTATCGTGTTTGATATGTAAAAAGATATATCATAGATGTAATTTTAGTAAAGCTAATGATGGTCTAATAATAACAGATGCCTTGATTATTTGTCCGGAACATTTTAAACTTAACTTAACCTTAAATTAAGATAATACAACAACAAAACAGCAAAATGAATGCTTTGCAATTAATCAGTTCACGCTAATACAAATAGAAATGATTGTCTTTTTTACGAATTTTTGTTTTCGTTGGAGGCAAACAAGAAACATTAATCTATAAAATAATCAATAATCAATTTAATAATTTTCGACTTTTAGGTACCATCGTCCCTTAAGGGGATGTCGGAGCTATAGCCTCCGTCGACAGCCGCTCGATCCCGAGGCTCCGAATAGTGCTGTAGTCAGGTGTCGATTTCGACGATAAACGTACTTCAAACATAAATAAATTAAAAATTTAAAAATAATTTCCATCCTAGCTATAACTAAAATTAAGGTAATTGTAATACTAATCTTGGCAGCAAATGTATTTTTTTTTTAAGTGTTGGAGTGGTGTATCAATAATTAGATTATAACACTGTGAGGTTTTGATAATAATATAATATATTGTGAAATAAAGTAAAGTGGCAAAAGCCTGTCGGCACGTCCGACTACATCAGAGTCTTGGCGTAGAGAGAGAAGAGTATAGAGTTCAGCACAGCATAGTCAGACTCTATACAGGAAGTATGGTATAGTACATAATAGGCGCTTAGAGTATAGACGCGAGACATGCGCGGTACGCTTGCTCTCGCGTGAGCTTGTATGACTGCACAAAATCGTTGTATATCAATAGATGGCGCGACGTGTACCATTTCGGAGTAGTATCACGATCATATATATTTACATATTACAGCATTAAGAAATATGTAATACGTTGCTTGTAGCATTACGGCAGATATAGACTCAATGAATACCAGACAATGAGGATCTGTTTAAACTTTTTCTATTCTTTGCTGAACATACCTTCCTCCAGTCACGTATTGTACATATCTAGCAGTATTGCTGGGAGTCGTTTTGCAACAATCTTGAGAATCTCTGCTGGTATGATATCAGGACCTGGAGTCCTGCCCGAGTTGAACAACAGCCATGCTGAGCTCCCTAACGATAAACTTCGTCACGTTGTCGTCGCCGATTTCGTCCTCCGGCCACACTTGTTCAGGGTGTGTTGGGAAGAATCCATCGACGATTCTATCCATTGTAGTTTCGTCTCTTATGACGGATGGACCAGACCGTTTTAGATTGGGGGTGACAATATTGTAATCCGCCCCTCAAAGGTTCAAATCTACCTCTGTTACGGCGTATAGGAGCGAATATTTTTACACGACTTTGCACAAGTGTTTGCTCTCACACGTTACTTTCGTAAGGAGTGAATTTGATTAAATGAATAAGTGCACACGTGTAACCTTAACTATGAGTATTTATTTGGTAGAGAATGTCGAACTTCAACTTAATCTGACTATACAAAGTTTCTTAACTTAACACATGAGGTTTGTTGGGCGTTTACAAAAATTATACATTTTTACAAGAGATTTCTATTAGCTAAGACATTTCTTCAAGGCGGTAATAATTTGAAGTAAGGTGTGTATTAAGGTAGAGGCGGGGGAACAAATGTGTCGATGGTGGTGGACAGAAATTAGTCACCGCATCTGTCGAGGCTGCTTAGGTACAAAAGGTATATTGTTTTATTGCAGGTCGGGGAAAACCCTTAGAGTCTACTAGGTGATGATATGATTTACAATAGTGAATAACGCTCATACATAATTTAGCTTAATATTTTTATGAATATTATATACACCTTAATAAAATGCAGTGTAACTAACCATTTTAACTGTCGATGTGTGTATGACCAAGAAATAAGCACGTTTGTGCAAGAATCTGAACTTTAGTGAAAGGTTACAATGTATAGTGTTCATTACGTTCGTATCTTATGATTTTGAATTTAAAGTTTATTGATATAATAATTAAATGTATTGAATCTAAAATAAAAACTATAGATCGCTTTCATATACGACTGAACAACCTCATCAATTAGTTTCGTCCAACATTTGTCTTGACAGTCATTAATTGCTCGCTTCAGGACTTGGCGCATTGCTCGATATTGGTCAGAACTGTTATGGCCACGCTGAATCCCTCGGCGTAATTTTAAGCAGTCACGACGTAGGTCCGCAATCTGTCCAGTCTACCAGTATACCGGTTCTTTGCTACGATTCGTCCATCTCCTTGGCATAGAGGCATCGCAAAGACGAACCATAACATCCTTTCATCCTTCCGCTAGTCTTTTAGCCGAATAGTTCTCTGAGTGCACCCTCGAGTGCCGCCACTTATCGTTCAAAGTCGCGGCGCTGTAATTCGGGGTGAGGTATACGTTGACTATATAATGTCAGCTGCTTTTGCTCATACATAATCATCGCCCATCCCGCGATTCGTTACGCGACGCAGTGCCCCCCCCCCCCAAACCACAGCGTAGCAAACCGGGTATTGTTAATGTACCATGTCGGTGTGTCTCGGTCTCTCTACGGTTAACTAATAAGGATAACCTCTGCCTTGGAGTACAGCAGCCATCGTGTCACGTTCGTTCTTCCTTTGCCTTAACTTTGCCTCCGTCAAAGCTATCTTGAATGTGACGCAGGAAGCACTGCCCAAAGTATGTACCGCCTTCTCGATCTCGAGTGATGAGCAGAGGAAACATGTGGCTTCAAGCTGGCCTCGGTTTGCCGCACTTCCAGCAGCAGTCATATCTATTCGGCCCTTTGCAGTTTGTCCGGAGGTGTCCGTAGCCGAGACACTTATAGCATCTCGGTACCCTTACTCTAGTCCTCACTCGGTAGTTGGTAAAGCCTATCTTTATACATGCTTTAAGCAGCAGTTACGTTGCGTCCTTTTGACTGAGTTCGTATACAGCCATCTTCTGCCCTAGTTGTTTGGTCCGCGGACCGCAATTTTTCGATCCGGATTCTGTCCCAGTTCCTTGTTTATAGCGTCTCGTACTTTGTCTTTTTCTTCTGTTCGGGCTGTATAAACTTTAATTATATAGGAATTTTTGACACCCGGGCGTCATAAAATGCCTACAGAATATTATATTTAGATGTTTATGGAGCCCACCAAAGTAAATATTTATATTACCTTAATGATTGAAGAAGTCGATGTTGAGTATTAGGTGAATTAAATAAATACTATTATTAAAACAAAATAAATTTAACGTTCGGTGATAATTTATATAATATAATTATCGGCCTTTCCGAACAATATGCTTTATTTTTGGAATAAAGCAGGCCCATTATACCCTTTATCCACTATGGTTGGTGGAATTTCCCAGAGTAAAGGCCTTTTTCAAAAATTAAAACAAAAAATTAAAGGCGTTTCGTCCTCGATCCTCAGTTTGGACTCTTCAGTAAGCGTTCCCACTGCTAGATGGAAACGACTATACTCGTTGGAGAGATTGTCGTCTTCCTCTATTTATGTAGCCGCATAACATCTTGCTGGCGTCGCAGTTCATCTTACAACAGGCGTCTAATGTATGATCTTCAGTTCCTTACTGAGGAGTCCATACTGGGGATCGAGGACGAAACGCCTTTAATTTTTGGTTTTAATTTTTGAAAAAGGCCTCTACTCTGGGAAATTCCACCAACAATAGTGGACAAAGGGTATAATGGGCCTGCTTTATTCCAAAAATAGAGCATTTAGTTCGGAAAGACCAATAATTATATTATATAAATACAATTATGTAATGAATGTACGTTTCGTCTGCCTGGTTTGCAGATATTATCAGGTGCAGAATCACCTACGCAGGCTATACTGTAAGTGTAAGCACCATTCCTGATGATATCTGCAAACCAGGCAGAAATATTGTGCATACATTAAATAATAGTATTTATTTATTTATTACACCTGACCCTCAACATCGACTTCTTCATTCATTACAAAAAAGGAGGGTAAAATTATCAATTGTATTGCTCTAATATAAACTTTAGAACAAATAGGATGATTAATCCTATTTAACAATTAACTACGAATAAACTGTTATCAACACAGTCAAATACATTGAAAACATTATTCAGTAATAACAATGAACCTCAGATATATAACAACGGTTTTTAATTAAAAGTGCTTAAACGGAAAGCAATTGTAATATAAAAGAAATTTGGTGTAACAGATAAACTAGATGAAACGACCAACCTAGTCGGTAACGGGAAAACATTATATATCTTGGCACCAAATTATTTAAGCCTGGTAGAAATCTGGTACTCCTGAGCATATAGATTAACTCAAGTTATATTGTATTAAAATTATTAGATATCGTCAATGAATCTGTGATGTTTTACAACTGATTTAAATTAAAGAAATTAAAACTAAAAACTAATGTGATACGAACGAAACTTAATAAAGCACTTAAACTAGCTGTATGATACGAGCAACCTAGTTGGTAACACAAAAACATCATCCTTTAAGGCACCATATTATGTAGCTTGGTAGAAATCAGGTACTCTTATCTAAATATATTAATTCTTGAAATATTACATTTAAAGTATGAACCTCAGATATATAACAATTGTTTTTAATCAATTGTGTTTCAATGGAAAATAATTGTGATATTTAAGAAATTTTGTGTAATAGTTTAATCAGATCTATGTTATGACCAACCTCATCCATAATTGGGAAACGACATGCATCTACGCACCAAACTATTTAAGTCTGGTAGAAATCAGGTACTCATGCGCATATAAATTAACTTAAGTTATATTGTATTATTATTAAATGCATTATTCAGTAACAACAATAAACCTGAGATGTGCGACGCTACTTTTCGTCGGTACAATAAATTAAAATAATTTTATTTTTAAGGGCGCCTGGCGATATTACAATAAAAAATTATAAAAAAATTACCCGGCAACAATCCCTCATGGTGCGAGCAAGTTAGATGGTAATGGGAAAACATCATACATCTAGGCATCAAAATATTTAAATCTGGCAGAAATGAGGTACTTTTGCATAAATGGAGTATTTCAAGCAGTATTGCATTAAAAGCATTATTCACTAACGACAACACACCTGAGATAGTTTTTAATAAAAGGAATTTAAACCAGATGTATGTTATGACCAACCTATTCGTTAATGGGAAAATGTCATACATCTAGGCACCATTTATTTAAGACTGACAGAAATCAGGTATTATTTAGTACAAATAAAAAATAGCTATCAATATCTTTTTCCTTGCTCCTCGTCCTCTTAATGTGTACTTGTAATAATTAAGTTGCTCTTTTACAGCTGCATACTGGTTGGCGTTGGAGATTCTCTAACTTACCGCCTGGATAGTGCCTCTTCGCCTTAACTGCAGTCCTGTGGAGCTAAAGAGGGTCCTCGAGGCTTCTTCATTAATAGCCTCCGTTGATCCATCTTGTTTGCGGTGTCAGACCCGGAGAAGCTTACCTGATGTCAGCTGAGCTCGCCCACGGCCTTCAACGCCAGGACCAACCTAGTGCTTCGCCTGTGTTTATGTGGGTTGTGCTTGGGATTGGGTTGTTAGTCTGCGATGGTAGGCAGGATTTATTTACTGTGCGAGTAGGTAGCTATAGAATAAGGATACATGGGAAGGTAAGCTTATATTAGGGACTCGTACAGCTTGTGGGGGTAAGTAGGTGTTTGCTAGGGGTTCTGTAACTATTACTTTGACATGTGTAAAGCACATTGTCTGTAAAATCGAAGATGAAAAAAATGATTATTGCTATAACTGTGGGAATATGTTTTAGAGGTGTCCAATATAGTTCTCCTGAAGTTTTTCAAATTTTTTCGTAGCCGTTATTTTAAGTTATAGAGAGTCAAATTTGACATTTTAGCAATTTCTTGAATTATATGCCCATTTTCATTAATTTGTACCTCTCAGAGGATGCATTTTACACTACAAACATAACAAATTTTCTGAATTTTTCTTTCACTCATGTAAGCCATGTCTTTTTATAGTCAGAAACTGCTTATACATTTTCAGAGTATACTTATAGTAGTCGAATTACTTATAGTCAGATGTAATTGTTTGAGTTATTTAATATGAATCATTTTTAATCTTACCGTTTGCACAATATGGTTTTAATTAATATGATTGAACAAATTCATAATTGAATCCAAAACTTTCCAATACATGACAATTAATTGATCCAAATTTTAATTACATTCAATTAATTTTACGATTACGAAATGTGCTTATGTTTTTAATTAACAATATAAATATTATTCATTGTTAATTAATATTATATTATTGTTTTTATTATTTTGAATTAATTTTAATTTTTTTCACTTATATAACATGGTGTTAATTAGTTTGAATGATCAAATTCATATCCAATAGTTTGCATTTTGATTGATCCGAATTTTAATTACATTCACTTAATATTACGATTGCAAAATGTGCTACTGCTTTTAATTGTGAATTTTGATATTAGGTCTAGTTGTTTCTGATTATAGCTATTTGTTTTTAATTAGTTTAAATTAAATTTAATCTTTTTACTTATATAATATGGTTTTAATCAATTTGAATGGTCAAATTTATAATTGAATCCAATAGTGTCCAATATATTACAATTAATTGATCCAAATTAAATTCAATTAATTTTACCAGCGAAATAGAGAATACCGATAAACAAAAACACCCAATATAGTATTCATCATATTACTTCCGCCATTTTGAAATTTCATTTTTATGACAGAATCAAGTTCATAGACCTAAATAACCCTTAAAGACCTAGGTAGATGTGCTTAATTAATGAAAAAAACATATGACATCTACAGGCCCTATTTAGTTTAATGGAAATATTCACTGTCAATTAATTAAATCTAATTGTTTCAGTTATTTTAAATCAATTTTAATAACAGATTTTATATTAATTAAAATTTCGTTAAACAAATTAACATTAAATCTTCATTTTTTACATTACAACTTGTTCACATAAATATTTATAAAAGTCCATTAAAATCAATTAATTTACTGTATGTATTCATCGCATTAAAAATCATTGACTTCCCCATAATCCATTAGAGCCAAAGCGGAAGCTCGATGGACGCTTTTTTGAGCGACAGATTCATTTACTTGTAGGTATTAAAAAAATTTGGGAAAAAGATTTTCTTGTGCAAAATTTTATCAGCTTTCCGATCCCGTTGCTAATTTCGATTAAATGAACGCCCTAATAGTTATAAACAATTAATTGAAAAAAATTATGAAAATTCGAGTCAAATTTTTTTTGTATAGACGGTAAAATATGGAAATCGTTCGCAAAGAACCCCGGGAAGTGAATTATCAGCATTCATGATGTCTGAACTAAGAGTTGATTCGGTCATAAGTATTAAAAATATTTGTAAAAAATCCAAAATGGCGACCGAAAGAAAAAATTTTAGTATTAAACTTGACAATTTTTTTTGTTGAAAACTAAGTGTTAAATAAAAAAATTCCTAAGAATAAAAAAATCTTAAAATCACTCAAAAAATACTTTCAAATTTTTTTAGAATTTATTTATAAAATTTTACAAAATTTCGATTTTTCAAATTTTTTAAAAAACAAAAATTGCTTTAAAAATTCTGAAATAATTTGAGAATGTTCTCCAAGTGATTCTAAAACTCTTTTATTGTTAGGAATTTTATTATTCAATCTATAGGTTTTGAGAAAAAAATTGATGAAATTATTTTTTAGAAATTTTGTTTCACTTTATTTGGTGTCGGCTATAAAATACAGGAATCGTTCGAATATAACCTGAGAAGTGAATTTCTAGATTCTAAGAATACTAAACTATAGAATTGCACATGACACAAATTGCAGATGGTGCTATCAACAAAATAATTTTTTTTTAAAAATTGTACGTAGAAAATGAGCCTAAAAATAAAAAAAAATTTTAAATCGATGTAATAAAATTATTTATAAATTAATGCTTCCCACTATGCATGGAAAATAAAATTTCTGTCATTCATAAATAAGTTTATCACGTATGATAATGGAAAAACAAAATGCGTTATATTTATTGATTCTCTGGTTCTAACCAATGTGTGATACCCGCATTAAGTCAGATCCCTACATATTATAATAGAATTTGTTTATTATTAGGATAACTTGCAAGACGAAAACATTGTACAGGTTATAAACCTGCAATCATAATTATTGTGATACATAATTGTTTTTAAACGCTTTCGTTTATCTTTTTTTCAGTAATTTTTTTTCTCTAAAACGGTAAGTATATTTTTCATTCATCCTCAACATCAAATGCAAAAGTATGAAAAAGAACTAAAAGATGGAACATCTCAAGGTATTTTCCGACCTTCTAACGATTCGGGAAGTTCAGATAGCGGATCTGATTCAGAACTGGATTTTTTCGTAGATGATGCTGGACGAATCCCAAAATAGAGTTACAGTCAGATTCTCAACGAACATGATGATAATCAAACTAAACTCGAACTAAATCTTATGTATGAATGGGTGATAGGTGAAAAATAGTATAAAGCGTTTTGTAATAAGTTACTCCCCTCCCCCCTCCCCTACCCCCACTCTTCCCCCCAGCTACTCGCGACGTTGGGGTTGTATAGCGAGACTGATCTATTTTTAGATCTCTCTCTCTCTCTCTCTCTGAGCGAGCACGTTACCCCGTTTAGACTCGGTTTAAAATGGCTGTCGGTCGAGTCCAGACGCTCATATCTCATCGGTTCCCTAGCATTTAATATCATTGCTCACAATTCACCCTCATATCTAGCTAACCATTTTACCATTCTTAATACCCCTGTCATCCTCCCAAATCGCTCATGTACCTTCCACCACGCACAGAAGCCTGAAATAAATCATTTGTCATCACCTCCACCCGCATTTTGAATCAGCTCCCTACCATCAATTTTAACCCATCATGCATCAACGGCTTCAAAAATACATTATTTAATCATCTGTCTGGGCTCGACCAGGCAGCCTGGTCCTCACGGGTCGTGTCTGAGGGCTTGTTGCCGAGGTCCATCCCTCACCTGGATGAAGCAGCTTAATTGCGTTTTTAATTGCTATTTATTTAATTGTTATAGTGCTCAGCATGTTTAGTTTTAATTATGTTCAACCAATTATATTGTTTTTATTCCAGCGTTATCTTCAGAGAGCAGTTAATTTATTTATTGTTGTGTAGTTTTAAGTATTTATTTATTTAATTGTACATATATTTTCTAATTTATTTTGTATTATATCTAGTCACTGCTCGTATTTTATTTTATATATTTTATCTATTTTATTTTATATATCGCTGTAATGTTATACTAACAGTGCTTACTGGGTATTTACCCCACAAAAGCCAAAATAAAGGTTCAATCAATCAATCTCTCTCTCTCTCTCTCTCTCTCTCTCTCTCTCTCTCTTTGGTAAGCTATACACAGCTCCTTTGAAAGCTCTGTTACTTTTGTAACACTAATCTTGATTTTTCTTACTCCTTGGAGTAAATTGTCCACAGAAGAGTCCTCATTGCGGCCCTGAAGCTTTCTGCTAATCTGCATCTCACTTTCTTGCACTTAGTCGGCCGCGAGTGACTTTTCTGGATGCAGTCTTGACATTTTGAGGTTAAACCTTGGAGAGATACCTGTTTACTCGTGCTGTTGGAGCGACAATATTTCGGTCTACAACGATCTACTTCTATGCCTCTTCAATAGCAGCGTTTTATACTTGTTACTGACTTTATTTAGTGTGTTATTTACAGTGAGTTATTAGTTATTGTAGTTTTGCGCATATTATTTTATTTTTGAGGTTGATGAGACACGTGCTTACTATTACCGACTGAGTCAAGCTTTCGCACAAATAGTTTTCTATTTTTACCGCTAGATGTCGGGTCGATGCAAGATTTTGCCTGCTTTTGTATATACGTACTATGAATGTTAGTAAATGCTTGTTATGCGGTGAAAACATCAATCTTGACACAAGCGACTGTATAGATTGTACTAGATGCGGCAGGCTATTACACTTGAGCTGTATTAATCCTCTTGGCTCCGTAGACGCGACTTTAATTCTTTGTAACGATCCACTCTGTGCTTGTCTCTCGGTGAATGAGACGTCGAATCAAAACAAGTTGCCCTCGGTCAACGTGACGTCTGTACCTCAGACATCTGCGATCGCAATTAAAAAGCGTAGTGCGTCGCCTTTCTCGCCGTCAATTATTCATACTGCTAAATCGCACTGCTCCAAACTTGCACCACCCGCGAGTCACTTAGCACGCCTCGACAATCTTAAATCTAAAACTGTGCAATTTAACAAGAATATGGAAAATCAATACGACGATTCGATTATGCCTCGTTGGTTTGCTAATTTTCAAACCCAATTTAATAACGAAGTCTCTTCTCTACGCGAACTTATCACGGATACTCGAGATGCCACACAAAGAGAAATTGCTTCACTCCGTAAAGATATTAATTTGTATTCCGAGTCTAAACTTATCATTGATGCGTGCGAAATAAAAATAACTGGCATCCCTTCAGGGCTTGATCACACGCCCGAGCAAATTGTACACCGCATACTACAGTTGTTGGGGTTAGCTTCTGTTTTTTCTCACGTTATGGTGGCTCGACTTTGGGAAAATAAAACTGAAAATGCCGAGGCTTCGACCAATAATCCTGTTGTAGCTAAGCGTGATACAGCGATTGTCATCAAGTTGTCCTCACCCACGGTGAGAGACTTGATTATTTCCAAAACAGCTGCCCTAAAAAACCAAACGGCCGCCTCTGTGTTTGGGTGTGGAGGAGGCGCGAGGATTTTTGTCTCCCCTATCTGGCCGCGTGAAGTCTATATACTAGAAAAGGCCGCTAGGCAGGTCGCAAAAGAAAAGGGCTATCTTAGACCCACTGTTAGGAATTTGACCGTATGTGTGCGCAAATCTGTCAAGTCGCCCTTTATTCCGATTCGTTGTCAGGAAGACCTCACTTCCCTCCCTTCAATGCGTTCAGAATTACACCCTAGCACCCAGAGCCATGGTGCGGAGTTATGAGATTATGCAGGGGTACCTCGAGCGAATAACTTTATTTCTTCCAATGATCTAAATAATTCTATAGATCATATCGTGGTCGGCCATATTAATATTAATCGTTTAAGTACTAATTTTAATTTGTTAGAGGCTAGATGTACGACAAATAGGTACGATATTATCGGCATCACCGAGACATTTCTTTCTGAACGTGATTCCGATATTCTAGTCAAACTCGATGATTTCACCTTTTTTCGTCTTGATAGAGTGGGGAAACCTGGAGGTGGAGTTGGTATCTATGTTAGGAATGATTTTCCAAGCAAAATAGTTGGTACGAGCGATCCTGTGTTTGATAATACACCTGAATTTATCATCGTTGAAATAAATTTTATTAGTACTAAAATACTTTTTGCAGTTGTTTATCGTAGACCTCACTCTGCTTATCCCGTCCACTTTTTTGAGACACTTCAAACGTTGCTACCTATGTATTCTCATATTATAGTAACGGGTGATTTCAATATTAATATGAAAATCAACAATAACGATTCCTTGTACATGCAATCTCAGTTCGAAGCACTTGCTCTTAATTTGGTTCCCTCCGATCCTACTCATCACTCACTTTTTCGTGATCGTTCCAGAACTGCCGATACTTGGCTCGATTTATTTATTGTAAGGGATCTAAATGCTGTACAGGAGTATCGCAAATCTTCATCCCCGTTTGCAGCCGGCCACGATTTCATCGAGATCGATTATAAATTAACTAAATTATCTAGACCTCCTTCGTCTATCTTAACACGTAACCTTAAGCGAATCGATTCTCATAAACTTTGCAATGATATTACCAACTTGTTTGGCAGACTCGAGGATTGCTCCACTGATGATAATAAGACTGACAATTATCAGAACCATTCTACTTGTAATTTAAGTTTAAATCGTAGTATTAGTTTTAGAAATAATGTAAATAATGTAAATAATGTAAATAACCTACTGTGTAATTTAGAAAATGCGGTGATAAGAGCATTTGATGGGCAAGCTCCTGTTAGAAAAATCATACTAGGTAATAGAAATAAACCCTGGGTATCTCACGATCTACGCATTAAAATGGCTGCTCGTGACAAAGCCTATAAAATTGCTTCACGTTATGGTAGAGTTACTGACATCATCAATTATAGATCATTGCGTCGAGCGGTATCGAATGATCTCGATACAAAGAAAAACTCCTATTTCGAGGACCGTTTAAAGAATGCCCCTGATTTTTCTGCAAAGTGGCGTGAATTTAGAAAAATGGGTATATTGGGCCAAAATAAACCCTCGCCTCTTAATCACTTTACACTTGATGACCTCAATATTCACTATGTCTGCAGTAGTACCCTTAGTACTCAACTCACTACTTGTAATCTTGTTGAGGTCTTAAATGTTCCCCTCAACGCTGACCTAAACTCTCAATTTGAATTTAAACCTACCTCTGAGACCGAATTAGTGTCGGCTCTCCAGTCTGCTTCCTCTAAATCGATAGGGATTGACGGTATCTCTAATGATATGCTCAAACTTGCTCTACCTTCTCTTATCACGCCTATCACTCAACTTTTTAATCAGTCTTTGGAGCTATCAATCTTTCCCTCTCACTGGAAGCATGCTCTGCTTCTCCCTCTAGCTAAGACCAATAAAATCGAGACTCTCGACAATACTCGTCCTATAGCGCAATTACCGGAGTTGTCTAAACTGCTCGAACGAATTGTTCATAGGCAACTCTCTGAGTATATTGAAGACAATAAGCTGATGGTAGACAGACAGGCAGGTTTTCGGAAGGGTCACAGCACCCAAACAGCCCTTCTTGGCATTATCGACGATGTCCGTGAAGCTATCGACCATCGTAAAGTCACCATCCTTGTTCTTCTGGATTTTTCTAAAGCGTTCGACACTTTGCCTCATGTTCGATTGTTACACAAGCTTAGGAGGATTAATTGTTCTGATTCTGTCGTTAAATGGTTTTTCAGCTATCTGCATGACCGACAGCAGGCAGTCACGGACGGTATGGGCAATGTATCTCAGTGGAGGAAAACTCTCACTGGAGTTCCTCAGGGTAGTGTTTTGGGGCCATTATTATTCTCTGTGTTTATAAACGACCTTCCTAATGTTCTCACCTCCAGCAAATACATGATTTTTGCTGACGACACTCAGATCTACTCTCACATCGCCCCTTGTGATATTGAGCAAGGTATCAACTCCTTACAGAGAGACATTGATGCGGTTAGTAATTGGGCTATTGAAAACGGGCTGCTTTTGAATGTTCAGAAAACAAAAGCTATTTTGTTAGGTAGTCAGCAATATGTCACTGGTCTTAATATTGATACACTACAAAGGCTTGTTATCAATGATACGCCTATAGAATACTCAACTGAAGTTCTTAGCCTGGGCCTTTGGATATCTAGTTCATTAGGTTGGGACAAACAGATCAGGCAAATTTCCATGAGAGTTCATAACACTTTGCGCATACTTAAATTCAATAAGAGTAGGCTCACCCGTGAGATGCGTAAACTTTTAGTTGAAACTTTAATATTTCCTCAATTTAGATATATGTGTGCAGTTTACCATGACGTTGATGCTACTCGCGATCTCAAACTGCAGAGGTTGCTCAATGCATGTGTCCGTTTTGTAGTAGGAAATTTGACTCTTCGTAGCCATGTTACTCCTCATCGTCTGGAACTTGGCTGGCTCTCTGTTAGGCGGGCACGTGAACTGACTATTGGCTCCTTAGCTTTTAAGATTATTTGCCTAAAAAATCCGATTTACATTGCTTGTCGTTTTACTGAAGTAGATTTAAATATTGTACGTCGTTCAACTAGGTTTAAGCCTAACTACTTAACATATGCTCCCCCCAGAACTGAAGCGTGGAACTGCTCCTTTTTAATCTCTGCTTCCAAAATTATTAATGCGTTAAATGAAATCGTATTTGACATCGGTAATCTCAGTAGTTTCAAAATTCAACTTCGCAGCGTGCTCCTCCAGCGTGATAAAACCGAGTGGGAGGACAGAGTTTTTAGAGAGGGTATCACAATTTAGCTATCCTTCCCTATTACAGATTTATTATTATGCTTTTCGAGAAATTCCTTTAGTTTTATGAGTTTATATTGTGTCTTATAGTGGTAGGGTAGCTAATGTACTACTAATCTAACTGTACTGCACCTGTACTTTGCGCTTTAAATTGTACTACCATTGTAATTATTATAATTTTATTCTGTAAATCTCCACAGCCAGATAGGGTTATACCCCAAGGCTGCAAATCTGAATAAATCAAATCAATCAAATCTCTCTCTCTCTCTCTATCTCTCTCTCTCTCGTCAGACTTGGGACTTGAGACGAGAGAATGATCAATGAGGGAATTGTCTGCCCTTCCTTGCCTGATTTTTGAATGTTTTAATTTATGCTTTTATTTTAGGCTTATTTTATGCTCAAATACGCCAGCCGATTTTCTATTGCGTTTTATTTTTACTTTTTAATCATTTGCGTTTGAAACTCGCTCTTTGTATATATACTTATCTTGTTAAATTATTTTTGTTATTAATTTTAATTGTTATTCTATCATGTTATTTTAGTTATTATTTTATTTTATTATAGTGCAATTTTACAAGTTTTATTATTATTTTTTGTAAATAATTTATTATAGAATTATTATTGTTTTTATTTTGTATAATGTATTTCAACATTTATGTATTACGATCTCTTTTGAGAGTTCATATGTGTATACGGGATCTCACCCCAAAATACCCAAATAAATAATCAAATCAAATCAAATCAAATCTCTCCTTCGCTTCCCCCACCCCGCACCTCTGAACATTGGTCTGCTCTCTGGGGCGGTATAGCGTGCTCTCGGATCTCTCTCTCACACGCACACGGTCTACACAACCTCTCGGACCACTCTCTCGTACTCGCACAGTTTACACTACCTCTCGGAGCATTAGGCCCGCTCATTGGGGTGGTATAGCGTGATTCTCGGACCTCTCTCTCTCGTACTTACGGGTCACGCGTCTACCACTCGGACCTCTCTCTCGCACTCGTGCAGTATACGTCACCGCTCGGGCCTCTCTTTTGGACTCACGCTGTCTACGTCACCGCTCGGACCTCTCTCTCGCACTTACACAGTATACGTAACCGCTCGGACCTCTCTCTCGCACCCGTGCAGTATACGTCACCGCTCGGACCTCTCCCTCGAACTCACGCTGTCTACGTCACCGCACGGACCTCTCTCTCGCACACCTACCGCATACGTCACCGCTCAAGCCTCTCTCTCTTTCTCTCTCTCTCTCTCTTGCACTGACAACGTCTTTACTTTCTTAATATACATTATGGTGTATAAAGGAAGAGGTATAAGGTTAGGTATAGAATAAATTAATAGTGGTTGAATACATAACATATTTTATTCAGTTTTTGAAAAAGGTTTACATTTATAAAAATATTAAAAAATGTATATAAATATAATGTATAATAATATATAATTTATATTCTATTTCTATATAAACATGACAGTCGTGACAGTCTTTTCGGTGTATTGGCAACCCTTTAATCGCCAAGCAGCTGCCAAAATGTTCTCAACTAACGGGTTTTAAACAAGTCACTCGCGTGAAGAGGCATACTGAAAAAAAGATTTATATTATTATTATTATTATTATTATTATTATTATTATTATTTATTTTTTTTTTTTTTCGTGGGAAACTGGAGAAATCTTACATAAGACGACGACGAGGGTCCGCACTCGTCGCCAGTGCCGGATTCTTACCGGCTAAAACTCCAAACCCAACGCTTTCACCTGCCCAGCCCGGAACTGTTTTTCACATTACTTCAAGCTGGGAGGCGTGTCTTGTGACATGCGTCAATTCGGTCGGTCCTGTTTCTTCTTTCCTCCCTCGATGAGACTGCCACTTATCGTGAAGCGGCCTTTCTGGCGGTATCGAGCGCGCGCCTAAAGGTGGCACAGGCTCCGGACCCCGCCACGTGAGACACTCCCTCAGCATCCTTTGATGGACAAAGAAAGCATTTGGGAGCGCTCTTGCAATTCTTAAGGTTGTGTCCAGGCTCGCCGCACTTGTAGCACGACGAGGACCTGTCCACTCCCTTACAATTCCGTTTCGTGTGGCCGAAGTCTAGGCACCTATAGCACCTCTCGACCAAGACTCGATCCCGAACGCGACAGCTTACGAAGCCGACGCAGAGATGCCGCATCGACTTCAGCCTGTCAGCGCTCTCGTGATCCAGCTTCACGATGGCTGTCTTCTGTTGACTGCGGTTTAGGCCCAAAAGCGTCACCTCTCGGCCCTCAGGCGAAGAAGTAAGCACTTTATTTAGGGCTGCCACCACTTCGTCCATCGTTGTGAGAGCGTCCAGGTCTCTGATCTCAAGGGTAACCCTTCGATCTCGGACTCGAACTTCTCCCATTCCTTGGGTAGCAGTACGCACTTTCTCCGCGAATACTGCCGCATCGGTTTTTTTGCCTAGCCGAAGCAGGACGTCCCCCCGCCCTGTGGGCCGCACACTTAGAACCTGCGCGCCACTGTCGTCCGGATTCACTTCCTTTCGGAGCTTCCCCAGAACTTCAGCAAACGTTCGGTTCCTCGCGATTGTGACCACCAGGGTGGATACCGGCGCCTTCTGGCGCTTTCTCCTGTCAAGAGGCGCCTGTCCCGACTTAACCGTCGGCTTCTTCTTTTCCACCACAGGCTTGGACTTGGATTGCTCCTTGTCCTTACCAGGTGGTGGCACCTCCTTGCGAGGTTTCTTCTTCTTACGGGTTTTAGAGGCCTCGGGTGGGCTTACGGGGCCCTCCCTACTCCTCTTTTGAGCCTGTATCTTGGCTGTAGCCGCGATGACGGCTTTAGCAATGATGCCTCTTCTCTTAGGCCGCCGACGATTCTCGTGGCCAACTCGATAATCCTCGACTTGGCACTTGTAATCATCGACTGCTAAAGACATCTTCTTCGTTTTCCCGTAGAGCTCTTGTACAAGAGCGTCTACGGTTTTCAACCCTGTTTTGACGACCATGGAAATGTTCGGCTGCTTTGCACAAGCTGCCAACATTGCCTGAAGTTCTTTTTTCAGATGGTCGTAAGTGGAGTCGATCTCCTCCTGCGCCTTCTCCACCTTCTCGTATTCCTTACGGAACACTTCTATCTCCTCTTGAGATTCTCTGCTATAGGCAGAGATGCCGCTGATGGCGCTACCAATGCTGGTAACGCTGCCGCTTCGTAACCTGCTTGCAGAAGGAAGACTCAGCATCTGGGATAGCGGCTGCTGTTGGGGGTTTTCTTTCGAGGACCCCGCCTCTGACGTGATGTTAGAACTAAGCGGTTTGTGGCCTCCCCCAAAATCCATGAGGCCAGCGCCGGCCACCGGGGCTTTCACTCGATCGGAACCGACGACGGGATTCACTCCTAGTTTGGAGTTGCCCGCTTGTGGTAGTATGTTTTTATCTCGCTTGCTCATACTTCTGGTTGTACTGTTTGATCCACGGAGATTATTTTATTTCACCTCTACCCTTCACGCTAGAGTGACGAGCATTCCCCCATCCGCCACCCGGGGGACGCGCCGCATACAGGGACAGGACACCCCGCGCGGATTATTATTATTCTTATTATTATTATTATTATTATTATTATTATTATTATTATTATTTTTTTTTTTTTTTTTTTTTGGGAAACTGGAGAAATCTTACATAAGACGACGACGAGGGTCCGCACTCGTCGCCAGTGCCGGATTCTTACCGGCTAAAACTCCAAACCCAACGCTTTCACCTGCCCAGCCCGGAACTGTTTTTCACATTACTTCAAGCTGGGAGGCGTGTCTTGTGACATGCGTCATCCGTTCCTTATTCTATCCTCCCACGTTGAGACTGCCACTTATCGTGAAGCGGCCTTTCTGGCGGTATCGAGCGCGCGCCTAAAGGTGGCACAGGCTCCGGACCCCGCCACGTGAGACACTCCCTCAGCATCCTTTGATGGACAAAGAAAGCATTTGGGAGCGCTCTTGCAATTCTTAAGGTTGTGTCCAGGCTCGCCGCACTTGTAGCACGACGAGGACCTGTCCACTCCCTTACAATTCCGTTTCGTGTGGCCGAAGTCTAGGCACCTATAGCACCTCTCGACCAAGACTCGATCCCGAACGCGACAGCTTACGAAGCCGACGCAGAGATGCCGCATCGACTTCAGCCTGTCAGCGCTCTCGTGATCCAGCTTCACGATGGCTGTCTTCTGTTGACTGCGGTTTAGGCCCAAAAGCGTCACCTCTCGGCCCTCAGGCGAAGAAGTAAGCACTTTATTTAGGGCTGCCACCACTTCGTCCATCGTTGTGAGAGCGTCCAGGTCTCTGATCTCCAGGGTCACCCTTCGATCTCGGATCCTAACTTCTCCCATCCCTTTAGTAGCCGTACGGACTTTCTCAGCGAATGCTGTTGCGTCCGTCTTCTTGCCCAGCCGGAGCAGGACATCTCCCCGCCCTGTTGGCCGTACGCTCAGAACCTGGGCGCCGCTGTCGTCCGGGTTGACTTCCTTTCGGAGCTTCCCCAAGACTTCAGCGAACGTACGGTCCCTCGCGACAGTTACCACCAGGGTGGATACCGGCGCCATCTGGCGCTTTCTCCTATCAAGAGGCGCCTGTCCCGACTTGACTGTCGGCTTTTTCCCCGCCACTGACGCGGACTTGGATTGCTCCTTGTCCGTGCCACGTGGTGGTACCTCCTTCCGAGGCTTCTTCTTCTTGCGGCTCTTAGAGACCTCAGGGAGGCTTTGGGGGCCCTCTCTACTTCTCTTTTGAGCCTGCATTCTAGCTGTAGCCGTAAAGACGGCTTTAGCTATAATGCCTCTTCTCTTAGGCCGCCGACGATTCTCGTGACCAACTCGATAATCCTCGACTTGGCACTTGTAATCGTCGACTGCCGAAAACATCTTTTTGGTTTTCCCGTAGAACTCTTGTACAAGAGTGTCTACGGTCTTCAGCCCTGTCTTGACGACCATGGAGATGTTAGGCTGCTTTGCACAAGCGGCCAACATAGCCTGGAGTTCGTTCTTTAGATGGTCGTAAGTTGAGTCGATGTCCTCCTGCGCCTTCTCTACCTTCTCGTATTCCTTGCGGAATATTTCGATCTCCTCTTGAGATTCCTTACTATAGGCAGAGATGCCACTGATGGCACTACCAAGGCTGGTAACGCTGCCGCTTCTTAACCTGTTTGCGGATGCAACACTCAACATCTGTAACGACGGCTGCTGTTGGGGGTTTTCTTTCGAGGGCCCCACCTCTGACGTGTTCGTAGAACGAAGCGCTTGGTGGCCTCCCCCAAAATCCGTGAGGCCAGCGCCGGCCACCGGGGCTTTCACCCGATCGGAACCGACGGCGGGATTGACTCCTAGTTTGGAGCTGCCCGCTTGGGGTATTAGGTATTCCATTCGCTTGCTCATCATCCTTCTTCAACTGTTTGGTCCACGGAGGCTATTTTGTTTCACCTCTACCCTTCACGCAAGCGTGACGAGCATTCCCCCATCCGCCACCCGGGGGACGCGCTGCATACGGGGACAGGACACCCCGCGCGGATTATTATTATTATTATTATTATTATTATTATTATTATTATTATTATTATTATTATTTATATTCGTGTTATATAATAAAGGAAAATTTTTACTTACTATCCATTTAATAAACCTTGCAATTTTGTAAGCTCGTAACACAGTTTGCAAGCTTCTTTTTTGTCGTCGGATGTTTTTTAGTTTTTTTATAATTTTTGTTTAGTTCTTGAGTATGTCTAATATTTCTAAAAAAAAAAAAAAAAAAAAAAAAAAAAAAAAAAAAAAAAAAAAATTATCTCCGTCCATGGTAAAAGCTGGTATTTCCATTAAACTATCATTCGCGGTGAGGATTAACATTGCCCAATGAAATTACCTGTGTAAAAATACGGCCGGTTTGTGTGTGTCGTTAATATATTTGTCTAATTGGAACATACACGTAGTAATGTCCCGAGCCAATGTTGCTACTTTATTTAATTTGTCGTGCGCGCTCAATGTATCCTCCTTTTGTCTTGTAAACAATGTACTGCGTTTTGTTTTTATCGCAGTCATTTTTTTTTTTTTTTTTTTTCTTTTTTTTTTTTTTTTTTTTTTTCACTACTTTCTATACAAGTATATACTAAAACAAGCGTAGGTTAGTGATCATAACCCGAAAGAGAATGAAGTAAAACTGAGGTAAGAGTCGAATTTTCAGTTTTCGTTAAAGAAAGGTATAAAAAATTTCCACGAGGATGGGGTTGTAGAGGTAAAACGACGTACTAGTATACGTGGTGAAAGCGGTGATTTTCTCATAAAAAACAGATGTCTTGCACGCGGTCAGTAACGTCGTACAAGACGGTTTCCAAAAACGCGTGACAACTGTTTTTCGTTACGATAGCTCGTATTTTTTTTGTACATCGAGAAACTCCGACACTGCACCGACGTGATTTATTGGGAAAGGGAAAACCTAAACACTTGAAGTAGACGTATATTTCCGTCAATACTCCTACAGATAGAAAACAGACGTCTCGCATTCGAATCTCGCGTAGAGCTGTATTCTCGTACACAAAGATGCGATGCATGTGATTTTTGCAGGTTTACAGAAGATAATGGTGTAAAACAATGGTAGGGGTATTGTACAGAAAAACATTCTGTTTTAAAAATTCAAAGTCTGAATCCATTAGTTCGTTTTTAACTATTGTACGAGTAGGACGACAAACTTTGAAAAATCGTTGACTATGAGTGAGAGCAAAAATGCTTAGTGCAAGTGAAAGAAATCTTTGCGAAACAATATTAAGATTCGCGAATTATTTGCGATATCGACAATCACATCCTGGAATTTAGCGGAGATGTGATTTAACATGGCGCATGCGGTTAAGACGTATGGAGTGTACGCGATTAGTGCGTGAATTGAATTTTATTCTTAGTTGTTGCACTTTTCGCCAAATAAGTATTTTATACAGACGGGTTTTCCGCGGAAATGAAGTGGTCATAGCTGCAGTGGGTGATTACATAGTGCGCCGTAACATGCAATGTTTATATACACTACGACGTATTACGGAGTAGTGGAGGAGCACGCGCGCGCGTGTGTGTGTGTGCATTTGTGTTACTTTAAGAAATTATTTTGTGCGCATTATTCTATTCAAATATATCCCCCACACATACAACGCGTGCGACTACCTGCCAAAAATTCTGATACACTTACAACGTATACAGTAACCTCTCGAAGCGTTCAAGCGCTTACAGTGAATACGTCTGCTTCTCTCTCTCTCTCTCTCTCTGTCTCTCTCTCACAACAAGGGATCTGGTTTTGAAGAAGGCTCGCCTTCTCAAGGGCCTGTCCGCTAATTCCCTTTTTGGTGCGGGTGGAGGTTCATCAGTATTTTTGCGTGCGCTTTGGCCCAAGGACTTACACGTACTTTTAAGTAAAGCGCTGCGTCGTTCAATAGACTTAGGTTATGCGAGGCCTTATGTCAAAAACTACACGGTATTCATGCGTAAATCGAGGGAAGAGCAGCCTTTTCCAATTCGCTCTGAATCTGACATTAATAACCTTGTACTTCATAATTCTCCTACCTCACAATGAGGGTTGCTGGGCCAGGCGTCATCATCACCTACTAAAACTTCATTCTCCATTTTTCATGTTAATATCAACCGCCTAAAAACACACTTTTCATCCATTGAGTCACTACTACTTCCATCTAATCATGATATCATTGCTTTTTCAGAAACCTTCCTCACAGAGCATGACTCCTCCAACATGTTGGGCCTTCCTGGCTACACATTGCACAGACTGGATCGGGTTGGTAAGGTTGGGGGGGGGGGGTGTTGCGGCCTACTTCAAGAATAATCTTGATATTAGGCTCTTGGCTCACTCCGACCCCGTTTTTTCCAACACTCCTGAGTTCATGATTTTTAGAGTTCTTAATAAAACCAGTTCACTGCTGTTTTGTGTTGTTTATAGGAGGCCCACAGCGGCATACCTGTCTAAATTCTTTGATACGTTGACAAATTATCTACATTCTTGCGACCAGGTGGTCATCAGCGGCGATTTTAATATTAACATGTGCAAGAAAGATGGGGCATCCGCCATGTTGGATACATACTTAGATTCACTTAAACTTTTCCTTATTAAATCCGATCCTACTCATCATACACATTCACCCACTTATTCATCTCATACATGGCTCGATCTTTTCATTATACGTAATCCCCCGCCAGTATTTACTTATTCTAAGTCGGCAGTTTCCTTTACAGCAGGGCACGACTTTATTATACTTACATTAGATATTTCCAAACCTTTACCGTTTGTAAGGAGGATTTGGTCAAAGAAACTTGCTCTGGTTGACCCGTTGGCGGCGGCTGTCCTTTTTTCTGATACGTTTATTCATCTTTCATCTTTCTCATGCTCTACCACTGTGTCGTCTATATCACCAATCTCTCAACTATCAACTATGTCGTCTGGCCATTCACCTTCACATTTCTCTTCACAAAGTTCGCTGACCTCATCTGTTTCGCCTCCCATCAACATTCTACTTTCAAATCTTAATTCAGCCATTCTACATACATTTGACTCACTCGCTCCTGTCAAACTCATCACCATTAAAAACTCTGGTAAGTCTTGGATTACACCGCACATTAGACAGAACATTAAGGCTCGCAATATGGCGTATAAAAGATACTTGGTCACTAACCTTAGCTCGGATTTCCAGACTTACAAAGATCTACGTAGACTTGTTAGAAATGAGATTGACTCTAACAAATTTTTACATTTTAATAACAAAATTAAATCCGCCTCTAGCCCGTCTGCGTTATGGAAGGAGCTCAGGAGCATGGGTCTCATGTCTAAATCTGCTCAAACACCTCTCAACATGTTTTCACTCGATCATCTCAACACACATTATGCTTCTATTTCCTATTCACCTATTCCTTTCTCTTATACTTAGCTTCAGTCTCTCATCTCATCACCAGACATCTTACCCTTATCTTATCCTTTAACGTCCTTTCATTTTGCTCCTATCACCCCACAGAAAGTCATGTCCACAATAACCAGGGCCACCTCCAAGGCTATAGGCCACGATGGAATTTCCGTTCCGATGCTTAAACTTTTAGCTGCTAAAATAGCTCCTCACTTAGCTGAAATATTTAATTTGTCTCTCTCCATTGGATCTAACAAAAGTTACAAATATATAGACCAACACGAGTGTTGTAATATCTGCCCGAGCTGCTTTGTTTTACCAGCGTGTCAACAGGGTGAAAATAATATAGTTGATTGTACGGTGTGTAAAACACAATTTTTCGGAACATCGTGCTACAACAATCACAAAACGAACGGGTCGTATAAAGAGAAAAATAAAAAAATTTGTGATGTTATTAAAATCTGCGATAAATGCGACAAGGTTATACATACATATCGCGGTAATCACGAATGTGGCATTATTTTTTGTAAAGTATATAAAACAAAACACTCGTATAACGATTTGTGTTACATAAAACTGCTAACAAACTTTTTGGGATCAGGTAAAAAATATTTGTACGTTTTTTACGATTTTGAAACACGGCAAGGCACGTCCTATAATAACCATCCGAACCACGCGGTCGCACGTACCGACATTGTGCATATCCCAGCATGTGTGTACAGATTGTATAGATTGTGATAACATGTCTGAATCTTGTGTTACATGTGGTACACGCGAGCATGTTTTCAGCGAAAATCCCGTATGCGAATTTATAAATTTATATGTACGTGAAAGAACAATTTTCAAAAAAATAGTATGTATCGCGCATAACGATGGTGGATTTGACGGACAATTTATATTACGCGAATTAGTTAAGGGTTACCCAAATATAACACCTGACGTAATTTTAAATGGTAACAATATCATTATGATCAAACAAGGCCGAACATGCTTCATCGACAGTCTTAATTATTTTCACATGAAACTAAGCGCTTCACCAAAAACATTTGGGTTACCGAAAGACACGCAAAAAGGATATTTTCCGCACTTGTTTAATACTCTGGAAAATGAAAATTATGTAGGTGTATTACCTGACGCGCATTTTTACGCTCCTGATTCCATGTCGTGTAATGATCGGAATATATTTTACCGGTGGTACAACCGACAAAAAGAAAGCAAATATATTTTCAATTTCAAACAAGAAATTTTACATTATTGCAGGATGGATGTGGAGATATTAATGTTTGTAAATGCGACAACTATTGCGAGTGCATGTTCCTTGGTTTTTAGGAAAAATTACTTAAAACCTAAAACGATAGGTATAATTCCTGTCAAAGGTTATAGACGCTGTAATACCCACTCACAAAAATCGATTGAGTGGCTCCTCTTTTGCGAGACAGAATTCGGTCGCGAAATTATACACGCCGCCAGAGCCCGCAAGTTCAGACTACCCAAAGGCTTTTTAGTAGATGGTTTTCTACCGTCGTCTAATACCAAACACAAAGGTATAGTATTTGAGTACGAGGGTTGCTACACACACGGTTGCCGTAAATGCTTTAATCGGAATCGTGATAAACGCTTCGTTTACGGGCGATCCTTTGAAGACGCGTACGAAAGCACAGTAACAAAACTAAGTAAAATGCGCGAATTCGGATACGATGTACGGTGTATCTGGGAGTGTAAATTCGACAGAATCAAACGTGAAAACCCCGAAATTGTAGCTCTCTTAAAAGACCATCCGCTAATGAATCAAATTAGATTAAATCCGCGTGACGCATTTTTCGGCGGATGTACAGAAAATATTATTCCATATTATAAGGTAAAGGAAAATGAAAAAATAAAGTATACAGATATTTGCTCCTTATACCCCTTTATTTGTAAACGGGGTAAATATCCGTTAGGGCACCCGCGTATTTATATAGGTCGCGAATGCGAAGAGTTAACAGGTGGAAATACGAATGATTTGAGTCGTGTAGAGGGATTAGTAAAGTGTCGTGTTTTACCACCGCGAAATTTATACTTACCTGTTTTACCGGTAAAAATGCACGGGCGTTTGCTTTATGCGCTTTGTTGCTCATGTTGCGAGAAAATGCGGCAAACCGAATGCGATCACGAGAATGCAGCGGATCGCGAATTCCTCGGAACATGGGTCGTCGACGAACTGCGTAAGGCTGTGAGTTTTGGATATTATATTGTAGATATATATATATATATATATATATATATATATACTAGGGGGCTTCGCCCCCCTGCGCACTTCGCGCGCCAACCCCCTATTATTAATTTCGAAAAAGGTTTTTCGTAATTAATTTATTCAAAATAATGTTTTAAATTGTATTATTTTTTCACTACCATGGACACCTTAAAAATTAAACAGATTCACACAACACCTTGGAGGTATTGCTATAGTTATTATAATTTATAAATAAAAGTTTACCAAAATTTAGTGTAATGAAATCAGAATAAAAATAATAAAAAAAATAAAAAATTAGAGACATATTAAATGTTAACTGTAAATTTTAAACTATATGAATTTTTATAAAGCTTAAATTTATATTTTAATAATTATAAATGTTAATGAAAAATTAACTTACCAAAAATAGTAAAGTACATATACTTACTAAATTGTAGTATTTTAGTTAACAACTTATTAAAATTTTGGATTATTTTAAACGGTTATAAATAGAACTTCACCTCCTAAAATTAATTTATTTAATGACGAACGATCATCGCCAAAAGTTCTATGTCATTAATATTTGGTACTTTTAGAGTAATAAAACTTTCTTCTTAATGAAATTAATTTTTGTATTAGTTTTAAAGAATTATTTATAAAATTTTAGCGCTATATAAATAAAAACCTGTTTCTTCCATTTCTCCCGTGATTCGTAATTTGCACCCTCTTTCAAAATTTGCGTTTTAATCCATAATTATATCCAATTTATTTTTACTATGCAGAGCCCAAATATTTATTTTGATTATTACAAACAAATTCATTTCTTAAATATCCTTCTGTTTCTAATAAATACATACTTGTTTATTTAAAATATTGTGTTATATAAATATAAATTATCTACACACTTATATATCAATACAATTTTGAAATATTAATTTAAAAAATATTTTAATTAAATGCTCCTAGATTAATAATTTTTGAAAATCTTTTTAAATATAATTCGTATTTTATATTGCCACTGTTAAAATGTGAATTTTCTTTTGCCTATACTGTTTATAATAGAATTATCTTAAAAATGCAATAATTAATATATTTAATTGTTTATAATAGAATTATCTTAAAAATGCAAGAATTAATATATTTAATTTTTAACCCATTGTATATATCATATGGATATTTGGAAAAGTGTATGTTATACTTGATTAATATTTATTTCATCTTCAAACAATTTTGCATCTGTATTTAAAGCATTACATTGAATTTTAGATCCGTTATTATTATTGAGTATACGTTTAAAAATTTTATGAGTTTTATCAAGAATGAGTAAACAAATACACATTTTTTCTAGTTATGTTCACAACTTTTTTTATGCGCACGGTAAAAATACATATATTATATATTCTTGAAAAAACAATTTTAAAATATATATATATTATATAAATATTCCGCCGCACGCACACACACCCACATACATACATACATATACATATATATGGGCTATTTCACGTGAAGTGGTACGATGAAAATTTTAAATCACTCCAAAATTTGAGAACAGGCTGGAAACATCTTCCAGAACATACAAAAAAAATTGAAGTGTTAAAAATAATTTGCTTAAGAGTTATTCGACCATGAAAAGTGGAAATTTTTCAATTTTTTAAAAAAATTTCTATTTTTAAAGCCATTTATCTCAAAATCTATTGATTTTTTTGAAAAATCATTACAAAGAACTTTTGTTTAAATTAATCTTTAGAACTTATCTACCCTGATTACATTTCTTAATTTTAAAATCTCGAAGAGATAGAACACCCGGACATATTGAATATCAAAAAAAAGGCTACTATATATATATATATATATATATATATATACATGTGGTAATGAACAATTAACTTACCAAAAATAGTAAAGTGCATATACTTAATTGCAGTATTTAGTAAAAACCTATTAAAATTTTAGATTATTTTAAACGGATCTAAATTGAACTTTACCTCCTAAAATTAATTTATTTAAGTCATCGCCAAGAGTTCTATATGTTGTTACAATGTGCTTTGCACATGTCAAGAGCGAGCGACAGAACCCCTGACGAACACCTACCTACCCGAATAAGCTAGACGAGTCCCTAGCTACACTACGTACCCATATACTATTCCCTAGCTACCCGTACATTAACTACGTCCTGCCTACCCTCACAGTCTAATAACCCCATCCCAAGCAGAGCACACATCAAACACTTGGTCTTGACGTTGAAGGCCAGGGCGAGTTCAGGATCTCAGGTGGGCTCCTCCGAGTCTAATACAGCAAGCAGGATAAAAAGGGAGGCGATCACCGGGAAGCCTCCAGGACCCTCCAAAGCCTCACTGCATAGCAGTCAAGGCGATGAGGTGGTACCCAGGCAGGAAGCCGAAGAACCTCCAACGCCAAGCAAGATACAGCTGTAAGAGAGATATTAATAAGAACAAAAACACAGCAATAGGGTAAGGAGCAAGGAAGAGGATAAATAGCCATAGCCAAGAAGACAAAAGACAAGGAAAGATATGTACAGCTGTATATAATTACTACAGCTGTACAAGGAACATCATAGGGTAAATTGAGGTTAGGTTGATGTACACAAACAACGTGTACAGCCGATCTCCCAGACAATAATGCATACAAATACACACATGTGTGTAAACCTCACGACCAAATACCCACCTAGAGCCGTAGACGGAGAGGCTAGTCGTCAACGAGGTCAACGTCGTCGAGGAGAGAGAGGGGTGACTCGGCCTCGAGCAGCAAGTGACGGCGGGTGAGCTTCGTACCTGAAACTCATGCCGTATCCATTTGAAGAACGCAGTTAATAACGAAGGAATTATTAGTTACCTGGGAAGAGGTTGTACCTCGTCTCCGAGACGGCAGCAGCACCAGGTTATCATCACACAGTATACAGCACTATACAGCCGATTTGTACCGATACAGCCTGAACACCACGGCACTCCACACGCTCGCGCGACGCGAGATCGAGGTGCCGCGCACGAGTACGTACTGCGCAGGCGCGCGGTACGAACACGGGGCTCTCGAGCAGGGTTGCCAGATGGCGATTTTTTCTCTTTGTTGCTCTTGCTTAATAAACATCAATATACGTAAGAGAGAAAAGGAAAAAAAATCGCCAACTGGTCACTCTGCTCTCGAGCACGCCGAGAGCCAGAGCTCTACGGTCGGTCGAAGCGACGACGTCACGAGACAATCCGCAGCGGACGATACCTGCCTTTCGTGAGTGCGATTGAGTGCGAAAAAGAGAGAGAGAGAGAGAGAGAGAAAGAGATAGAGATTAGCCGTTTCCGACCAAGTGTCCAGGATAATCCACAAAGGTTGGTGAGAGTTATCTATCTCTGCTGCCGGTACCGCCGTGTACCGCATAAGGTGCGTGCGAGCATCCCGTCCGTCCCATCCTTCCCCTTCCTCTCCCCTACAGCGAACCGGGATTGTAGCAGCGGAGCACAGCTTCGAGTAATTAACGATAACCCGCGTGTTATTGATATCCGTCGCGAGTTAACGCGGCTGGCTCCCACCCCCGTAATTGTGGTTTCTAGAATAAAGACTCATTTTATTTATAATTAATTGCCGTCCCTATATAATCTGCACCCTGATCCCCAGTGCAGCGTTACAATGTCATTAATATTTTGTACTTTTAGAGTAATAAAACTTTCTTCTTAATTAAATTAATTTTTGTATTAGTTTTAAACAATTATTTATAACATTTTAGTTTATAAATAATTTATAAAATATTGTTTTATATAAATATACGTAATCTACTTACTAATATATCCATACAATTTTTAAATTTTGACTTGAATAATATTTAAATTTAATACTATTAAAATAATAATTTTCGAAAAACTTTTGAAATGTAATTCGTATTTTATATTGCCACTGTTAAAATTTTCTTTTGCCATTACTGTTTATAATAGAATTGTCTTAAAAATGCAATAATTAATGTATTTAATTTTTAATTTATTGTATATTTCACATATAGATATTTGGAAAAGTGTATGTTATACTTGATTAATATTTCTTTATCTTCGAAAAATTATGCATAATTTTAAAAACATTACATTAAATTTTAGGTCCGTTTTAATTTTATGAGTTTTATCAGGAATAAGTTAACTAATACACATTCATTCAATTTATATTCACAACTTTTTTTTGCGCACGGAAAAAATACATATATTATCTTATTATCTATTCTTGAAAAAACAAATAACACACACACACACCTTATATATATGACATATATATAATATATATATATATATATATAAAACATATATATATATCGGTGGTTCTCTGTGACATCGAAGATGAAAAAGATAAATATTGCTATAACTGTGGGAATATGTTTTAGAGGTATCCAGTAGTTCTCCTGAATTTTTTCAGATTTTTTCTGAGCCATTATTTTAAGTTACAGAGAGTCAAAGTTGACATTTTAGCACTTTTTTGCATTATATGCCCATTTTCATGAATTTTTAGCTCCCAGGGGATGCATTTTTCACTAAAAACATAAGTATGACTTTTTTTGTAAAATTTTCCGAACTTTTCATTAAAAATACTTTTAAAGACATAAATGTATGCTGTCTCACTCTTGTAAGCCATTTAAACCTTAAATAGTGAAAATCAGCAATTCTGCTCCGGACTCTGGTAACCTAATACTGTCTCAAAGATGTCTTTTTATAGTCAGAAACTGCCTAAAAATTTCCAGAGTGGGTCTAAATCATTAAGATCACTTATGGTCAAAATATCCGGGAAAAGTGCCCGAAATATTAATAGAAATGTATATTTGTTGCCTTATAACGATGAATCTATTAGCATGATCATTGCAAAAAAATTTGTGCACTTACTTTGGAGTGGTAGACAAGTATCTTTAATTGTTTCAGTATCCATCTAATCCCCTGTAAGCTGCTAAAAATACAAATATTATTATACAAATGTAAAAAATTAATTTTTAAACATTTATAATGCTGAATTTTTAGTTTTACATCCCTTACAAGAATTATAATACTAATCTGAAGGATTACTATAAATATATAAACATCATTATTACAATAACTGAATATACGTATTTAATACAAAAGATATATAAATAAATCGGAAATATAATTATAATGAATAATATGATAACGTGACAGTGACAAGTTTGTGAAATCTAAACAATGTATTGCTGAATAATAATGATAATAATGATGATACTTTTATAGTAATCCTTCAGATTAGTATTATAATTCTTGTAAGGGATGTAAAACTAAAAATCCAGCATTATAAATGTTTAAAAAATAATTTTTTATAATTTTATAATAATATTTGTATTTTTAGCAGCTTACAGGGGATTAGATGTATACTGAAACAAGTGGAGATACTTTTCTACCATTCCAAGGTAAGTGCATAAATTTTTTAGCAATGATCATGCTACTAGATTCATCGTTACAAGGCAACAAATATACATTTCTATTAATATTTCGGGCACTTTTCCCGGATAGTTTGACCATAAGTGATCTTAATGATTTAGACCCACTCTGGAAATTTTTAGGCAGTTTCTGACTATAAAAAGACATCTTTTAGACAGTATTAGGTTACCAGAGTGCGGAGCAGAATTGCTGATTTTCACTATTTAAGGTTTAAATGGCTTACAAGAGTGAGACAGCATACATTTATGTCTTTAAAAGTATTTTTAATGAAAAGTTCGGAAAATTTTACAAAAAAAGTCATACTTATGTTTTTAGTGAAAAATGCATCCCCTGGGAGCTAAAAATTCATGAAAATGGGCATATAATGCAAAAAAGTGCTAAAATGTCAACTTTGACTCTCTGTAACTTAAAATAATGGCTCAGAAAAAATCTGAAAAAATTCAGGAGAACTACTGGATACCTCTAAAACATATTCCCACAGTTATAGCAATATTTATCTTGTTCATCTTCGATGTCACAGAGAACCACCCATATATATATAAAACATATATATATATGTTGAATTCTGAATTCTTAGACACGGCGGAGGCGGCGGCGGCGGCGAAATATTTATATATATATATATATATATAATATGGCAGTACGAGATAACACAATTTAACGGTAACGATGGTGGTTTGTTTGCGGCATATGTTGATGAATTCTTAAAGAGTAAACAATTAGCTAGTGGGTGGCCTTCGTGGTGCGTGGACGAAGCATTAAAAGAGCGCTATATACGCAAATATGAGAGAGACGAAGGTATAGTATTAGACGCGTCAAAAATTGAAAAAAAACTCTGGTCTACGCGCTGTTTCTAAATTGTGTTAAAATTCGTTGTGGGGTAAATTTGGACAGCGAAGCAATTTGAAACAGACAACCATAGTCGAAAATCGTCAAATGTTTTTAACAGCACCCGAAAAAGAAATATTTAGCGTAGTTGCCGTAAACGACGATGTAATGTACGTAAATTGGCAATTTAAGGAAGAATGTGCGACGCAAGCATCGCATATAAACGTTGTAATTGCGGCATATACAACGGCTCAAGCGCGATTAGAGCTATACATGGAATATATTATATGGAAAAACTCGACAAAAGGTTGCTGTATTGTGATACAGACTCGTGTATTTTTGTAAAGAAAAATGATGTATGCGAGTATGAACCGCCATTGAGTAATCTTTTAGGAGGTATGACCGACGAGTTAGAAAGTTACGGTGAGGGTAGTTATATAGATACCATGGTAGCTGTCGCACCAAAATTTTATGCGTATCGCGCTGTCACACCGTCAGGATCATTGGAGTGTTGTAAAGTAAAAGGTGTGTTTTTAAATTTTAAAAACTCTTTACAAATAAATTTTGATAATATAAAATCACTTTTAAACACATACCTTTCATATATTAATGAAACCGAAGACCCTGATTGTGAAGAAACACACAATTCTACAATTAAAGTCAAATATATGTCGATACACAGAACTCGTAAAGAATTTAAAACCCTGTGCGCTGTTTTGAAAAAGAGGCATTACGTATCAAACAATTGTTCGCTTCTTTTTGGATACCATGGTAATACTTTGTAATATGTGTAAAAAATATGTAAAATTTGTAAATATATAAATATTGTAAATATGTAAAATTTGTAAATATGTAGAATTTGTAAGTAAATATTAATGTATTATTTTTGCAAATAAAAATATTTGTATTTTATTCTTAAATTTTGTATATGTAAACATTATTTTTCATCAAATATAGAATAATAACATATTTAAAAACTACTTTTCTTTAGAAAAATAGACTGATTTTATCGGTCACACGTGTGTGTGTGTGTGTGTGTGTGTGTGAGTGACTGCCGCTGATTATGAAGGTAATCTATAATGTTTATTAAAAAACAGGAAATCACTTTTATCAAGCGGTAGAGCGGTTTGTTAGGCTAGTTAACCGCGTGGTAATTCGCTTGAACAAACCGCGGTTGTATCAGCGTATCTAACCATCCGCGCCGCCGCCGCCGCCCTCACCGCGGTGGTCATGCTAATATTTTGAGGTAATTATAAGGATACGTATTTAAACTTTCACGTTTAGTATTGACAATGGATACGCGATGGAAACACCCTTTTACGTGTATATGCGTGGGCCCAACGATGGCTGGGAAATCCGTGTTTGTAAAACGTTTTCTTCAACATTTACCGCAAATGTGTAATGTACGCTTTGACAGAATTATTTTTTATTACGGTGAATGGCAGGAATCGTACCGTACGGATTTTAAATCGGGTGACAAACAAAAACTTGAATTTAGAGAAGGATTGCCGCAACCGAGCGATTATTCTTACGATGTAAACAAGAAAAAACTGTTAATACTTGACGATTTGATGCGTGAATCTTCCAACAGTTGTGTACTCGATTTATTTACAAAAGGTAGTCATCATAAAAACATAAGTTTTATTTTTATAACGCAAAATATTTTTTATAAGAGTCAAAATCAACAAGACTTATCCTTAAATTCAAATTATATACCACAAGTTATAATTGCACGACAAGTTTATTCAGAAGATCCAAAATTTTTACAAGAGGCATACATGGATGCATGTACAACGCCATTTAGTTATTTGCTTTTAGACATGAAGTAAGATACACCGGACGCGTTTCGTTTTCGTACGTGCATATTTCCTGACGACAAAGTTCAATATGCCTACGTTCCAAAGATCACGACACCGCAAACATCAAGTTTTATTCGCTAAAAAAAATGTTTATAATGCTGTCTACAACCGTTAAAAACTAGTCTTTGATAAACTATGGCCGGGGCAACATTACCGTCGGACCACTGTTTGCCTGGAAAACATTTTTCAAAAAAATCTGTAGCTTTATTGAACGCTCTTCACCACGCCGATAGTCGACAACGTGTTGCATTACTTAGAACCGCTGATAAAAATTTGATCATGTGTATTTGCGAATGCGCGCTCAACGTTCTTGAAGGAGTTGTCCAACTCAAAAATACGGATAAGAAAGATTACAAAAACACAAAACAGTATTACGAAAGCTGGTCAATAAAACAAGACGCGGAGGTCGCGATACGTGGAAAACGAAAAAACGTACAATTGTTCAGAGTGGTGGAGCATTTTTGCCTCTGTTGATTGCACCACTTGTGAGCGCTTTATTTTCAAAAATTATAGGTGGTTAAGGTTATGGAACGCGCTCGGAAAATGGTTCTAGTACCAGAGGGTACGGTGACGCGTGCGTGTCTTTCTGAGGAAACTTACAGTGGGGGTTCCTCACCCCGTGTCACAAATAATGATCGGGACAACGGTACCAATAGTGAAAATACTGTAGAGACTGTAGGTAACACTTTATCGCGACTCGATGCGGGAATGTTTGAAATTTTAAAATCAAATAAATACGACAACGAACGCAACAAGTGTAAAAATTATCTACAGGTTTTGAGACGGTATTTATTTTTTAAAGAAATGAAGGAGAGAGATTTGTTGCACACGACTGATGAGTTCGAATCCAGTCTACCATCCCTCACTGAGGAGGAAATTCTTGAAAATTTAGCGATAATTCATGCGAAAAGAGCTCGAGATTTGCTAAAGCACTGGCGCACAGCTGCACCAGATCGCTTAAAATGGAATTCTGCTGGTAACATTGTTTTAGACGGGAAACTATTACCACACCCTAATATAGTCGAATTACTGGCTGATGTCTTAACAAGGAAGAGAGTTAAAAAGCATAGTAATGATGATAATGACAAAGAGAGTGGGGAAGAGCCAGTAGGTAGACTCGAATTTGCGCGGTTCATTGCACACTCGGATACACCAATGCACCTCATTGAAAATTCAACAATTTTAAAAATGGTTAAAAGGTTGACTGAACCTTTAAATACAGCCAAGCGACGTATAGAGCAACCAGTATTTACATTGCCTCAGACACGGAATATAGCTAAAAAGCGGTGGTTAAAATTTGATATGGCGTAAATAAAAATGCCGACAAAATTTGATAAGCAATATTACGATCCATCTCACGAGGCTGGCTACGCGAGTGCACATCACCTCGTACGAGTAAATACAAAAGGGCGTGCATTATCAAGCAACGAAAAAGAGCGTTTTTATAAGTGGTTGAGCAATCAAGACGCGTACACATTACGCAGACCGATACGTAAAAAGATCCCGAGATTACATTATAACGTGACAAACGTGGACGACGTTTGGGAGGCTGATTTGTGTCAACTAGCGTATCTAAAACAGGATAACGATGGATTTTCTTATCTACTCGTCATCATCGATGTTCTTAGCAAGTTTGCGTGGGTGGAACCTATACGAGACAAATCTGCCAGCACAGTTGGTGCAGCCTTCGAAAAAATTTTAAAGAGAGCAAACGGTCGTGTTTCGGTACTTTTGCAATGCGATAGAGAAAAAGAGTTTGCCGGTGCGTCAATGCAAAACGTTTTAAAAAAACATACAAAAAATTATATACGCCTACAATAACACTGTACACAGTAGTATAAAGATGAGGCCCAACGAAGTTAATCTTTACAACGCTGTGAAAGCGCGAGGAGATATTTGTTGTAACAAGTATCGCGCGACGTCAAAATATATTTACTTATGAGCTGCAAGATTTGAATGGTGAAAATATAGACGGGTTTTTTTACACCGAGGAGTTGGTGCGTATAGGTTTAGATTGTGTTAAGGGAAATCAAAGTTTTAAAATCGAGCGCATTCTTCGATCCAGAGGTCGTGGTGTTAAGAAAGAAGTGTTTGTAAAGTGGGTCGGATATCCAGACAAGTTTAATTCTTGGGTAAAAGCATCAACAGTGAAATCTTTGTAACCATGGATCACCTCGAAGATTTTCCCGATAAAACAACTACATGCTTCACAACGTATTTATGTCGTGAAATACGGCTAAACGGTGATTGGGAGGTAGGGCTCGCAGAAATCCACATCCCCAGCACTATTATGCATATACAAAAATCTGAAGCGTATTATACTTTTAAATAGGGCTCGTCTAAAGGCGAACCCGATGGGTTTGACGGTGTTTGCGATATACCATACGGTATTTACGAGAATGTCGAGCAAGTGGCGGCAGAAATCAATAACGCAAAAGTTGCTAGTAATCATCACGCTCTTGTACCGAGTTTACTTCAAGAAGGGTTTTACGCTCTAAAACGAATCTGCTCTTGCGAGACACCCCATTAAACTACTTTTAATCAAAAGATTTTACGCACAAACAGATACTTTTGGAACGTCAAACTCAATATAACCGCGAACGAAGGAGATAGGCCAGCAAGTCTCGCGCGTGCTATACCCGATTAACTTTATGTTTACACAGTACGTGTACACTTTTACGTATAGTTTCTCTCGAAACAAGCAAATATAAATTTGGTACGAATACAGTCAAACAATTTGCACCCATACACTACATACCTCTGTTGCACCATACGTTTCGCAATATCATAATAGATATAAGAGATCAACACGGTCAACATATACCATTTGAGTATGGAACCTTGACGATTACGCTTCATTTTAAGCGTGCTCGTTAGTTGAAGTTATGAGTCATTATATACAGTACTACGGAGAACAAGGAGGTGGTGGAACGAGAGGTGTAAAGAACGTATACGCGGGATCAACGTATCAGAGAGGTTGTAGGATCGGTAGCTTTCTTGGTTCTATATTTAGAAAAGTTGTACCATACTTGGCTAGTGGTGCTAAAGCTGTAGGTAAAGAAGCTGTACGCGCTCGTGTGAATGTACTTGACGACGTTACAAATTGTGGGGCAGCCTTCAAGGAATCTTTAAACTTACGAGTGCGGGAGTCTGGACGGAATTTAAAAAGGAAAGCGGCAAATTTCTGAAATGATGCAAGGCGGTGGGTATAAATCACGCGCTATGAAACGTAGGCGGCAGTCAAGAAAAGGGCGTATAACAGTACGCACCTCTAAGAGGTCTGTCCGTAATAGAAGAAGAAAGGGTGCTTTGAAAAGTAAAAAAAAGCGACGAGGGGTCTCTAGAAGAAAAAAGAAGACAGTTAGAAGTATAACAGACATTTTTGAACCTAAATAAATTGCCGTAATAATGGCCTATTTACACTCTTGCAGTGGGGAAGATATGAAGAGTGAACTCGATCTTTTTACCGACCTTTTAACACAAACGTCTATCGAGAGTAGTGCTTTTCTCTACTATAAACCGGTTTCTTCTCTCATCAATGAGAGCGATTCACCTTTGGAGTTTTTAGTACCGAGTTCGACGGATCATTACATCGATCTCGCTCACACAATGTTGCATGTGGCAATTCATATTTTACCCGTAGGCGCCGATGTAGAAAACGCAAAAGTCGCACCTGTCAATAATTTTATTCATTCAATGTTTGATCAAATAGATATATTCTTCAATCAAAAATTGGTCTCAATACCAAACAACGCTTATCCTTATCGAGCGTACATAGAAACACTAATAAATTACGCTCCTCCTGCTATACAATCCCATTTATCTGCGGCTCTTTGCTATCCTGATACAGCCGGATGCATGAAAGCTGTACCAAATATTGCGCGTGGAACACCTGGAGCCAACAATGGTCTCCAAAATTGACAATATTTTACAGCAGGTGGGAAAACGGTTGATATGATTGGCCATTTACACTATAACGTATTCAATCAATCGAAATTTCTACTCAACAGTGTAGAGATAAGGGTGAGGCTCGTGCGAAGCAAAGATGTTTTCGCTCGTATGGACTTTTCCGACGATGGTAAATTTTTTATACACATAAAAGAGGCAACTCTAATTGTACGGAGGGCTAAAATAAGTCCTGGTATTTTGTTAGCTCATGCCAACGCTTTAACTAAAACTACAGCCAAATATCCCATTACCAGAGTTGAAGTAAAGTCGTTTACCATGCACAGTGGTATTCTTGGGGATACACTCGATAACGTTGTACTAGGTCAATTACCAAAGAGAAATATATTGGGTTTTGTCCGAAATCGAGCCTTTAATGGTAATCGACGAATTAACATGAACCTAAAATTTACAGCTGGACTTACCAGCTAGCCAGGGACGAAACCCACGTCGGGGCCCCCGCGCTTATAGTGACATTATTTTCATTTTAATTGCTTTTAAACCACCCATCACAGCTATATACTAGTAGGACTACTGTAAATTAACTATATTAAGTACATTACAACCCTAATTAGATAATTAGATTAATTAACAAAAACCAAAAATTATCATTTTTTCTTGAAAAAACAATATAACTTGTACACGCATGACGATAGGGACTTGAAATTTTGTATGAAACTACTTAAAGGATACACATAATGACTGGATGGTAAAGATTACGACACAAAAGTAATTAGTTAATTAGATTAATTAACAAAGTCCGAAAATTATCATTTTTTCTTGAAAAAGCGATATAACTTGTACACGCATGACAATAGGGACTTGAAATTTTATACGAAACTACCTAAAAGGATACACATAATGACTGGATGGTAAAGATTATGACACAAAAGTAATTAGTTAATTAGATTAATTAACAAAGTCCGAAAATTATCATTTTTTTGTGAAAAAGAGCTATAACTTTTACACGCATAATGATAGGGACTTGAAATTTTGTATGAAACTACTTAAAGGGCTACAGATGATGAGTGGATGGCTAAGGTTACGACACAAGAGAAATTAGTTAATTAGATTAATTAACAAAGTCCGAAAATTATCAATTTTCGTAAAAAAGCGCTACAACTTTTACACGCATCATGATAGGGACTTGAAATTTTGTATGAAACTACCTAAAGGGATACTAATAACGACTGGATGGTTAAGGTTAGAACACAAAAGTAATTAATTAATTAGATTAATTAGCAAATTCCGAAAATTATCATTTTTTCGTGAAAAAGCGCTATAACTTTTACACGCATGATGATAGGGACTTGAAATTTTGTATGAAACTACCTAAAGGGATACTGATGATGACTGGATGGTTAAGGTTAGAACACAAAAGTAATGAGTTAATTAGATTAATTAACAAAGTCCGAAAATTATCATTTTTTCGTGAAAAAGCGCTATGTCTTTTACACGCATGATGACAGGGACTTGAAATTTTGTAAGAAAGTACCTAAAGGGATACAGATGATGACTGGACAGTTAAGGTTAGGACACAAAAGTAATTAGTTAATTAGAATATTTAACAAATTCCAAAAATTATCATTTTTTCGTGAAAAAGCGCTAAAAAATTTACACGCATGATGATAGGGAATTGAAATTTTGTATGTGATTCTCCAAACGGATACAGATGATGATAGCATAGTGCAGGTTGCAACACAAAAGTAATTAGTTAATTAGAATAATTAACAAAGTCCGAAAATTATCATTTTTTCGTGAAAAAGCGCATTAATTTAAACGCATGATGATAAGGAATTGAAATTTTGTATCAAACTACCTAAAGGGATACAGATGATGACTGATGGTTAAGGTAAGGACACAAAAGTAATTAGTTAATTAGATAATTAAACAGTCCGAAATGATCAATTCGGGAAAAAGCCTATAACTTACAATACTGGATGGTTAAGGTTAGAACACAAAAGTAATGAGTTAATTAGATTAATTAACAAAGTCCGAAAATTATCATTTTTTCGTGAAAAAGCGCTATGTCTTTTACACGCATGATGACAGGGACTTGAAATTTTGTAAGAAAGTACCTAAAGGGATACAGATGATGACTGGACAGTTAAGGTTAGGACACAAAAGTAATTAGTTAATTAGAATATTTAACAAATTCCAAAAATTATCATTTTTTCGTGAAAAAGCGCTAAAAAATTTACACGCATGATGATAGGGAATTGAAATTTTGTATGTGATTCTCCAAACGGATACAGATGATGATAGCATAGTGCAGGTTGCAACACAAAAGTAATTAGTTAATTAGAATAATTAACAAAGTCCGAAAATTATCATTTTTTCGTGAAAAAGCGCATTAATTTTAAACGCATGATGATAAGGAATTGAAATTTTGTATCAAACTACCTAAAGGGATACAGATGATGACTGGATGGTTAAGGTAAGGACACAAAAGTAATTAGTTAATTAGATAATTAACAAAGTCCGAAATTATCAATTTTCGTGAAAAAGCGCTATAACTTTTACACGCATGATGACAGGGACTTGAAATTCTGTAAGAAAGTACCTAAAGGGAAACAGATGATGACTGGACAGTTAAGGTTAGGACACAAAGTAATTAGTTAATTAGTATATTTAACAAATTCCAAAAATATCATTTTTTCGTGAAAAAGCGCTAAAAATTTACACGCATGATGATAGGGAATTGAAATTTTGTATGTGATTCTCCAAGGGATACAGATGATGATAGCATAGTGCAGGTTGCAACACAAAAGTAATTAGTTAATTAGAATAATTAACAAAGTCCGAAAATTATCATTTTTTCGTGAAAAAGCGCATTAATTTTAAACGCATGATGATAAGGAATTGAAATTTTGTATCAAACTACCTAAAGGGATACAGATGATGACTGGATGGTTAAGGTAAGGACACAAAAGTAATTAGTTAATTAGATAATTAACAGAGTCCGAAAATTATCAATTTTCGTGAAAAAGCGCTATAACTTTTACACGCATGATGACAGGGACTTGAAATTTTGTAAGAAAGTACCTAAAGGGATACAGATGATGACTGGACAGTTAAGGTTAGGACACAAAAGTAATTAGTTAATTAGAATATTTAACAAATTCCAAAAATTATCATTTTTTCGTGAAAAAGCGCTAAAAAATTTACACGCATGATGATAGGGAATTGAAATTTTGTATGTGATTCTCCAAACGGATACAGATGATGATAGCATAGTGCAGGTTGCAACACAAAAGTAATTAGTTAATTAGAATAATTAACAAAGTCCGAAAATTATCATTTTTTCGTGAAAAAGCGCATTAATTTTAAACGCATGATGATAAGGAATTGAAATTTTGTATCAAACTACCTAAAGGGATACAGATGATGACTGGATGGTTAAGGTAAGGACACAAAAGTAATTAGTTAATTAGATAATTAACAGAGTCCGAAAATTATCAATTTTCGTGAAAAAGCGCTATAACTTTTACACGCATGATGACAGGGACTTGAAATTCTGTAAGAAAGTACCTAAAGGGAAACAGATGATGACTGGACAGTTAAGGTTAGGACACAAAAGTAATTAGTTAATTAGTATATTTAACAAATTCCAAAAATTATCATTTTTTCGTGAAAAAGCGCTAAAAAATTTACACGCATGATGATAGGGAATTGAAATTTTGTATGTGATTCTCCAAAGGGATACAGATGATGATAGCATAGTGCAGGTTGCAACACAAAAGTAATTAGTTAATTAGAATAATTAACAAAGTCCAAAAATTATCATTTTTTCTTGAAAAAGCGCTATAACTTGTACACGCATGACGATAGGAACTTGAAATTTTATACGAAACTACCTAAAAGGGTACACATAATGACTGGATGGTAAAGATTATGACACACAAGTAATTAGTTAATTAGATTAATTAACAAAGATTATGACAAAAGTAATTAGTTAATTTGATTAATTAACAAAGTCCGAAAATTATCATTTTTTCGTGAAAAAGTGCTATAACTTGTACGCGCATGATGATAGGTACTTGAAATTTTATACGAAACTACCTAAAAGGGTACACATAATGACTGGATGGTAAAGATTATGACACACAAGTAATTAGTTAATTAGATTAATTAACAAAGTCCGAAAATTATCATTTCTTCGTGAAAAAGCGCTATGTCTTTTACACGCATGATGACAGGGACTTGAAATTTTGTAAGAAAGTACCTAAAGGGATACAGATGATGAATGGACGGTTAAGGTTAGGACACAAATGTAATTAGTTAATTAGTATATTTAACAAATTCCAAAAATTATCATTTTTTCGTGCTAAAGCGCTAAAAAATTTACACGCATGATGATAGGGAATTGAAATTTTGTATGTGATTCTCCAAAGGGATACAGTTGATGATAGCATAGAGCAGGTTGCAACACAAAAGTAATGAGTTAATTAGATTAATTAACAAAGTCAGAAAATTATCATTTTCGTGATAAAGCGCTATGACTTTTACACGCATGATGACAGGGACTTCAAATTTTGTATGAAATTACCTAAAGGGTTTACAGATGATGAGTGGATGGCTAAGGTTACAAGGCAAGAGAAATCAGTTAATGAGTATATTTAACAAATTCCAAAAATTATCGTTTTTTCGTGAAAAAGCGCTATGACTTTTACACGCATGATGACAGGGATTTGAAATTTTGTATGAAATTACCTAAAGAGATACAGCTGATGACTGTATGGTTAAGGTTAGGAAACAAAAGTAATAAGTTAATTAGATTAATTAACAAAGTCCGAAAATTATATAGTTTACGAGAAAAAGCGCTATAACATTTACACGCAGAACAATGAGGAGTTAAAATTTTGTATGAAACTCTCTAAAGGGATACACATGACGATAGGATAGTGCAGGTTGCCAAACCAAAGTAATTAGTTAACTAGATTAATTAACAAAGTCTGAAAACTATCATTTTTTCGTGAAAAAGCGCTATAACTATTACACGCATGATGATAGGGACTTGAAATTTTGTATGAATTCTCCAAAGGGATGCAGATGACGATAGCACAGTGCCGGTTGCGATACAAAAGTAATGAGTTAATTAGATTAATTAACAAAGTCCAAAAATTATCATTTTTTCTTGACAAAGAGCTATATAAATAACTTTTACACGCATAATGATAGGGACTTGAAATTTTGTATGAAACTACCTAAAGGGTTACAGATGATGAGTGGATGACTAAGGTTACGACACAAGAGAAATCAGTTAATTAGTATATTTAACAAATTCCATAATTATCATTTTTTCGTGATAAAGCGCTAAAAAATTTACACGCATGATGATAGGGAATTAAAATTTTGTATGTGATTCTCCAAAGGGATACAGATGATGATAGCATAGTGCAGGTTGCAACGCAAAAGTAATTAGTTAATTAGAATTATTAACAAAGTCCAAAAATTAACATTTTTTCTTGAAAAAGCGCTATAACTTGCACGCGCATGACGATAGGAACTTGAAATTTTATACGAAACTACCTAAAAGGGTACACAGAATGGCTGGATGGTAAAGATTATGACACAAAAGTAATTAGTTAATTAGATTAATTAACAAAGTCCAAAAATTATCATTTTTTCGTGAAAAAGCGCTATGTCTTATACACGCATAATGACAGGGACTTGTAAGAAAGTACTTAAAGGCATACAGATGATGATGGACAGTTAAGGTTAGGACACAAAAGTAATTAGTTAATTAGTATATTTAACAAATTCCAAAAATTATCATTTTTTCGTGAAAAAGCACTAAAAAATTTACTCGCATGATAATAGGGAATTAAAATTTTGTATGTGATTCTCCAAAGGGATACAGATGACTATAGCATAGTGCAGGTTGCAACACAAAAGTAATGAGTTAATTAGAATAATTAACAAAGTCCGAAAATTATCATTTTTCGTGAAAAAGCGCATTAATTTTAAACGCATGATGATAAGGAATTGAAATTTTGTATCAAACTACCTAAAGGGATACAGATGATGACTGGATGGTTAAGGTAAGGACACAAAAGAAATTAGTTAATTTGATTAATTAACAAAGTCCGAAAATTATCATTTTTTCGTGAAAAAGCGCTATAACATGTACACGCATGACGATAGGGACTTGAAATTTTATACGAAACTACCTAAAAGGGTACACATAATGACTGGATGGTAAAGATTACGACACAAAAGTAATTAGTTAATTAGCTTAATTAACAAAGTCCGAAAATTCTCATTTTTCCGTGACAAAGAGCTATAACTTTTACACGCATAATAATACGGAGTTGAAATTTTGTATGAAACTCTCCAAAGGGATACAGATGATGATACGATAATGCAGGTTGCGACACAATCTAATTAGTTAATTCGATTAATTAACAGTGTCCGAAAATTAACATTTTTTCGTGAAAAAGCGTTATAACTTTTACACGAATGATGATAGGAACTTGAAATTTTGTATGAAACTACCTATAGGGATACAGATGATGACTGGATGGTTAAGGTAAGGACCCAAAAGTAATTAGTTAATTAGATTAATTAACAAAGTCCGAAAATTATCATTTTTTCGTGAAAAAGCGCATTAATTTTAAACGCATGATGATAAGGAATTGAAATTTTGTATCAAACTACCTAAAGGGATACAGATGATGACTGGATGGTTAAGGTAAGGACACAAAAGTAATTAGTTAATTAGATAATTAACAGAGTCCGAAAATTATCAAATTTCGTGAAAAAGCGCTATAACTTGCACGCTCATGACGATAGGAACTTGAAATTTTATATGAAACTACCTAAAAGGGTACACATAATGACTGGATGGTAAAGATTATGACACAAAAGTAATTAGTTAATTAGATTAATTAACAATGTCTGAAAATTATCATTTTTTCGTGAAAAAGCGCTATGTCTTTTACACGCATAATGACAGGGACTTGAAATTTTGTATGAAATTCTCCAAAGGGATGCAGATGACGATAGCACAGTGCAGGTTGCGATACAAAAGTAATGAGTTAACTAGATTAATTAACAAAGTCCAAAAATTATCATTTTTTCTTGAAAAAGCGCTATAACTTGTACACGCATGACGATAGGAACTTGAAATTTTATACGAAACTACCTAAAAGATACACGTAATGACTGGATTGTAAAGATTACGACACAAAAGTAATTAGTTAATTAGCTTAATTAACAAAGTCCGAAACTTATCATTTCTCGGGAAAGAGCGCTATAACTTTTACACACATGATGATAGGAACTTGAAATTTTGTATGAAACTATCCTAAGGGATACAGATGACGATGACTGATCGTGCAAGGTTGCGACACAAAAGTAATTAGTTATTCAGATTAATTAGCAAATTCCGAAAATTATCATTTATTCGTGAAAAAGCGCTATAACTTTACACAGCATAATGATAGGGAACTTGAAATTTTGTACTGAAACTACCTAACGGGATACAGATGACGAGACTGGATGGTGAAGGTTGCGACACAAAAGTAATTAGGTAATTCAGATAATTAGCAAATTCCGAAAATTATCATTTTTCGTGAAAAAGCGGCTATAACTTTTACACGCATCATGATAGGGACTTGAAATTTTGTATGAAACTACCTAAAGGGATACAGATGATGACTGGATGTTAAGGTTAGGACACAAAAGTAATTAGGTAATTAGAATTAAGTAGCTAAATTCCGAAAATTATCATTTTTCGTCGAAAAAGCGCTATAACTTTTACACGCATGTTGGTAGGGAAATTGACATTTTGTATGAAACTACCTAATGGGATACAGATAGTGACTGGATGGTTAAGGTTAGGACACAAAAATAATTAGTTAATTAGATTAATTAACAAATTCCAAAATTATCATTTTTTCGAGAAAAAAGCGCTATAACTTTTACACACATATTGATTGGAACTTGAAATTTTGTACGAAGCTCTCCAAGGGATATATGACGATACGATCGTGCAGGTTGCGACACAAAAGTAATTAGTTATTCAGATTAATTAGCAAATTCCGAAATTATCATTTTTCGTCAAAAAGCGCTATCACTTTTACGCGCATCATGATAGGGACTTGAAATTTTGTATGAAACTACTAATGGGATACAGATAGTGACTGGATGGTTAAGGTTAGGACACAAAAATAATTAGTTAATTAATTAATTAACAAATTCCGAAAATTATCATTTTTTCGAGAAAAAAGCGCTATAACTTTTACACGCATCAATGATAGGGACTTGAAATTTTGTATGTGATTCTCCAAAGGGATACAGATGATGATGATAGCATAGTGCAGGTTGCAACGCCAAAAGTAATTAGTTAATTAGAATTATTAACAAAGTCCAAAAATTAACATTTTTTCTTGAAAAAGCGCTATAACTTGCACGCGCATGACGATAGGAACTTGAACTTTTATACGAAACTACCTAAAAGGGTACACAGAATGGCTGGATGGTAAAGATTATGACACAAAAGTAATTAGTTAATTAGATTAATTAACAAAGTCCAAAAATTATCATTTTTTCGTGAAAAAGCGCTATGTCTTATACACGCATAATGACAGGGACTTGTAAGAAAGTACTTAAAGGCTACAGATGATGATGGACAGTTTAAGGTTAGGACACAAAAGTAATTAGTTAATTAGTATATTTAACAAATTCCAAAAATTATCATTTTTCGTGAAAAAGCACTAAAAAATTACTCGCATGATACTAGGGAATTAAAATTTTGTATGTGATTCTCCAAAGGGATCCAGATGACTATAGCATAGTGCAGGTTGCAACACAAAAGTAATGAGTTAATTAGAATAATTAACAAAGTCCGAAAATTATCATTTTTTCGTGAAAAAGCGCATTAATTTTAAACGCATGATGATAAGAATTGAAATTTTGTATCAAACTACCTAAAGGGATACAGATGATGACTGGATGGTTAAGGTAAGGACACAAAAGAAAGTTAGTTAATTTGATTAATTAACAAAGTCCGAAAATTATCATTTTTTCGTGAAAAAAGCGCTATAACATGTACACGCATGACGATAGGGACTTGAAATTTTATACGAAACTACCTAAAAGGGTACACATAATGACTGGATGGTAAAGATTTACGACACAAAAGTAATAGTTAATTAGCTTAATTAACAAAGTCCCGAAATTCTCATTTTTTCCGTGACAAAGAGCTATAACTTTTACCACGCATAATATACGGAGTTGAAATTTGTATGAAACTCTCCAAAGGGATACAGATGATGATACGACTAATGCAGGTTGCGACACAATCTAATTAGTTAATTCGATTAATTAACAGTGTCCGAAACTTAACATTTTTTCGTGAAAAAGCGTTATAACTTTTACACGAATGATGATAGGAACTTGAAATTTTGTATGAAACTACCTATAGGGATACAGATGTGACTGGATGGTTAAGGTAAGGACCCAAAAGTAATTAGTTAATTAGATTAATTAACAAAGTCCGAAAATTATCATTTTTTCGTGAAAAAGCGCATTAATTTTAAACGCATGATGATAAGGGAATTGAAATTTTGGTATCAAACTACCTAAAGGGATACAGATGATGACCTGGATGGTTAAGGTAAGGACACAAAAGTAATAGTTAATTAGATAATTAACAGAGTCCGAAAAATTATCAAATTTCGTGAAAAAAAGCGCTTATAACTTGCACGCTCATGACGATAGGAACTTGAAATTTTATATGAAACTACCTAAAAGGGTACACATAATGACTGGATGGTAAAGATTATCGACACAAAAGTAATTAGTTAATTAGATTAATTAACAATGTCTGAAAATTATCATTTTTTCGTGAAAAAGGCGCTATGTCTTTTACAAGCATAATGACAGGGACTTGAAATTTTGTATGAAATTCTCCAAGGGATGCAGATGACGATAGCACAGTGCAGGTTGCGATACAACAAGTAATGAGTTAACTAGATAATTAAGCAAAGTCCCAAAAATTCTCATTTTTTCCCTTGAAAAGCGCGATAACTTTACACGCATAGGACAGATAGGAACTTGAAAATTAGTTTATAGCGAAACATACCTTAATAAGATACACGTAATGACTGGATTGTAAAGATTACGACACAAAGTATTAAGTTATATTAGCTGTAATTAACAATAGTCTGCGAACTTATCATTCTGCGGGAAAGAGCGCTATAACTTTTACACGCATGATGATAGGGACTTGAAATTTTGTATGAAACTACCTAAAGGGGATACAGATGATGACTGGATGGTCCAAGGTTAGGAGCACAAAGAGTAATTAGTTAATTAGATTCATTAGCAAATTCCGAAAATTATCATTTTTTCGTGAAAAAGCGCTATAACTTTTACACACATAATGATAGGAACTTGAAATTTTGTACGAAGCTCTCCCAAGGGATACAGATGACGATACGATCGTGCAGGTTGCGACACAAAAGTAATTAGTTATTCAGATTAATTAGCAAATTCCGAAAATTATCATTTATTCGTGAAAAAGCGGTATAACTTTTACACGCATCATGATCGGGACTTGAAATTTTGTATGAAACTACCTAACGGGATACAGATGATGACTGGATGGTTAAGGTTAGGACACAAAAGTAATTAGGTAATTAGAATAAGTAGCAAATTCCGAAAATTATCATTTTTTCGTCAAAAAGCGCTATCACTTTTACACGCATCATGATAGGGACTTGAAATTTTGTATGAAACTACCTAAAGGGATACAGATGATGACTGGATGTTTAAGGTTAGGACACAAAAGTAATTAGTTAATTAGATTAATTACCTAATTCCGAAAATTATCATTTTTTCGTGAAAAAGCGCTATAACTTTTACACGCATGTTGGTAGGGAATTGACATTTTGTATGAAACTACCTAATGGGATACAGATAGTGACTGGATGGTTAAGGTTAGGACACAAAAATAATTAGTTAATTAGATTAATTAACAAATTCCAAAAATTATCATTTTTTCGAGAAAAAGCGCTATAACTTTTACACACATATTGATTGGAACTTGAAATTTTGTACGAAGCTCTCCCAAGGGATATAGATGACGATACGATCGTGCAGGTTGCGACACAAAAGTAATTAGTTATTCAGATTAATTAGCAAATTCCGAAAATTATCATTTTTTCGTCAAAAAGCGCTATCACTTTTACGCGCATCATGATAGGGACTTGAAATTTTGTATGAAACTACCTAATGGGATACAGATAGTGACTGGATGGTTAAGGTTAGGACACAAAAATAATTAGTTAATTAGATTAATTAGCAAATTCCGAAAATTATCATTTTTTCGTGAAAAGCGCTATAACTTTTTACACGCATGATGATAGGGACTTGAAATTTTGTATGAAACTACCTAAAGGGATACTGATGATGACTGGATGGTTAAGGTTAGAACACAAAAGTAATGAGTTAATTAGATTAATTAACAAAGTCCGAAAATTATCATTTTTTCGTGAAAAAAGCGCTATGTCTTTTACACGCATGATGACAGGGACTTGAAATTTTGTAAGAAAGTACCTAAAGGGATACAGATGGATGACCTGGACAGTTAAGGTTAGGACACAAAGTAATTAGTTAATTAGAATATTTAACAAATTCCAAAAATTATCATTTTTTTCGTGAAAAAGCGCTAAAAATTACACGCCATGATGATAGGGAATTGAAATTTTGTATGTGATTCTCCAAACGGATACAGATTGATGATAGCATAGTGCAGGTTGCAACACAAAGAATTAGTTAATTAGAATAATTAACAAAGTCCGGAAAATTATCATTTTTTTCGTGAAAAAGCGCACTAATTTTAAACGCATGATGATAAGGAATTGAAATTTTGTATCAAACTACCTAAAGGGATACAGATGATGACTGGATGGTTAAGGTAAGGACACAAAAGTAATTAGTTAATTAGATAATTAACAGAGTCCGAAAATTATCAATTTTCGTGAAAAAAGCGCTATAACTTTTACACGCATGATGACAGGTGACTTGAAATTTTTGTATGAAACTACCTAAAGGGATACTGATGATGACTGGATGGTTTAAGGTTCGAACCACAAAAGTAATGAGTTAATTAGATTAATTAACAAAGCCGAAAATTATCATTTTTTCGTGAAAAAGCGCTATGTCTTTTATCACGCATGATGACAGGGACTTGAAATTTTGTAAGAAAGTACCTAAAGGGATACAGAGATGACTGGACAGTTAAGGTTAGGACACAAAGTAATTAGTTAATTAGAATATTTAACAAATTCCAAAAATTATCATTTTTTTCGTGAAAAAAGCGCTAAAAAATTTACACGCATGATGATAGGGAATTGAAATTTTGTATGTGATTCTCCAAACGGATACAGATGATGATAGCATAGTGCAGGTTGCAACACAAAGTAATTAGTTAATTAGAATAATTAACAAAGTCCGAAAATTATCATTTTTTCGTGAAAAAGCGCATAATTTTAAACGCATGATGATAAGGAATGAAATTTTGTATCAAACTACCTAAAGGGATACAGATGATGACTGGATGGTTAAGGTAAGGACACAAAAGTAATTAGTTAATTAGATAATTAACAGAGTCCGAAAATTATCAATTTTCGTGAAAAAGCGCTATAACTTTTACACGCATGATGACAGGGACTTGAAATTCTGTAAGAAAGTACCTAAAGGGAAACAGATGATGACTGGACAGTTAAGGTTAGGACACAAAAGTAATTAGTTAATTAGTATATTTAACAAATTCCAAAAATTATCATTTTTTCGTGAAAAAGCGCTAAAAAATTTACACGCATGATGATAGGGAATTGAAATTTTGTATGTGATTCTCCAAAGGGATACAGATGATGATAGCATAGTGCAGGTTGCAACACAAAAGTAATTAGTTAATTAGAATAATTACAAAGTCCAAAAATTATCATTTTTTTCTTGAAAAAAGCGCTATAACTTGTACACGCATGACGATAGGAACTTGAAATTTTATACGAACTACCTAAAAGGGTACACATATGACTGGATGGTAAAGATTATGACACACAAGTAATTAGTTAATTAGATTAATAACAAAGATTATGACAAAAGTAATTAGTTAATTTGATTAATTAACAAAGTCCGAAAATTATCATTTTTTCGTGAAAAAGTGCTATAACTTGTACGCGCATGATGATAGGTACTTGAAATTTTATACGAAACTACCTAAAAGGGTACACATAATGACTGGATGGTAAAGATTATGACACACAAGTAATTAGTTAATTAGATTAATTAACAAAGTCCGAAAATTATCATTTCTTCGTGAAAAAGCGCTATGTCTTTTACAGCATGATGACAGGGACTTGAAATTTTGTAAGAAAGTACCTAAAGGGATACAGATGATGAATGGACGGTTAAGGTTAGGACACAAATGTAATTAGTTAATTAGTATATTTAACAAATTCCAAAAATTATCATTTTTTTCGTGCTAAAGCGCTAAAAATTTACACGCATGATGATATGGAATGAAATTTTGTATGTGATTCTCCAAAGGGATACAGTTGATGATAGCATAGAGCAGGTTGCAACACAAAAGTAATGAGTTAATTAGATTAATTAACAAAGTCAGAAAATTATCATTTTCGTGATAAAGCGCTATGACTTTTACACGCATGATGACAGGGACCTTCAAATTTTGTATGAAATTACTAAAGGGTTTACAGATGATGAGTGGATGGCTAAGGTTACAAGGCAAGAGAAATCAGTTAATGAGTATATTTAACAAATTCCAAAAATTATCGTTTTTTCGTGAAAAAGCGCTATGACTTTTACACGCATGATGACAGGGATTTGAAATTTTGTATGAAATTACCTAAAGAGATACAGCTGATGACTGTATGGTTAAGGTTAGGAAACAAAAGTAATAAGTTAATTAGATTAATTAACAAAGTCCGAAATTATATAGTTTACGAGAAAAAGCGCTATACCATTTACACGCAGAACAATGAGGAGTTAAAAGTTTGTATGAAACTCTCTAAAGGGATACACATGACGATAGGAATAGTGCAGGTTGCCAAACCAAAGTAATTAGTTAACTAGATTAATTAACAAAGTCTGAAAACTATCATTTTTTCGTGAAAAGCGCTATAACTATTACACGCATGATGATAGGGACTTGAAATTTTGTATGAATTCTCCAAAGGGATGCAGATGACGATAGCACAGTGCCGGTTGCGATACAAAAGTATGAGTTAATTAGATTAATTAACAAAGTCCAAAAATTATCATTTTTTCTTGACAAAGAGCTATATAATAACTTTTACACGCATAATGATAGGGACTTGAAATTTTGTATGAAATACCTAAAGGGTTACAGATGATGAGTGGATGACTAAGGTTACGACACAAGAGAAATCAGTTAATTAGTATATTTAACAAATTCCATAATTATCATTTTTTCGTGATAAAGCGCTAAAAAATTTACACGCATGATGATAGGGAATTAAAATTTTGTATGTGATTCTCCAAAGGGATACAGATGATGATAGCATAGTGCAGGTTGCAACGCAAAAGTAATTAGTTAATTAGAATTATTAACAAAGTCCAAAATTAACATTTTTTCTTGAAAAAGCGCTATAACTTGCACGCGCATGACGATAGGAACTTGAAATTTTATACGAAACTACCTAAAAGGGTACACAGAATGGCTGGATGGTAAAGATTATGACACAAAAGTAATTAGTTAATTAGATTAATTAACAAAGTCCAAAAATTATCATTTTTTTCGTGAAAAAGCGCTATGTCTTATACACGCATAATGACAGGGACTTGTAAGAAAGTACTTAAAGGCATACAGATGATGATGGACAGTTAAGGTTAGGACACAAAAGTAATTAGTTAATTAGTATATTTAACAAATTCCAAAAATTATCATTTTTTCGTGAAAAAGCACTAAAAAATTTACTCGCATGATAATAGGGAATTAAAATTTTGTATGTGATTCTCCAAAGGGATACAGATGACTATAGCATAGTGCAGGTTGCAACACAAAAGTAATGAGTTAATTAGATAATTAACAAAGTCCGAAAATTATCATTTTTTCGTGAAAAAGCGCATAATTTTAAACGCATGATGATAGGAATTGAAATTTTGTATCAAACTACCTAAAGGATACAGATGATGACTGGATGGTTAAGGTAAGGACACAAAAGTAATTAGTTAATTTGATTAATTAACAAAGTCCGAAAATTATCATTTTTTCGTGAAAAAGCGCTATAACATGTACACGCATGACGATAGGGACTTGAAATTTTATACGAAACTACCTAAAAGGGTACACATAATGACTGGATGGTAAAGATTACGACACAAAAGTAATTAGTTAATTAGCTTAATTAACAAAGTCCGAAAATTCTCATTTTTCCGTGACAAAGAGCTATAACTTTTACACGCATAATAATACGGAGTTGAAATTTTGTATGAAACTCTCCAAAGGGATACAGATGATGATACGATAATGCAGGTTGCGACACAATCTAATTAGTTAATTCGATTAATTAACAGTGTCCGAAAATTAACATTTTTTCGTGAAAAGCGTTATAACTTTTACACGAATGATGATAGGAACTTGAAATTTTGTATGAAACTACCTATAGGGATACAGATGATGACTGGATGGTTAAGGTAAGGACCCAAAAGTAATTAGTTAATTAGATTAATTAACAAAGTCCGAAAATTATCATTTTTTCGTGAAAAAGCGCATTAATTTTAAACGCATGATGATAAGGAATTGAAATTTTGTATCAAACTACCTAAAGGGATACAGATGATGACTGGATGGTTAAGGTAAGGACACAAAAGTAATTAGTTAATTAGATAATTAACAGAGTCCGAAAATTATCAAATTTCGTGAAAAGCGCTATAACTTGCACGCTCATGACGATAGGAACTTGAAATTTTATATGAAACTACCTAAAAGGGTACACATAATGACTGGATGGTAAAGATTATGACACAAAAGTAATTAGTTAATTAGATTAATTAACAATGTCTGAAAATTATCATTTTTTCGTGAAAAAGCGCTATGTCTTTTACACGCATAATGACAGGGACTTGAAATTTTGTATGAAATTCTCCAAAGGGATGCAGATGACGATAGCACAGTGCAGGTTGCGATACAAAGTAATGAGTTAACTAGATAATTAACAAAGTCCAAAAATTATCATTTTTTCTTGAAAAAGCGCTATAACTTGTACACGCATGACGATAGGAACTTGAAATTTTATACGAAACTACCTAAAAGATACACGTAATGACTGGATTGTAAAGATTACGACACAAAAGTAATTAGTTAATTAGCTTAATTAACAAAGTCCGAAACTTATCATTTCTCGGGAAAGAGCGCTATAACTTTTACACGCATGATGATAGGGACTTGAAATTTTGTATGAAACTACCTAAAGGGATACAGATGATGACTGGATGGTCAAGGTTAGGACACAAAAGTAATTAGTTAATTAGATTCATTAGCAAATTCCGAAAATTATCATTTTTTCGTGAAAAAGCGCTATAACTTTTACACACATAATGATAGGAACTTGAAATTTTGTACGAAGCTCTCCCAAGGGATACAGATGACGATACGATCGTGCAGGTTGCGACACAAAAGTAATTAGTTATTCAGATTAATTAGCAAATTCCGAAAATTATCATTTATTCGTGAAAAAGCGGTATAACTTTTACACGCATCATGATCGGGACTTGAAATTTTGTATGAAACTACCTAACGGGATACAGATGATGACTGGATGGTTAAGGTTAGGACACAAAAGTAATTAGGTAATTAGAATAAGTAGCAAATTCCGAAAATTATCATTTTTTCGTCAAAAAGCGCTATCACTTTTACACGCATCATGATAGGGACTTGAAATTTTGTATGAAACTACCTAAAGGGATACAGATGATGACTGGATGTTTAAGGTTAGGACACAAAAGTAATTAGTTAATTAGATTAATTACCTAATTCCGAAAATTATCATTTTTCGTGAAAAAGCGCTATAACTTTTACACGCATGTTGGTAGGGAATTGACATTTTGTATGAAACTACCTAATGGGATACAGATAGTGACTGGATGGTTAAGGTTAGGACACAAAATAATTAGTTAATTAGATTAATTAACAAATTCCAAAAATTATCATTTTTTCGAGAAAAAGCGCTATAACTTTTACACACATATTGATTGGAACTTGAAATTTTGTACGAAGCTCTCCCAAGGGATATAGATGACGATACGATCGTGCAGGTTGCGACACAAAAGTAATTAGTTATTCAGATTAATTAGCAAATTCCGAAAATTATCATTTTTTCGTCAAAAAGCGCTATCACTTTTACGCGCATCATGATAGGGACTTGAAATTTTGTATGAAACTACCTAATGGGATACAGATAGTGACTGGATGGTTAAGGTTAGGACACAAAAATAATTAGTTAATTAGATTAATTAACAAATTCCGAAAATTATCATTTTTTCGAGAAAAAGCGCTATAACTTTTACACGCATCATGATAGGGACTTGAAATTTTGTATGAAACTACCTAACGGGATACAGATGATGACTGGATGGTCAAGGTTAGGACACAAAAGTAATTAGTTAATTAGATTCATTAGCAAATTCCGAAAATTATCATTTTTTCGTGAAAAATCGCTGTAACTTTTACACGCATGATGATAGGGAATTTACATTTTGTATGAAACTACCTAAAGTGATACAGTTGATGACTGGATGGTTAAGGTTAGGGCACAAAAGTAATGAGTTAATTAAATTAATTAACAGTGTCCGCAAAATAATCATTTTTTCGAGAAAAAGCGCTATAACTTTTACACATATAATGATAGGAACTTGAAATTTTGTACGAAACTCTCCAAAGGGATACAGATGACGAAAGGATAGTGGAGGTTGCGACAGATTAGTAATTAGTTAATTAGATTTATTAGCAAAGTCCGAAACTTATCATTTCTCGGGAAAGAGCGCTATAACTTTTACACGCATGATGATAGGGACTTGAAATTTTGTATGAAACTACCTAAAGGGATACAGATGATGACTGGATGGTCAAGGTTAGGACACAAAAGTAATTAGTTAATTAGATTCATTAGCAAATTCCGAAAATTATCATTTTTTCGTGAAAAAGCGCTATAACTTTTACACTGTGACGCTGCACTGGGGATCAGGGTGCAGGTCAATTAGGGACAACAAGTAATATAAATAATATAAGTATTTATTATAAAACAACTAATTGAAAGATGGGCGCCAGCCGCGTTAACTCGCGACGAATCTCGATAACACGCGGGTTATCGGTAAACACTTGGAGCTGTGCTCCACTGCTCGGATTCCGGTTCGCTGTAGGGGAGGGGAAGGGGAAGGATGGGACGGACGGGATGCTCGCACGCACTTCCAGGGGTACACGGCGGTACCGTCGGCCGAGAGAGGTAATAATCACACCAACCTTAACAGAGTGTCCGGAACACTTGGTTGGGACGCTAATGCACTCTCTCTGTTTCTCTCTCGCTTTGCTCACTCGTACTCAGTCTCGTAGCTTCGAGACACCAGACACTATCGCGCTATCGGCAAGGAACTTGTCCGTTCAGGACGGCGGACCGTAGAGCTCTGACTCTGGCGTGCTCGAGAGTCCCGTGTTCGTACCGCGCGCCTGCGCAGTACGTACTCGTGCGCGGCACCTCGATCTCGCGTCGTGCGAGCGTGTCGAGTGCCGCAGTGTTCAGGCTGTATCGTTACAAGTCAGATGTATGGCGTTTGTTGACCTGGTGCAGTGTACCTCTCGGCGATGCTGTAGGACTTCCTCCTGGGTAATTATTACATCGTTCCGTCTTGCTTATCTCAACTAATTGGTACGGCGTGAGTTTCAGGTACGAAGCTCACCCGCCGCTGCATTGCTGCCCGACGCCGCCTCGATCATCTCTCCACGACGACGACGTACCAGAACGACCGGTCCCAGGTCTTCAACTACTCCAGGTAATTCATTCAGTGTTGGGGTCACGCTAGTGTGCGTGTTCAGGTGTATAGTATTTTACAAGGTCTGCTGTACACATTGTTTGTGTACAGCAACCTAACCTCTTTGTCCTATACTGTTCCTTGTACAGCTGTAGTAATTATATACAGCTGTACATATCTTCCCTTGTCTTGTGTCTTCTTGGCTATGGCAATTTATCCTCTTCCTTGCTCCTTACCCTATTGCTGTGTTTTTGTTCTTATAAACATCTCTTTTACAGCTGTATCTTGCTTGGCGTTGAAGGTTCTTCGGCTTCCTGCCTGGGTACCATCTCATCGCCCTGACTGCTGCACTGTAGAGCTGAGGAGTGTCCTCTAGGCTCATTCATCGACAGCCTCCCTTGATCCATCTATGCTGCTGAGTTAGACCCGAAGGAGCCCTCCTGATTTCTATGCTCGCCCAGGACTTCCTCGCCAGGATCACCTAGTGCTTTGGCTGCATGTGTGTGTTGCGCTTGGGGTGGGGTTATTAGACTGTGAGGGTAGGTAGGATGTAGCTGATGTGCGGGTAGGTAGCTAGGGAAGAGTATATGGGTAGGTAGTATAGCTAGGGACTCGTTTAGCTTATCCGGGTAGGTAGGTGTTTGTCATGGGTTCAGTCGCTCGCTCTTGACATGTGCAAAGCACATTGTCACAACTCCCCCCCACCAAACCGAAATTACGCGGAAGTCGTAATTTCAATGAAATGCTAACAGTAATGCTAAGCTAAAAAAAAAATATAAAATAACAAATGCTGCTAATTATTATTTTGCTTAAAATTTTCTATGCTTTTGATGCTAAAGTTGGTGGGGGTAATTACGCTTGCTTACTTAAAAATATGCAAATAGCCGGCGCTATTTGTGCGGGGTATAAGTGTATAGTCTCTTTGACTAGCTGCTTGGCTGGACATCTGTGTATGTATACGCGCTGTATAGTGTATAACATTTTAGCTGCTTTTCCATAATTCAAAATTACTTAATATATAACGACGACTGGCCCCAATACATAAAATATACATACTAATATAGAATATTCGCATTTTTGAGAGCTCTATCCCTACTCGCGATACTCTCATACCTAATACTTACATAAATGGCAGTCATACTCATTCTGTTATATAATTTAATATATAATTTAGGAATTAATGAAAAATAATAAAATCATAAACATGAAATAATATAATATACAAAAAGAAATTTAATAAGGTGTGGTGGATTATTACCTTCTGCTGCTTGTGAGTTCCTTGTTTTAAACTCTTTCTTTTACCGATTCTTTAATCATTACATACAATTTAAATTATTTGCTCTGCTTTATAATCACCACCCTTATTGCTTGGGAAAATTTGCCATTTTGGGTTGGGGTCTTAATAATTATACTACATGGATTGCGTTATATAGAAACCTTTATTTTTATAAAACAAAAAAAAAATTTTTATCCTTTTAACTCGTCGCTTGTACGGGAAGTGTATGTGGGGGAATATGTTTTGGGAAGCTGTATAGGAGGAGATTTATTTCCTCCCTCCCATTTTCCTCTGCATTTCCCAATAGCTGTCTGAGCAGCGGGAACAATTTTTAGAGAATACTCCCTTCCTCCCGCAGTTTCTGCAGAAAACTGCGTTTGGAGAAGGGCAGATCCTCCAGCTATGTCCCAGTCCCCCCGCAATTCCAACATCCTGGGCGACATTTGCTCGGGTTGGGGCGGGACATACGTGCTTCTGCCGGGATACTCCCGCTCGTCCTTAGGATTGTCCCCGCTGCGGCACACTGCGTAGAGGTGCCGGGGAGGTCCATGAGAGAGGGGAGGGTTGTAGGGGGCTGTACTGGCTGGGACATAAGGGATGGTAGAGTCGTGAGGGCGGATGGTTGCGGTTCTTTAAATTTTCTTGGGTAAATTGGCTTTTGCTCTACGTAGTTTGGCGTACTGACTTTATTTAGCTTGAATTTCTGCTTTTTGGGTGATTCAGCCCTTTGCTCATTACTTTGTGTTCGCTGCCAATAACTGCTGGATTTATTATTCTTTACAGCTTCGCTGTACCGCTGCTTAGGCTCTTGCTTGGGAGGTGCTGCATATTCCCTTGCTGCTTGAGGGCTGTTCGGCTTCCATGGGTACTGGTGCTGTATTTTCTTTTGTGGGTTGCTAGCTATGAGGGCTATAGACTTTGCAGGTACTCCAATATCTCTCCTCTGCTCTGAGGAAACTGCTGCTGATTTACGGGTATACCTGAATGCTGGATTAAACGTACTTTGTTGCTGCTGTATGCGTGGGTTAGCTGGGATTGAGTACGTTTCGTTGTTCTCCTTGTGCACTGGCGATCTGCTATTCTGTCTATGTTGCTGTTGGTTATTTTGCTGACTGCTATTTTGTTCTATCAGTTTGCTGAATAACTGCTGCATTTGCTGTATTTGCTGCTCCAATCGCCTGAATTGTTCATCATATTTGCTTTCGAGCTCTTTGTCGGTATTTTGTGTCTCTTTTGGAACGTTGGGTTCTGTAACTCCATCTTCTTCCCAATGGACACTTTGTACATTCCTATGTACATTGCTCAGCTGTGTGCTGCTTGTGGGGTTATGTTTGTTTCCGCGTGCCTGATTGACTCTTGACTCCTGGGTCGCTAATTCGGGTTCTATATTGCTGTGCTGTGGCGTATTTGTTCGGCTTACTGTTCTAGGTACGAGTGCTATAGGGGAAAAGGGGCTTGTGCTTACTGGACGAAAAGCTGAGGGTTGGATAGTTTGGGTCGATCTAGGACGGGTGTCTGTATAAATATTCGTACTGTATGTGGTAACTGGAGCTGTATATTGGGTAAATGGGTTATGTATGAGGTCTGGGTTTGTGGGAGATGAAGGGGCTAATGTGTGGATGGGGTAATAGGAAGTCGAATTTATGCTCAACTGCGTCGTTGTTAAGCTTGGGACTGTATGCGTCAATTCCATCATCGAATTATCGCATACTGGTGACGGTAGGCTCAATCTATATGCTGTAGATTGTGCTTGAGGACGTATTTCTGCGCTGCTTATCCTTAAATTTTCAATATTTAACCGCTGCATATTTTCTCTCGCGTTGCTGTTCTCCCTTACAGCTGATTGCATTTCCGTTCCATTTTCCATATCTGGTAATGATAATAAATTCTCATTACTTATGGAAATTGGATCTCGATACTGTCCTCTCGATTGTCCGGTTGGCAATTGAATGTACAGCATCCGTCTTGAGTTACAACTTCTTGCTGGGGCTGTATCTATAGCGATAGTGGGGATATTTCCTCTTTCCGATTGCGTAAGGGATAAATCTGTATCAATAATCGGGTTAGCCTCGTCTACTGCTGCATTCCAGTCAGCAGACGATGGTCCGAAATTACGTCTAATTTCGTACCTAGCTAACCTATCTCTAATAATTTTACAGTCCGAATCTATATTTATTCCGACTTTGCTTGCATATACCGTGATTCTACCATCACTGGTATTGTTAATGCTGCGTCTTATTACACCGGCACCTACTGCTGGTTGTAATACCGATAAATCTTCTCCCAAAATCAAATCCAGGTCATCACCGTTGTGAGACATTTTGATTAATTTATGCAGCTTATTTGTATTAAATACTTAAATAATTATTTTATTTATAGCTCTCTTTAGCTCGATTGCCGTGAAATATCTTAGCTCTTGTTTAATTATCTTAACTTAAATTAAACATGCCAAGCAAAAGTCCAAAAAAAAATAAAATACCAATGAAAGAAAGAAAAAATAATTTTCACGCTAAGCTAATTAAATTAAATTCACTTCCACTAAGCAATCCACAACAGCAAAAAAAATATAAACAAGCTTGCTTTATTATCGGCTGGCAGTATAGCAAATAAATACAGCGGGAAATATGTATATATATATATATATATAGGTTCAATTATTATATTATATTTGTACAGCTTATTATTCAGGGGAATTAATATATACAGCTTTGTATACACCACAATATTCCTCAAATATAATTGTTATTATTATTACAATCAATAAATATCGGGTAAATGTGCAAGGGAAACGTGCAAATTGTGCTTATAAAATAAATTATACACTGGGTTAGGCAGGCAGCAAATAATAATAAACAAAAATTATTCAGTATTATTTTGTAACTATTATTATGGGAAGCAATGAGGGAGAAATTAAATTTTGTTGCAATGGTGTAGCAGGTCAGCAAATTTAATTATTATTATTTATTCAGCTAACAATAACTAACTAGCAAAATGTGTGATTTAATTCACTAAGCATTAATGTATATAAACAACAGAAAAACCAATTTAATCAAACGTGATAATAGCAGTAGGGATATTAAATAGCATTAATATGTTAATATATGTCACCAAGCAAATTATAATACTAAAAAAAAAAATATTAATATTGCTCAAAGCAGCTTAAATTATTATTATAATTATAAAATGCAAATGTAATTTTAAAAGAAAATTAATAAAATATTATTTCCTTATTGATGCACTTACAACAAAAAAAAAAAAATGAATACTCGGTTAATATAGCTGTATGGGTTAATATTGCTGTATGGTTAAGAGGAGAAGGGAAAATGAATTATTATATTTTTATTAACCAGCGTACCCACAAAAAAAAATAACTATACATAACCAAATATGAAAAGCAGTGCAAATAATATTTTAAGAGAAAGAAAAACAAAATTATTATTTCAGTGCACGTGCTCAATTAATATAATATTCAAAATGGCCGTCAAAATGGCCGACCGGTTCTTCCGGTGTGTGTGCGAGCTTGCTTGAAGGAATGGAAGGGCAATATGGCCGCTTATTTGCGTCGCGTTTCGACGCTTACAGTAATTTATACGCCTCGATTAACTGCTAAGGAAACCATAAAACCAATAATGCTTTACGCCACTATAATTATTTAATTATAGATCCCTTAAAATAAGCCACGTTGGGCGCCAATGTGACGCTGCACTGGGGATCAGGTGCAGGTCAATTAGGGACAACAAGTAATATAAATAATATAAGTATTTATTATAAAACAACTAATTGAAAGATGGGCGCCAGCCGCGTTAACTCGCGACGAATCTCGATAATACGCGGGTTATCGGTAAACACTTGGAGCTGTGCTCCACTGCTCGGATTCCGGTTCGCTGTAGGGGAGGGGAAGGGGAAGGATGGGCACGGACGGGATGCTCGCACGCACTCCTGGGGTACACGGCGGTACCGTCGGCCGAGAGAGGTAATATCACACCAACCTTAACAGAGTGTCCGGAACACTTGGTTGGGACGCTAATGCACTCTCTCTGTTTCTCTCTCGCTTTGCTCACTCGTACTCAGTCTCGTAGCTTCGAGACACCAGACACTATCGCGCTATCGGCAAGGAACTTGTCCGTTCAGGACGGCGGACCGTAGAGCTCTGACTCTCGGCGTGCTCGAGAGTCCCGTGTTCGTACCGCGCGCCTGCGCAGTACGTACTCGTGCGCGGCACCTCGATCTCGCGTCGTGCGAGCGTGTCGAGTGCCGCAGTGTTCAGGCTGTATCGTTACAAGTCAGATGTATGGCGTTTGTTGACCTGGTGCAGTGTACCTCTCGGCGATGCTGTAGGACTTCCTCCTGGGTAATTATTACATCGTTCCGTCTTGCTTATCTCAACTAATTGGTACGGCGTGAGTTTTCAGGTACGAAGCTCACCCGCCGCTGCATTGCTGCCCGACGTCCGCCTCGATCATCTCTCCACGACGACGACGTACCAGAACGACCGGTCCCAGGTCTTCAACTACTCCAGGTAATTCATTCAGTGTTGGGGTCACGCTAGTGTGCGTGTTCAGGTGTATAGTATTTTACAAGGTCTGCTGTACACATTGTTTGTGTACAGCAACCTAACCTCTTTGTCCTATACTGTTCCTTGTACAGCTGTAGTAATTATATACAGCTGTACATATCTTCCCTTGTCTTGTGTCTTCTTGGCTATGGCAATTTATCCTCTCCTTGCTCCTTACCCTATTGCTGTGTTTTTGTTCTTATAAACATCTCTTTTACAGCTGTATCTTGCTTGGGCTTGAAGGTTCTTCGGCTTCCTGCCTGGGTACCATCTCATCGCCCTGACTGCTGCACTGTAGAGCTGAGGAGTGTCCTCTAGGCTCATTCATCGACAGCCTCCCTTGATCCATCTATGCTGCTTGAGTTAGACCCGAAGGAGCCCTCCTGATTTCTATGCTCGCTCAGGACTTCCTCGCCAGGATCACCTAGTGCTTCGGCTGCATGTGTGTGTTGCGCTTGGGGTGGGGTTATTAGGACTGTGAGGGTAGGTAGGACATTAGTTATGTGCGGGTTAAGGTAGCTAGGGAAGAGTATATGGGTAGGTAGTATAGCTAGGGACTCGTTTAGCTTATCCGGGTAGGTAGGTGTTTGTCATGGGTTCAGTCGCTCGCTCTTGACATGTGCAAAGCACATTGTCACAACACACATAATGATAGGAACTTGAAATTTTGTACGAAGCTCTCCCAAGGGATATAGATGACGATACGATCGTGCAGGTTGCGACACAAAAGTAATTAGTTATTCAGATTAATTAGCAAATTCCGAAAATTATCATTTTTTCGTCAAAAGCGCTATCACTTTTACACGCATCATGATAGGGACTTGAAATTTTGTGTGAAACTACCTAATGGGATACAGATAGTGACTGGATGGTTAAGGTTAGGACACAAAAATAATTAGTTAATTAGATTAATTAGCAAATTCCGAAAATTATCATTTTTTCGAGAAAAAGCGCTATAACTTTTACACACATATTGATTGGAACTTGATATTTTGTATGAAACTACCTAAAGGGATACAGATGATGACTGGATGTTTAAGGTTAGGACACAAAAGTAATTAGTTAATTAGATTAATTACCTAATTCCGAAAATTATCATTTTTCGTGAAAAAGCGCTATAACTTTTACACGCATGTTGGTAGGGAATTGACATTTTGTATGAAACTACCTAATGGGATACAGATAGTGACTGGATGGTTAAGGTTAGGACACAAAAATAATTAGTTAATTAGATTAATTAACAAATTCCAAAAATTATCATTTTTTCGAGAAAAAGCGCTATAACTTTTACACACATATTGATTGGAACTTGAAATTTTGTACGAAGCTCTCCCAAGGGATATAGATGACGATACGATCGTGCAGGTTGCGACACAAAAGTAATTAGTTATTCAGATTAATTAGCAAATTCCGAAAATTATCATTTTTTCGTCAAAAAGCGCTATCACTTTTACGCGCATCATGATAGGGACTTGAAATTTTGTATGAAACTACCTAATGGGATACAGATAGTGACTGGATGGTTAAGGTTAGGACACAAAAATAATTAGTTAATTAGATTAATTAACAAATTCCGAAAATTATCATTTTTTCGAGAAAAAGCGCTATAACTTTTACACGCATCATGATAGGGACTTGAAATTTTGTATGAAACTACCTAACGGGATACAGATGATGACTGGATGGTCAAGGTTAGGACACAAAAGTAATTAGTTAATTAGATTCATTAGCAAATTCCGAAATTATCATTTTTTCGTGAAAAATCGCTGTAACTTTTACACGCATGATGATAGGGAATTTACATTTTGTATGAAACTACCTAAAGTGATACAGTTGATGACTGGATGGTTAAGGTTAGGGCACAAAAGTAATGAGTTAATTAAATTAATTAACAGTGTCCGCAAAATAATCATTTTTTCGAGAAAAAGCGCTATAACTTTTACACATATAATGATAGGAACTTGAAATTTTGTACGAAACTCTCCAAAGGGATACAGATGACGAAAGGATAGTGGAGGTTGCGACAGATTAGTAATTAGTTAATTAGATTTATTAGCAAAGTCCGAAACTTATCATTTCTCGGGAAAGAGCGCTATAACTTTTACACGCATGATGATAGGGACTTGAAATTTTGTATGAAACTACCTAAAGGGATACAGATGATGACTGGATGGTCAAGGTTAGGACACAAAAGTAATTAGTTAATTAGATTCATTAGCAAATTCCGAAAATTATCATTTTTTCGTGAAAAAGCGCTATAACTTTTACACTGTGACGCTGCACTGGGGATCAGGGTGCAGGTCAATTAGGGACAACAAGTAATATAAATAATATAAGTATTTATTATAAAAACAACTAATTGAAAGATGGGCGCCAGCCGCGTTAACTCGCGACGAATCTCGATAACACGCGGGTTATCGGTAAACACTTGGAGCTGTGCTCCACTGCTCGGATTCCGGTTCGCTGTAGGGGAGGGGAAGGGGAAGGATGGGACGGACGGGATGCTCGCACGCACTTCCAGGGGTACACGGCGGTACCGTCGGCCGAGAGAGGTAATAATCACACCAACCTTAACAGAGTGTCCGGAACACTTGGTTGGGACGCTAATGCACTCTCTCTGTTTCTCTCTCGCTTTGCTCACTCGTACTCAGTCTCGTAGCTTCGAGACACCAGACACTATCGCGCTATCGGCAAGGAACTTGTCCGTTCAGGACGGCGGACCGTAGAGCTCTGACTCTTGGCGTGCTCGAGAGTCCCGTGTTCGTACCGCGCGCCTGCGCAGTACGTACTCGTGCGCGGCACCTCGATCTCGCGTCGTGCGAGCGTGTCGAGTGCCGCAGTGTTCAGGCTGTATCGTTACAAGTCAGATGTATGGCGTTTGTTGACCTGGTGCAGTGTACCTCTCGGCGATGCTGTAGGACTTCCTCCTGGGTAATTATTACATCGTTCCGTCTTGCTTATCTCAACTAATTGGTACGGCGTGAGTTTCAGGTACGAAGCTCACCCGCCGCTGCATTGCTGCCCGACGCCGCCTCGATCATCTCTCCACGACGACGACGTACCAGAACGACCGGTCCCAGGTCTTCAACTACTCCAGGTAATTCATTCAGTGTTGGGGTCACGCTAGTGTGCGTGTTCAGGTGTATAGTATTTTACAAGGTCTGCTGTACACATTGTTTGTGTACAGCAACCTAACCTCTTTGTCCTATACTGTTCCTTGTACAGCTGTAGTAATTATATACAGCTGTACATATCTTCCCTTGTCTTGTGTCTTCTTGGCTATGGCAATTTATCCTCTTCCTTGCTCCTTACCCTATTGCTGTGTTTTTGTTCTTATAAACATCTCTTTTACAGCTGTATCTTGCTTGGCGTTGAAGGTTCTTCGGCTTCCTGCCTGGGTACCATCTCATCGCCCTGACTGCTGCACTGTAGAGCTGAGGAGTGTCCTCTAGGCTCATTCATCGACAGCCTCCCTTGATCCATCTATGCTGCTGAGTTAGACCCGAAGGAGCCCTCCTGATTTCTATGCTCGCCCAGGACTTCCTCGCCAGGATCACCTAGTGCTTTGGCTGCATGTGTGTGTTGCGCTTGGGGTGGGGTTATTAGACTGTGAGGGTAGGTAGGATGTAGCTGATGTGCGGGTAGGTAGCTAGGGAAGAGTATATGGGTAGGTAGTATAGCTAGGGACTCGTTTAGCTTATCCGGGTAGGTAGGTGTTTGTCATGGGTTCAGTCGCTCGCTCTTGACATGTGCAAAGCACATTGTCACAACACACATAATGATAGGAACTTGAAATTTTGTACGAAGCTCTCCCAAGGGATATAGATGACGATACGATCGTGCAGGTTGCGACACAAAAGTAATTAGTTATTCAGATTAATTAGCAAATTCCGAAAATTATCATTTTTTCGTCAAAAAGCGCTATCACTTTTACACGCATCATGATAGGGACTTGAAATTTTGTGTGAAACTACCTAATGGGATACAGATAGTGACTGGATGGTTAAGGTTAGGACACAAAAATAATTAGTTAATTAGATTAATTAACAAATTCCGAAAATTATCATTTTTTCGAGAAAAAGCGCTATAACTTTTACACACATATTGATTGGAACTTGATATTTTGTATGAAACTACCTAAAGGGATACAGATGATGACTGGATGGTTAAGGTTAGGACACAAAAGTAATTAGTTAATTAGATTAATTAACAAATTCCAAAAATTATCATTCTCTGGTCAGTCACTAATAGAAGAAGACGGATCTCTCTCCGACGTTCAGAAATTACATTGTCTGAAGACCTCAATGACTGGACTTGCCAAGGCCGCCATTGACACCTTCCGACGATCACCGCCAACTACGAGATCGCCTGGCGAACCCTGCTGGACCGATACGGGAACGTCAGGGTTCTCGTGATGCAGCACCTAGGCTCATTATTCAGCCTAACCCCGCTGGTGGAGGAGAGCTCCGAGCGCCTCCAATCCTTATTAGACATCCTCCATGCAAAGCGGGAGGCGTTGAGATCCATGGGAAGACACTGGGACGATGTCTTCGTCTTTCTGTGTACTAAGGTTCTGGATCCCGTGACTCGCCGAGATTGGGAGAACTCCTTTGGAGCGACCAACGAGCTCCCCACTTTTCAGCAGCTCGCCGATTTCATTCAAAGAAGATCCCGCTCGTTGAAAACGACCGAGCTTTCAAGGTCGAAAGGTATTCGACCCCCGAACACGCACAGCATCGCCGCAGAGAAGCGGGACTTTTCTAGCCGAAGACTAAAATCGTTGGCCACCTCGATCGAGAAGCAAGCCTGCCCATTCTGCCAGCAAGGACACTGGCTGGCACGCTACCCTGAATTTTTGAACGCCACGGCCGATCGACGCTTCGACTTAGCCTACCGACTGCGGGCCTGCCTCAACTGCCTGCGGCCAGGGCATCTCGCCGTCTCGTGTCCTTGCCTGAGTTCATGCATGGTCTGCAAGGCAAGACATCACACGATGCTTCACGAATCGCGGAAGAGGCCGACGTCATCGGTAGGCGCTGAGAGCGTTCCGAAGCGAACCAGCTTGATTGCTGAAGTCGAGCCGCCCCCGCCGGATGAACCCCCCCGTTCCGACTGACTAGTCCTGTTAGCCATGGCCCTCGTCACAGTGACGGCAGCGGAAGGGCGACAGTTCGTGACCAGAGCAGTGATGGATCAAGGATTGGAGGCGTCCTTCATCGAAGCATCGTTGGCCCAGAGACTGGGAGCCTCTCTCCAGGACACAAATATCTCCATCCAGACGATCTGAGGCGGCCGAGCAGCTCCTGCACGCCGCGAAACGGTTCTAGTACGCATGTACGTCCTGAGGGATTTACATATCAGGAGTCCTCGGATTTATTTGAACCACCAAGACTGGCCTCACCTAAGGCTCCTCCCGGAACACTCGTCGCTCAACAGACTCACCTCGGTTGGATCATCTCCGGCGCTGTTCGTGAAGCGAATCCCAGCAGCACTTCCCTAGTCTCTATGGCCTTCCTAGGATCTGCCAGGGACCAGGATCTACATGACCAGCTCCGCAAGTTCTGGGAGCTCGAAGAGGTCGACAAGGTACCGCCTACCTCTGCAGAGGATCGGATCTGCGAGGCCCTATTCCGGGAGGGAGTCCGCAGAGACTCGACCGGACGCTACTCGGTGCGCCTACCCATCAAGTCAGAGCTTCTTCACCGACTTGGGAATAGCCGCGACAATGCTCTGAAACAGGCGGCGCGGGTATCCCGTCGTATGGCCTTGAATCCGGACCTCCACACGGGCTATTGTGCATTTCTGAGGGACTAAGAGAACGCTGGGCACATGAGAGGAGTTACCGACTCAGCCCAAAGCTCCATGGTATTACCGCACTTCTACCTACCTCATCATCCAGTATGGCAGAGGGCGGATGAAAGGAAGAAGCTTCGAATCGTCTGCAACGGTTCCTGCCGGTCATCCAGTGGGCTTTCCTAAATGACATCGTTTACACCGGGCCATCCCTTCAAGGGAATCTTCCCACCATCATAACGCGTTGGCGGCTTCACCGAATCGCATTCTGCTGTGACATTATGCAGATGTATCGGCAGATCGAGGTCGACCGGCGCGACCTAGATCTCCAGAGGATCGTCTGGGTAGATCCCTCGGATCAGGGTATCACCGATTACCAACTACTGCCCGTCACGTATGGGTTAGCATGTGCACCGTACTTGGCTATACGGACCCTGCGGCAGCTCGCTCATGATGAAGGACCCCGCAAGCTGACACTTATATGGACTACATCGTGACCGGCGCTGACGACCCCAGCACCGCCATCCGCCTGAAGAATGAACTGATTGAGATGCTCCAATCCGGTGGATTCAAACTTCGGAAATGGGTCTCTAATGATCCGACCCTCTTGGATGAATTGCCGGAGGACAATCGCCTTCGTCCACAATGGAGAGACCTCGCGTCTCAGGGACCCGTTCAGGCCTTAGGGATCTCCTGGGACCCTGTCGATGATCAGATCCCGTTAACCTTGCCCGATCTGACTATCCCGGGGCCACCAACGAAACGAAGAGTCCTCTCCCTGATCGCGAGGCTCTTCGACCCTCTGGGATGGCTGGTCCCTTTCATCATCCGAGCCAAAGCATTAATGTAAGACCTTTGGAAGCTGAGGATCGATTGGGACGACCCCTTGCCCAACAGTCTCACTCAACAGTGGGACCAGTTCCTCGCGGAATTTGGGCATCTTCCCCGGATTCGGCTCTCCCGCTGGCTGCAGACTGGCCTGAACACTGAACTGGAATCGCATGGATTCGATGATGCGAGTCATCTTGCGTATGCCGCCGTCGTCTATGCTCGAGTCACCACCTCTGATGGCCGCATCAAAGTCAACTTACTGACTTCCCGGACACGGGTCGTCCCTGTAAAGACCATCAGCATCCCAAGACTGGAACTTTGCGCAACCGTGCTTCTCACTCGGGTAGTGAAGGGTTTGCGAGTCAGCTTGAACTCCCCGACAATTTCCATCACGCTCTGGACCGATTCGAGAGTGGTCCTATCTTGGCTTGATTCCAAACCCTGCAGGTGGACCACTTTTGTGGCCAACCGGGTGTCGGAGATCCAGACCACCGTGCCCGAAGCCAGTTGGAGTCACGTCCCATCGGGGGAGAATCCTGCAGACCTGGCTTCCCGCGGGACCCCCCTTTCGGAGCTGTGCGACTCTCGGATCTGGTGGGATGGGCCCCGATGGCTGGCGGGTCCACCCTCAGCCTGGCCAGTCTCCAGGGCGACGCCGACGCTTCAGGACGCTGACCTTACCGAAGTAGTTTCCCCCCGATGCCACGTCGCCCAGGTATCGGACGATGTATGCACCAGATTCTCCACCCTCACACGACTGCTACGAGTTGTGGGCTGGTGCCTCCGTTACCGCCGAAGGAATCAAGAGGCAACTCAGGTTCCGTTGAGTGACCTGCAGCCATCCGAGCTGGCCGAAGCACTCCTACGATGCATTCGCATCTCCCAAAGAGATATCTTCACCGTAGAGATACGGGATCTGCGACGGGATCGGACGGTCCAAAAACGTTCTGAGGTACATTGTTTTGGGATATCATCTGGAATGTACAAACACCACTCTACCCACCCAATTAATCGTTTCTTTTGACTCTCTTTGAATTAAAGTACAAATTGTGTTAATATAAACTAGCTAAAATCCTCACTCGCTCACGCTCGCTCGATGAAAAATCATTATATAATAGATAATATTAAATTAAACTAAAAAATATTTTATTATTTAACTACATTCAATTATTATTTATTAAATTGTACGCATATAGATTTATTATCATACGTATAATAGTTAATGAATTTATTATTATTATACGATGAATTAAAATGATAATATTAAAAAAATAGAAATTATATATAAAAATAATCATTTTTGTATGAAATAGAGTTTAATTATTATTGCAATAGCACTTTTCATAAAAGAATTATTATTGATTTTTTATTGTCATGTGATATGTATACATCCTTCGCAAATAATTGATTTATTTATTTAGCAGTACTTATTAATTTGTGTGTTATTGGTAATTTGGTAATAGCAATTTAAAATAAAAATTACTATATTGTATAGGAAAAGTGTGACATCTCAGCAATATAATAATTTTTGCTATGTTATATAGTAAAATTTAGATATAATATCTTTTAATATCCAATATCGTAATATTTGATATACAATATAGTAATTTATATTATATAAGTCAGCAAATTTTATTATTCAATCTGGTATTTTTTAAATGCGAATTTAAGGAAGTAAAAATGAATTATATTTTGATTTTAATTAATTCGAAATAGAATGTATATATTGGGGAAACTCCTTTTGTCAATTAAGTACTACAGAAACATTTAATATTTGGAGATTTAATTATATACTATTCTTGCACAGTTAATCGCAATTTTTATTCACTCGCATATATTTATTCATTACACTTATTAGTCACTAACTTAAATATTGTTTCAATCGCTATCATTGCAATACGCTGAACGGAAGATACATTTTCGCATAATAACTAAATATCTTGTTGTTTCTTATATACTAGTTGACACATTTTTGAGCATTTGCGAGAAGAACTGGAAAAATTTTATACACGCCACCTATTGGACGAACGGAGTAATTAGAATAGCCTTAAATTAAAAAATATTTCTACAATACTTATACAAATTTTAATATATGTAGTATATACATTTCACTATATAGGATGTAAGAACGTTTGTTATTTTGATATTAAAATTTGCTATTTACGTAAGATTGATTATAATATTACATATTAAATATTGTAAAACTTTATTTTATAAATTTTACTATAGTACAATTTTTACTATTCACTATAGCAATTTTTGTTAGTGTTATATAGTTATATTTGATAAGTGATGTTGGATACATTGCTATACCTAAAGTAATATTTATTACAAATGTAACAAAATTTCTCAATATAGTAATTTTTACTATTGTGACGTTGCACTTTTGATTCTTACCGAGTTGTTCCCGTAGTGCAACGTGTCACTATGGCTTACTACAAATAAATAATAATAATAAATCAATAACAATTACCCGGTAACGAATTGAGTTATTGGGCGCCAGTTACCGGTAAAACTAACGACAAGCCGAATCAGGGTCGCGGGCTTCACGTTGCCATCACGGGAAAGATGGCGGAACCACGTTGTAAGGAATTGGATAGTATTCTCGGGTTATAAAATCAACCTCTCCAATTTACCACAATTATTAACTCTTTAATTATTACTATTTTAAATTATAACAATTATAAACGCATACAGAAATCCCGCCGATTAATCGCTCGATGCTTTACAAATGAGTTATAACGCGCAAGTCGACTCGAAATGTTACAGATCTCCGCGCGGCTATTCTAATTTACAATTTCGCGGAACGTCCATCAATTTCACTCTCATACCTTACAATACGTCGTACTTCCTCACTCACCGCGAGTCCAGAACTCTCAGTTTACGGATCAACTGTCTCTTCCTTGACCTGATATCTAACCCTGGTACTTTTGGTATTTTCTCGCTCCAGCTGAATGCTAAATAGCTATTCTATCGCCACAATACTTTAACTTTCCTTAAATCTCAGCGGATCTCAATATGACTACTACGGAAGGAGTCTCGTCCTTCTTCTCCGATTCGTATTATCCGTTACCGATAGTGGAGCTAGTTGTTCTCCCTTTCCGCTATCATATCCGCTAGATCGGTGGTAGTAGACATACCGATAATCGTCCGTAACGCCATCTATTTTCCTTCCAAATCCGTTAGTGTACGTTCGCCATTTCCTTTTATCCGCTATCTGTGCAAATCCGCCAACGCCTCCACCAATGCATCGGGACAGCTATCTATCTCCTTTCCTCTTACATTCGTACGTATGAACACCAGCCCATTCGTAGTCGATCCCCCTCCGGCGCACCGCTCTCACCTATACTCAACATGCGCGTGCAGTGTGCGCGCCGTCACTCTTTTACTCGACGCACGCGGTCAACATCTCTCCATCTCTCTCGGCTTCGCGCGCGCACGCGGTGATCGGTGCCGTCGGCAGTTTGCCGATATTCTTACGGTGTCGCCACGGGACGGTGTATCTGATAGATATACACGGGCTACCACGATGTCGTCAGCTGCTTCGCTCGTACCTTGTTCTCGTACACAGTCGGTCCCGTGCTACGTGTTGTTCTTAACCGCCAATCCTTTCCTTGTACCGAAATATTCCTTTTTATCCTCGCATAAAATCTCATTCGCGACTTCCCGGTAATGAGAGTGGCTCGGGCCGGTATATACAACTACCGCAGTCCTAACCATCACCTGTCACTTTTCTCTATTCATCTCTCTCACACGTACTATTTTCCCTTACTTCTTTTCCTTAATAATTAAGTGAGGCTTGCCTCGCAATACCCCCCTCCTAAGTCAGGACACTCCCTGAAAGGATGAGTGGACTGCACTTATTCCCAAACCGGCCTAAGCGAATCTCATTACTTGGAATTTTCATAACCCATACTAACATCAAATCATACTTCTGCCCTTTTTTAACATACATTATAAAAAAATTAAACTTCTCAATTATCAAAAAGTAATATTAATAAAAATAAAAATAAATTTATTCGTTTACCACAAGATACTCACTACTTTTCCTCTCTTCATCTGCAGGATTGATGATCTGAAAACAAGGTTTACCGCTATTCTCTATTTTACTCCTCTTTTTTTCTCTTTTCGGTCTTCCTCTTCTCACTTCTCCTTCCTCATCTTCATTCCTTAATCTAATTTCTCTACCAAAACCTCTTCTTTTCGTTTCGCTCCGCTACTTCTGCTCTATCTCTTCCGCCTCTCTCTTCATTCTTCGCACTCTAATCCTCTCTGTTTTTTCTCTCTTTCTCTCTTTTCTCTTTCTCTCTTTTCTTTTTCTTCTCTTTGTTTCTTCTCTTTTACTCTCTTTTTCTTTTCGGTGTGATTTAATGTCTCGACGTCTCTGGTCTTCTCTCCGACATCTCTCTTCCTCTTCTAACCGGCGGCGTTGTCGGACCGTAACTCTGAGTTCTCAGTCTTTCGCTCTGGGAGGGACATAACGTTTTAAATCCGAGACGTGCACCTTCGCGTTACGCTTTTCTGAATCCATTTTTAGGACGTATACCGTAGGGGATAGTTTTTCTATTATCTCGTAGGGACCGTCGTATTTAGCACCCAGTTTAGCCGCGAAGTTTTGTGCCGCGTTGGAAAGCAAATGCGTTCTCCGCAATATCAAATCGCCAACTCTAAATTCCGCTACTTGTTTATTCTTATCATACATTCTCTTTTGTTTTACATGTGCTTCGTCTAAATGTTTAGCTACAAGATCTCGTAATGCATCTAATCTAGTCAGTCTATCTATCCAAATCTGTGGATCCATTTTCAAGACAGGTTTCCTGGCTTCCACCTTCCTCCTCAGGCTCTTGACCGGGTGAGGGTGACGACCGAAATTAAGAAAGGCCGGAGAGACTTTCGTCGATGTTTGCGTAGCTGTGTTAAGAGCATGGCGAAATTCATGCACATGCTCGTCCCAACACCTATGATCTGCCTTTACAAACATCGAGACCATTGTCTTGAGCGTCCGGTTACTCCTCTCTACAGGGTTAGCCGGGGGGTGGTAGGTTGGGGTCGTTATGTGTTTGATACCATATTCTTCCAATACTGCTTTGAGATGTTTATTGTCAAACTCTTTGCCGTTATCTGTGATTTCCGATATACCTGCACATTCCGCATAAATCATAGGATTATTGGCTTCTACATCATCGAGTGTTCTATGCCAAGGCCCTTCATGGACTCGCCACAGCCCATGTTTATGCCTTTCGTCTACATCCCATTTTTGACAAAAGTCTTTTCCTAAAATAACATCATGTTCAAATACTTCTTATGCTTTCAGTTCTAATGTGTCAATATAACCATCCACATCTAAATTTAACTTTAAAGTACCCAGAGCTTTATTTATTCCGCCATGCGCGTTTTTTACGTAGGAGTCCGATGGTTGCAGTCTGTCTTTGAATTTTTCTACCACTCTAGGACCTGCGACCGATATCGTTGCTCCTGAATCTAACAATCCTTTAAAGACTACTCCACCAATATTTATCCGCACAAAACCTCTATTTTCTACGCTTGTTTCTGCTACTTCTTTTTCATCTCTTTTATCTTTTATTAATTCTACTTTATTTTCTTCATCTTTACTTTGTCGAATTTCTATCTTCCTCCTACATTCTTCACGTCCAACATTCATTTTCTTAATTTTCTCTACTTTGATTATATCTTCTTTACTCCTATCTTCCACCGACTTCTTCTTTCCTTCAATATTAGTTTGACCCAACGTTGAATACTTTTTCTTGGACTTGTTTCGTTTAGATTTACCATCCTCATTCCGAGTCATGTTATCATCTCTCACGGTTTTGTCCGAAATTTCTTCATTTTGCCTGATGTCTGTAAGTAGTGTGTCAATTGCTACTGACAGAGCAGGTATTCGTTGATAGTCTTTTTCTTCTTCTTCCTTCCAGGACTCTACAGCGCGTTCGTCGACTGTAACTGGACGTAACTCTATCTTTTGATAGATCGCCTCGGTGTTTCCACTCTTCTCGCTTTCTTCTGTAGAGCCTTTCTTCTTCATCATCTCTATTTTTTTGTTTGAATGTTTTCCGCTACTTCTTAATTCCCCTTCTGATGTCCTAGAAGGTTCTATGTATTTTTTCTTTTTATTTTCTACTACTTCATTCGACAAACCATATTTCTCATCTATTATTTCCTCATTCCTCAGTATTTCTTCTTTCAATTTTTCTTTTGTTTGCTCTGGTACTTTTGTTTGGTTTAAATTCATTTGTGGCTTCTTATCTTCTTTGTCTAATTGTTTAATTGCTGTCCTGGGCCCTGGGTAAGCTGTAGCTGCGAGGACACGGGGCCCGTCTGTCCTCCAGCATTGCCCTTTCCCATTGCTTGTCTCCAGTGTTCACAATCAGGACAGTTGGATAGAGTTACACCCATTTTTCCACACGCTTGGCAGTATTGCCTCATATCAGCCAATCTGGCCGGACATGTTGTCGTTCTGTGTCCAGTTTGGCGACAATAATAGCATGTGATGTTCGGGCATTCAGCTGCACGATGCCCCACCTGATTGCAATGGAAGCATGCTCCCACGAAGGTACCTGTCAATTGTGCCTGTATCCTTTGGGGTGGCACTGACATGATCCGCGGTTTTGCTCCATTATTAATCTGGGGTGCAATCGTTGAAGACCTAGGTTGGCCTCCAGTCTGCCATTGTCTAGGATTTCCGCTAAAACTTCTATTATTATATCCAATATTCCTTTTTTCGTAATTTATTCCGCTATTAGTGTAATTGTTTCTATTATTATTATTATTAATATTTCCGCTATTAAATTCTCTCCTATAGTTATTTGGTTTCGACCAATTTGTCCAATTTTGCTGTGGGGAGCTTGGTGGACGTGATTGGCTATTGGATTGTAACGGAGATGTTGAAATTTCCGCTATTATTCCTTGATGTGGTACCATTACTTTTGCGTCTACCTCTTTAACTCTACCGGTATTCTTCTTCGCTTCTTTTATATTTCTTCTTCCTTTACCGCTACTTTTCTCAATCGCACAACTTTCATAATTGACCTCTTTTTTATTTTCGTCTATTACCGCTATTTTTCCCGGTTTAGTATATTCAGGGGCGGCTGCATCTGGAATTTTTGAATTTTCTAAAGGTGGTGGGGGTTTAAATCTCTTGTCTAACTCTACTTGATCTTCATGTCTTCTACCATATTTCTCTAACTTCGAATAATCTTTTATTTTTTTATTTTCCATGTATCTTCGATAATCTGGTTTAAGATTGCGATATACTACTTCTATTTGTCTTTTTATAGACGGAGCTTTCCTAAAGTGTGCAAAAATATGCTTCATACATCCAATGTAATTTGTGATTGATTCATTTTTTCCTTGGGTACGTTTCCACGCTTCTTCCCATATATCTGTTTCCGATAGCTTTTTCATAAATTGGGCTTTGAATGATTTTTCAAAGTCTTTCCATGTTTTCAACTCGTCTTGTATGTCGCTATACCATCTGCTCGCTCTCTTTGTCAGAATACAGGGTAACCCTTGGAAGAATTGTGAATCTTTCATATAAGTGTTTTTCCTGCAATTTTTCAGCCTCATTAGGAATTCGCCTGCGTTATCGCGTTCTTCGCCTGAGAATGACAAACCCCATCCTTTAAAAATTCTCATTATTCTGTCGCTTTCTGCGAGATCATATCTTCTTTTATTTTTCTTCGTCTTACTCTTCTTCTTTGTTTTTGATTTTTTCTTATTCTTTTTTTCTTTATCTTCTTCTTTATCATCATCATCCGAATCGGAACTATTAGAGCTTGTATTATCATCACTATCGCTCTCTTCACTACTACTACTACTATCATCGCTACTATCATCGTCGCTCTCATCTTTATCGCTATCACTATCTTCGTCACTATCATCTCTTCCGCTATCATCATGTTTTCTTCTGTCCTTGCGTTTCCTTGAACTTTTCTTTTTACTGTTTTTCTTTCCACTCTTTTTATTTTTCTCATCTGTATTTTTTTCATTTTGTGCATCCTCGGTTTTTTCATTATCCTTTTGATTTAATACTTCTTCATTCTTTTGTTTTTCTATTTCTTCTCTAGCCATTTTATCTTCTAATACGTAGTTTGGCGGGATAGAACCAAGAAGACCAGGTGCTGGAGTATGCAATGGTACGCACTCGTTTTTGTCTTGACTTTCACTGATTGTCTTATTTAAATTAGTTTGATCGGCTTCGTTGTTTCTTTGACAAATTGGTGTACTATTTACCCGTGCTGCTTTAGCACTTTCTTTTTGTAATTGTACGTATCTAGAAGCTCTGCGATCAATTTCTAACCTTGTTTGACGTTCTTCTTCTCGCCTAAAATAACTTGTATCGTTTACCCATTGCTTCTCGTAATCATTATCTTGATTGTGTGAATAATTCTGTTCATTTGCTTCTTCTTCATCATACGTAATGGAATCTTCAATGTCTGGTCTTAAGTTGTTATTATTCTCCGCCATAATTTGTTCTTGCCTAAATAATGCTTCGTCTCTTCTTTGCATTTCATTTTCTGTGCTTCTCCTTCTTGTGTCAAGTTGGGAGTTGTTTTCCCTTTGTATTTCATTTGCGACATTTGCGATGTTTTGCGACCTTGATGTATTTAAATTACTTAAGGGCTGTACTATCATTGGAGGGAGTGATGAATCTGGACTCATTCGTAGCGACTGTGCTAATCTCGTATTAGCAGCTACTTGTCTTAAACCTTCAGTTGCAATATTTTCTAATTGTGGTCCAATTGGCAATCCCGGGTCGTACCTGAGGGAAAGATGATCCGTCACTCTCGTTGATTGTATTGTCCCTGATTGACGTACGGAGATCGATCGTACGTTTGTCGCAAGAATTGAATTTGCCGTTGTTGTATTCGTTTGTGTCGTCAGTGTCATCGTTGTTGTTGCTATTACGTCTAGCTATGATTGTATGTCCTGTTCTTCATGTGTGTTGCTAGGTGCTCTATTCTGTATTTCCGTTACCGCTAGTATATTCTGGCTTTCCTGATCTTGTTTTGTTTGTGCCCGAGTTCTTATATTTTGGGGAATACTTGGTTTGGCAATTTTTCTTTTCGTTTTCTTAATTGCTCCTAGTTTGGCTGCTTCCAATTCTGTTAATTCCGGTTCTACTCTGGTACGTACTAGCCTTTCCGAATAGTTTACTTCGTCAACATATGGGTCCCATGGAACATTACGTAATAATTTTGTATCTATCATTGCAGCACGGTGTAATCTATCTATCAATTCTTCTTTCGTTCCTTTTGTGTTAAAATTAGCGTTATCACACATTATCCGTAAAGTATTTTCATCTTGTTGTTTTAATCTCTCTAAAGCTTCTCGTCCTGCTCCTAAGTATAACATTTCGTCTATATTTTCTTCATCTTGTCCGTAGGATGCCATCTTTATATCAACAATTTCTAATTTATTTTAAACCGTTAAATTCTCCGGTAAAAAACGTATAATAGGGTGAGAAAAGGAGGGTATAATTCGTTTCGCGAAGGTGCACGTTAATTACCGCCAAAACTATGATTGGAAGGTAAATCTGCAATCCGCAAAACCGTTACATAACCTTTTACACAAAATTCCGCTAATCCAACAATTCAATATTATTATGAATATATTCGTTGCTAGTGTTACACCAATTAAATAAATTATTAATATAAATACCAATAGATATAATATATAAATAGTGTAAGATACCACCTTTAATTATCGTTGAAAAATATTCATCCAGCTTCGTCTTTGTCTATTACGATTATCTGCTTTAAATGTCAACTATCTCTTTTATTTTGAAGGACAAATTTATTTTTATAAATGAAAAAATGATATTAATATTATTTTAATATTATTTTAATAAATTAAAGTTAATTCAAAAATTTTCAATAAATATAAATTTATAATTGTTTAAATAGTTCCAATTTAATATTAAATAATATTGATGGGAAGATATTAATATAGTTGATTTTAATATGAGTTTCGAAAAAAAAATGGTTGAAATATTCTAATGGACAGTTCCTTGTAGTCTTCTCCTTGTGTCTGAAAAATAATTATTTTCCGCTAGATATATATAAGCATCTAAATCTTTCACTCTAATCACTGAAAATAATATTTTCCGCTAATGGTAATGCATAAATAACATAAATTTATATATATAAAAATGTATAGATATATATATTGTATATGGTGTAACACTAGATATCAGCAATTTCTCTCTTCTTTTGAGGAAAGTAGTGTAAACGAATATTTAAAAATATAATTTAAATTCATAAAAAGAAAATTAATGTTCAAGGAAAAACGCATAAAATGGGCAGAATCACAAAAAATTATAATTTATCAGTCATTCAATTCGACGCTTGGACGTTCCGTTCCTACGCTATCAATCGCAATTTAATAAAAGTTACAATGTGGCCGCACGTGTGTTCAAGGCGGAAGCCGCCATTTACAAGTATAAATTATATGAGTTTGTGCAAATTTTAATACTACTCATACGTTCTATGTATAATTAAATTTAAGGGTATTTATCAGAATACACTAGGCATCATTTATAATATGCTAAATGTCAATTAAAATTACAATAACCACTATTTATTACACTTTGGGTACTTCCGGCTTAAACCACGTTGGGCGCCATTTGTGACGTTGCACTTTTGATTCTTAACGAGTTGTTCCCGTAGTGCAACGTGTCACTATGGCTTACTACAAATAAATAATAATAATAAATCAATAACAATTACCCGGTAACGAATTGAATTATTGGGCGCCAGTTACCGGTAAAACTAACGACAAGCCGATTCAGGGTCGCGGGCTTCACGTTGCCATCACGGGAAAGATGGCGGAACCACGTTGTAAGGAATTGGATAGTATTCTCGGGTTATAAAATCAACCTCTCCAATTTACCACAATTATTAACTCTTTAATTATTACTATTTTAAATTATAACAATTATAAACGCATACAGAAATCCCGCCGATTAATCGCTCGATGCTTTACAAATGAGTTATAACGCGCAAGTCGACTCGAAATGTTACAGATCTCCGCGCTCCATTCTAATTTCACTCTCATACCTTACAATACGTCGTACTTCCTCACTCACCGCGAGTCCAGAACTCTCAGTTTACGGATCAACTGTCTCTTCCTTGACCTGATATCTAACCCTGGTACTTTTGGTATTTTCTCGCTCCAGCTGAATGCTAAATAGCTATTCTATCGCCACAATACTTTAACTTTCCTTAAATCTCAGCGGATCTCAATATGGCTACTACGATGTGGTTTCTCGCTCAACGCGTCTACTCTGTACGGCGGTTGGGGAAGGAGTCTCGTCCTTCTTCTCCGATTCGTATTATCCGTTACCGATAGTGGAGCTAGTTGTTCTCCCTTTCCGCTATCATATCCGCTAGATCGGTGGTAGTAGACATACCGATAATCGTCCGTAACGCCATCTATTTTCCTTCCAAATCCGTTAGTGTACGTTCGCCATTTCCTTTTATCCGCTATCTGTGCAAATCCGCCAATGCCTCCACCAATGCATCGGGACAGCTATCTATCTCCTTTCATCTTACATTCGTACGTATGAACACCAGCCCATTCGTAGTCGATCCCCCTCCGGCGCACCGCTCTCACCTATACTCAACGTGCGCGTGCAGTGTGCGCGCCGTCACTCTTTTACTCGACGCACGCGGTCAACATCTCTCCATCTCTCTCGGCTTCGCCCGCGCACGCGGTGATCGGTGCCGTCGGCAGTTTGCCGATATTCTTACGGTGTCGCCACGGGACGGTGTATCTGATAGATATACACGGGCTACCACGATGTCGTCAGCTGCTTCGCTCGTACCTTGTTCTCGTACACTGTCGGTCCCGTGCTACGTGTTGTTCTTAACCGCCAATCCTTTCCTTGTACCGAAATATTCCTTTTTATCCTTGCATAAAATCTCATTCGCGACTTCCCGGTAATGAGAGTGGCTCGGGCCGGTATATACAACTACCGCAGTCCTAACCTTCACCTGTCACTTTTCTCTATTCATCTCTCTCACACATACTATTTTCACTTACTTCTTTTCCTTAATAATTAAGTGAGGCTTGCCTCACACTATGGATTATTTTAATATTTATTATATTGTTCTTCGCAGTGTAGAAAATACGTTAATGAGTTTCTGTTTTCCTAGTATATGAAGTAATGTTTTATATAGTTTTATTAAATACGATGTATGAAAATCTCAGGATAACTGAAAATCAATAATGGAACGTATACAAAAAAATACTATTGAAAAATTACCCCATAATAAAAAACTGAATAAATAATGTAAAATTTCACATAACGCTTTCTACATAAACCAAAATAATTGAAAATCAATATAGGATGCTTTATAAAAAAATAAAATAAAATAAAAAAATATAGTATAAATATTTTAATAATTTTTGTCTATATATTGTCACGCTGCACTGGGGATTAGGGTGCAGGTGATGGGGAATAATAAAAATAAGGAATATATAAAATACTTAATTTATTATCCGATGCGATATCTCTAAAATAATTACGGGTGCCAGACTCGTCCGTTACGCGGGCTCAAGCTCGGCTGCGATCGGCTCAGGGGGGGGGGCGAATGTAGGAAGGCGAAATGCGGCTCACTGAAAAATGGCACGGGTGCAAATTATAATTTAACTAATCCCGAATCGTTAGCTGAATCGGGATACTCGGAAGGGGGAAACGCGGTAACTCGCACACACACAGGACGGAAGCACGGGAATTGCACAAAAACGGAATAAAGGAGGCACAAGAAGTATCCACCAACCTTTGCTGCGATGCTGCTCTCGCTTAACTTTCGCTAATAAATTTGCACACTCGCTACACACACTGTGGTTCGCACACCGGATCGGACGTCGTGACGCTACGGCGATCGGAAGAGCTCTGCTCTCCTCGGCGTGGTCGACGCATTGCCCGTGTGCGCGCATGCGTCGCGACGGCCCACTTGCGGTGCGTACGCGGCCTTACTCGAGTGCGGCTTGAGTAACATGGCCGCTGCATCGTCTCGAAGTGTACACCTCGTCTGTTCCCGCAACAACAATGGTGCCGTTGACGACGACGTAAGCTGCTTGCCAGGTAATTATAAATTCGTTCCTTATTGTTCGCCCGTCGGCTAATAATCTCGGTGGTTACAGGGCTGCGGGAGGTGTATATCCGCGGCACGTCGATACGGGCTCATGCGTTGCCGCGTCCGATATCTCTTTCTCTCTCGCTCTTCTGGAGACGCACGGCTTGACAGGTGCAACGGCGGGCTCGGGCTGCTTGGACGGACACACGGCAATATCCAGGTAAATATCCACTTGGAGGACGGCTTGCTGCTTTATTATTAATCTGTGTGTGTGTGTGAGCACTTATAATGCTCACCTAACCTCTTCACAAGTCCTCTCCTATACACACTTATTTAAGTAAGTGTGTGCTCCTATCTGCTCCCTTATAGTGAACATTACTGCATTAACTGGTGCTTACAGGTTCCCTGGATAATTGCTGGCTGACGGACTTCCTGGATTTATTGGCTTATTCTTCTGGCTCGGTCTTCCTTGGCTTGCTGGGTACGCTGTTACTAGGTTCAGGACTTTGGGGCTCGCTGTCAACACCTCAGCATGCTGCTTCATTGGCTCTACGTCAGGCTCCTTTTTAGATTATTTAAAGGGTAATCTATGCTTCACTGAACTCCTTCTGTGTTCTGCTCGGCTGCTCCCCTGTGTACGCTTGTTAGTGGGCTCGGTGATTTGTTATAGTGTTAAGGAGCTCGGCTATTGGGAGGGTGTTGTACTTTTATTATAGACTCTTAGGGAATTTAGGGAAATATAGGTTCGGTTAGGCTTGTATATGTGTTTGTGTGTGTGCTCGTACAGGGAAAAGGTTTAGCTATTTGTCGCTGTTAATGACATGCATTATTTGCATTGTCACACTCCCCCCCACCAAACTGTAGTTACGCGGAGACGTAACTACCACAACAAAAAAAAATTATAAAACCATTTGAATAAATGGATTTCGCGTTCTGTGTATGTTGGTGGGGTGAGTATGCTATCTAATTACTAAACGCTCGATAAATTGCTCGTGCTATTTATCTTGAGGTGTAAGTGTTTAATCTCGCTGATTACTGCTTGGCTGGACATGACTGTGTTATGTGCGCGCTGAGTGTGTATATTTCCTATTTTCTTATATGCTATAGAATTTATTACGAGTAACGACAACTGGCATACCCTTTACAATTCTTTTTGCTCGCTCGAGAACTCTTCCCGCGAACGCGGATCTCTCATTCTTGCACACTTACATGTTGCTCGCATACTCATACATAATAATATATAAAATATAAATTATGAGAATAATCAATAATAAAAATAATAATAATTATTAATAGATTAGTGCATACCTTTGCCTCGTTTATTTGCTGCTTGTGTAATTTTCCTGCTGCTTATTATTTTGTTAATTCATTAAAAACCGTTAAGAATGTAAGAATAATCAAAATAAGAACTTGCTTTCAATTTGCATATTAAAATAAAAACTTATTTTTAGGGAAAAAGAAAAAGAAAAATTTCTTGATTTCATAATTTATTATATCTATAATTTTTAACAATGGAGACAAAGGAGAAGAAAACTCTGGCTTAGTGCCGTTTGGCCAGATAGGCCTTATATGCCTCTTTGCAGCGTGGGCAGCTGCTGGTGGAGACTCCGGGGATCCCACAATTCTTGCAGAATTGGGCTCTGGGTGAGGTGCATTGCCGCCAGCTATGCCTTTCCCCACCACAATTCCAGCAGAATGGTCTGCATTCTGTTGGCGGTGGTCGGGGAATATATTGCTCGGCTCCGCTCGCTGTTGCTGGCTCTTCTGCTCGGGGGAACGGTGGCTCGATTACTAGGTCGACGAGGGAGGGAATGGTTTGGGCTGTGCTGGGTTGGCTCTGGTAAGTGTGGGGGGTGTTGGGGAAGGGATTTTGAGTCTTCTGGGACATTAGGGGTGGTGGCTGGGTGGAAGCTTGAGGGGCGGGAAAGGATGCTGATGCGGTGGGGAAATTTGAGGAACGGATGGTGGCTAGGTCGGGAATGATGGGTTGTTGGCGGGGAATTTCGACTGGGATGTGGATGTAGGTATAGAGTTGGGTTTGGGGATCAAATACGAGACGGGTAATGATGGGTTGGGGTGGGAAGGATGGGCTAAATATAGGAGGGCTGGGGGTAATGGGAGGGCTTGGGGTGGTTGGAAGGGTTTGGCTCGCTGGCTCGTTTGTGCTGGCTCCTCGGTGGCTGCTCGTGCTCTGCATGGGGGCTGCGTGCTCGTGGGAGGAAGCACCTTGCGTTCTTGCTTGTGCGAGTGTTTCGCACAGGTGGCGTCCTCCACGCGTACAACCTCTTGTCCCTGGGCAAGGTGTTTGGCTTCGGGGCGACTGGCTTATTTGGCTTTCCCTTGGCCTGGGAGAGGTTGGGCTGGGCGTTCTGCCGAGATTTAATCTGGGCAGAACTTCGTCCAGATCCTCTATACGCTTCTGGACGAAGCGCCCACGTCCTCGGCCTCTCTTAAGGGCTGAGGCTGCTTGGCCTGTTCTTTCCATCTATAAATTATATGGTGGCTCAGTACTTGGCTTAAATGTGCTATTTCCCTATTGAGATTCGCCATGTTGCTTTATATATAAATAAACTAGTTATTTACGCGGTCTAAGTTGCATTCGCTGGGGGCTATTTTGCGGTATTGGTATGATGGGCTTCTTCCTGGGGCGACCTCTTTTAGCTATAGGGGCATCGGGAATTGGCTTAGTTTGGGTTTTCGGGTTTACTGGCTGTTGGGGAATGGGAGTTCTACTTTGAATAGGAACTGGGATTTTCCGGGGAGGAATGTGGAGCTTTAAATCTGTTATATGTACTTTAATTTGCCGCTTGCTTTGCAAATCCTCTATTAGGTATACCGTCGGGGAAAATACTTGTATTACTTTTGCTGGACCAATAAATTTAGGGGCTTGTTTTGCTGCTATATAATTTTCGGCTGAGGATAAAATGCGGTTACGGTATCTAACTAAGTTGCCTATTTGGTATTGTACATCCCTTCTACCTTTGTTATAATACCTTGCTTGCTTTGCTGTTGCTAAATCTATGTGTCTTTTAACAAGGTCATAAATTTTAGGCAATCTGTGAATGCGCTCTACCCATTGCTCTGTGTCTGGGGCTGGAATTTCACTTGGCTTTTCTGTATGCTTCCGTATAAGGGCTACGGGACGGGGATTTCTGCCTAAGTTTAAAAATGCTGGGCTATATTTTGTAGAGGAGTGTATAACTGTATTCAGCGCGAAATTGAATTCTCCGAGATGTCTATCCCAATCTCGGTGGTCATCTGTTAAATAACTATTTATCATCGGCTTTATATTTCTATTAACTCGCTCTACTGGGTTGGCTTGGGCAAAATATGGCGGAATGGTGGTTTGCACTATACCGTATTGTGTTAGTCTTTCTGTTACCATTCTATTGGCGAACTCGGTCCCATTATCTGTAACAAGGTATTTGGGACAGCCCCATCTATTGATGATGAGTTCGTCAAATGCCTGTAGCACGCTCTTTGCATCGGCTCGTCTAAGAGGCTTCATTTCAATGTATCGAATGAACAAATCCTCGAATACAATGATGTATTTAAACCCTTGTTTTGATGGTGGTTTAGGTCCCATTATGTCGGCTGCTACGACTGTCCATGGCTCGGTTATATTTCTCCCTTCCATTAATCCTGGAGGTGCTTGCTGGCTACTTTTATGAGCTTGGCATTCTTGGCATGTCTTGACGTAGTTGCATGTATCGAAATATATGCCTGGCCAATAATAGTAAGTGGCTAGTCTAGCGTAAGTTTTATCGATGCCAAGATGGCCTGCTTGCGGCATGTAATGGGCTTCATATAGGGCTTTTTCGCGGTCGGCTTCTGGTAGAACTACTTTCCATGCATCCAAGTCAGGCATAAAGGAATCTACAAGGGGATTGGGACGATGGGCGTATAATACATTATTGGCTATTCTTAGATCGGGGTATTTATTTGGGAATTTGGCTACGGCTCTCAGTTTCTCTTGGTACCATGGATTATTAGTGTCTACCTTCAAGGCTGCTGCTATGGCTTCTGCTTCTTCGAAAGCTCTGGACAGTGCGTCTGGGACTTTGTGCATGGCTCCTTTTCGATGCACGAACTTGATGTTATAGTTCTGCAATATGGTATTCCAGCGAGCTAACCTTCCAGCTGGATCTTTTAGCTTATTCAGCCAAAGGAGACTGTGGTGATCCGTAATAACGGTAAATTGTTCACCTTGTAAGTATCCTTTAAGCCTTTCTACAGACCAGAGAATAGCCAAACACTCTTTCTCTGTAACTGTATAGTTTCGCTCGGCTTTGCTTAGCGTTCTACTTACGTAGTAGATCGGGTGTTCTTCGCCATTGATCTCCTGCGTGAGAACACCTGCTATGGCGAAATCGCTGGCATCTGTTTGGAGGGTGAAGGGATGGGAAAAATCGGGACGGGCTAAGACTGGGGCTTGGGTTAAGACTAATTTAATTTTTTCAAATGCTTCCTGCTGCTCCTGGTGCCACTGCCATCGTACATCTTTCTTCATTAAATAATTTAATGGCGTACGGTATTTTGCTAAATCCTTTATAAATCTAGAGTACCAACCCACTAAACCGTTGAAACGTCTTAACTGTTTCAAATTTGTTGGTGCTGGGTACTCCAGTATTGGCTTAACCTTATCCTGGTTAGTTTGTAAACCGGACTCGTTAATTTTGTATCCAAGATACGTGACCTCTGGACAGCAAAATTCGGATTTTTCGCGGTTAATTTGCAAGTTGGCTTTGTTTAGGGCTATAAGGACTATCTTTAACCATTTCATATACTCTTCAAATGTTTTTGCCGTGATGATGATATCATCTAAGTAGGCAAAAACGTGTGGCTCCCATTCCGGTTTGATCAACTTATCCATCAGCTGCTGAAACATGGCTGGTGCGTTCGTCAAGCCGTAGGGTACACGTTTAAATTGAAATAGTCCTTTACCAGGTAGGGCAAATGCTGTTATTTCACGGCTCTCGGGGGCTAGGGGAACTTGATGATAGGCTTGTGACAAATCCAGCTTGCTAATAAATCGACTTTCCCGCAATTGGTCCAAAATATCGTCCATATTGCGCATTGGGTATGCTAATTTCTTTGTCACTTCATGTACTAACTTGTAATCAATACAAAAGCGGTATTTGCCATTTGCTTTTGGTACGATTACCGGATAGCTGCACCATGGGCTTTGCGAGGGCTCTATAATGTCTTCTCTTAGCATTCGATCTATTTCTTCATAGCCTGCTTGAAGCATTTTTGGCGAATATTTGCGGCGTGGCTGTCTTATTGGCTCTGCTCCTTGCACATCTAGCTTGAGGCTCGTTAGGTTAGTGACTCCTAAGGTTTGGGGTGTTTGGGGAATTAATTTATCTAGTAAGCGATGCATTTGCTCCATTTGCTCTGGGCTGGCTTGCTTTAATCCTCCTATACTCGCTACGGCTGGTATGCAACTAGGATCGTTACCTTCTGGATAGAATTGGTGTATGAGACCTTTGCTTGTCCACCAGGTATCATTTTTATAGTTAATACTCATATTAACTTTACGCTTAAAGTCAATTCCAAGTATGCAGTCATAATGGAGTCCATCTGCTACTTGAAATGGCATAACAACTTCGTCTCCATCAATTTTTATTGTGATGTCAACCAAGCCTTGGACAGGTATAACTGTACCATCTGCTACCTTGACTCCTGGGCACTGGGACAGTCTTAGCTTGTGTTGTAGCAGCTCGCTCATATTGCCTCCTAGGAACGATCTTGTTGCTCCACCGTCTAGGAGTGCAATCACCTTATGGCCGTTTATTTCTAAGTTGAAATAATGTCTTGGGTCAATATTAGGGACGTGTTGGATCAGGGATTCGCTCGTTGCTAACTTATATGGCTCAGACCCTTTGGGGGCTTGGGGCGAGGAAATACGGGTCTTTATCCCCTCTGGTTGTAGTTTCCCGACGTCTGGTGTGGGTTGCATCTTGTACATTGCTTGATGTATACACCTGGTGTACCACACCCATGACAGAGTCGGTTGGGGCATTCCGCTGCCCAATGGCCTAATTTGTTACAGCTGTAGCACGGCTCTTTTTGTTTGCGGGGATGATTGTATATAATCGGGGCTCTGGCACTGCTGTTCGGATTAAGGCTGCTTATTGTTGGCTGCGGTTGTTGCGTTTGCTGCTCTTGCCAGTTGCTTCTGATATTAAAATGTTTAGGCTGTCGTGCTGCTGCTTGCTGTTGGCTCGAGTTGATGCTTTTGGCTGCTTCGCTATACTGCTTCCTGGGGTATTGCTGTTTATTGCTCCTCGGGGTATGCTTAGGCTGTTGGGAGTTTCTGGGAGGGTTTGGGCTAGCTATCGGGGCTGCTGGCTCTGGTGGGTTTGAGGCTTCTGTTGTGCTTTGGTTTGGCTCGGTTTTTATCGCTGCTATTTTCCGTGGCTTCGTTTGCGTGGGGTCTACATAAGCAAACCTTTGTAGCCCTGCAATCGTAATTGGCGGAGGTGGATTGTATGCTTCATCTAAATAGCGCCTAGTTTCTTCTCTCTTGCCTAATCGTTGTAGCTCGGTAAAATCATTAAAATGATGCCTTTCTATTTTTACTCGATAGCTCGGGTGCATGTTTCTATATGCCCTATCGAGTTGCTCGTGAATGGACATTGGAGGCTTAAAATGATCAAACATCCCTCTTAACTTTTGTAAGTATGTGGCGATGTCTTCATTTGCTCCTTGCGTTCTGAGCTCTGCTGTGCGACGTAGGCTTATCTGCGTATCTTCCACTCCATATTGCAGTCTAAATGCTTCCATAAATTCGCTAAATGTTCTCCAGTTATGCTTTTCTCTCTTAAACCAGTCGTATGATTCGTCGTCGAGTACGGCCGGTAGAGAAAGCATAATTTCTTCCGCGGTGAACCCATGCGATTCTTTGCATTCCTCTAAGTTACGTAGGAATGTTTCAGGGTCGCCTTTTTTATTGCCCTTGAACGATATGTGCCACCTATTGAAAATTTCGACCGTACGCTTTTCTCGTATGAACGTTGTGTCGTCTAATCTGCTCGTTCTGCAGGTGCTGCTCAGTGGGTGTATCGTATTATAGTCGGGATGCGGCTGGCTTATAAGCTGGTGGCTATAATATTCCGGTTGCTGCGGAGCTTGTTGGGGAATGGCGCTTGCGAATGCTCGTCGTTGTGCTTGGGGAATAGGGGAATATGGGATTTCGTATGTTCTGTCAGTTAATTGTTGGGACGGGGGGGCTATATATGCATTTTGCTGCTGTGGCTGGCTGACTTATTGCACTTTATCTTCCCAATGGACGCTCGGTAAATTTCTGTTTAATTCTCTTCGTCTCGGGTCGATCTGGTTCGGCGATGTTAAATGTCTCTGCTGCGTTGCTGCTGGTTGGCTTGTGGTGGGTGCTGTGGCGATGGGACGGAAGGCTGATTGCTGGATGCAGTGGGATTGTCGGGGCCGGGAATTTCGTTCAGAGTTGGTGGTATAGGTTGTGGTAGGTGTTGTGCAACTAACGAAGGGATTTCTTATAAGAGATGGGTTACTGGGTAAAGTGGGAGCTATGGCTTGAATAGTGTAATGTGACGTAGTATTAACTGCTAAGTTCGATGTCGTTACGTCAGGCAGCGTGTGATAAATTTCTATATTCGGTGCATCTAATAGATTCTGGCTTGTTATCGGCGTTGGCGTCAGTCTGTATGCAGTCGATTGTGCTCGTGGCTGATTTGTTTGCTTTCCGGTTGGACTGCTGCTTCGTTGATTTTGGCTATATGGGGTTGATCGCTGTGTTGGCTGCGTCATCTCTTGCATTGAAATTGGATCTGCATAAGGACCATGAGTTTGTCCTGTTTCCAATTCAATAAAATTTGCTTGGCTGCTTGCTTGCTGGAGTGGGTGGGAAGATATGGGAGGTAAAAAATTTGTTCGCTCAGATTGGGTAAGGGAAAGGGATAACTCGTCTGGATTTATTGCTTCAGATGCTTGTTCTTCTGCTCGGGTTATATTTTCTTCCGAAAACTCGTCAAACCACATTTGGTCTGTTCGCGGATTCCATTGAGCCGCTGAGTCTCCAAAGTTGCGTCTAATTTCATAACGAGATACTCTATCGCGAATAATAGCTATATCGTTATCTAAATTTAAAAATGATGTTCCCGCAAGACAACTCTTCCATCGGCTAATTCATTTATGGCTCGCCTAATTATTGGTGCGCCTTGAGCTGCACTTATTCCTACTAATTTTCCGCCTAATCTATAATTACGGGACATTTTAATCAGGTCTCAGGAAAATATTTGCTTAAATAATAGCTCTTGCTCAATAATCGAATAGCTCAATGTTTATCTGTTAAATTAATTTTAAGTTATAATTGATTACGGAAAAGCCAAAAAAAAAGTAATGCAAGCTTCCAAACGAATAATTATTAGCTTAAGCAATAAAACAATAAATTTGTTTGCTCCGTTAGTGCAAATCTCAATATTATTACTAGGGGAATAATAAAAAAAATTAATTATTTAAGCTACGGCAATCAGGGGAAAAAAATAAATAATAGTTTTGCACGGTGCGTTTAGAAATTATTGAAGTTATAATTTTTAAAACATGCGCTAAGGGAAAAAATAAGCTGTTAATTTGGTTAGGGAATGCAATGGCAACAAGAGAAAAAATAAATTTATTCGCTGCTAGTAAGGGTTATATAAAAAAAAATAATAATATATGTAGCTTGATTAAGGGAGAAAGCTATAAATTACCCAAAGAATGTGCGTAGGAGGGGGAAATATCGTGCTATGCTATATATAATTGTTAATGGTAAAAGAAAATAAAAATGCAACCAATGGCGAATTTCAATATGTAGGGATGATAAGCAAATCAATAAATATATAAGCGTTCAAACGAAAAATAAAGCAAATGCAAATTAATAGCAAATTATGTAAATAAATATGTATATACTATTTGTATGCTTCATATATACATGCGTTATTTTTATGTAATATAAAATAAAATATACAGTAATATTAATTATTAATAATAAAAAGAAAAATTTTCGCAACAGAAAATTATTAAGTTTTATAAAATTAAATTATTAGCTGCTCAAAATATAATAAATTTTAATTTCTACGACACGTGGTCGTATAAAGAAAAATGGCCGTGCTTCGCCACCTCGCGTGTGTGTGCGCACGACGAAAGAGAAGGAAAAATGGCTGCTCTGCGTCTCGCTAGATGCTCACAATTTTTAATCCCAAAATAAAATTTAACACGTTGGGCGCCAATGTCACGCTGCACTGGGGATTAGGGTGCAGGTGATGGGGAATAATAAAAATAAGGAATATATAAAATACTTAATTTATTATCCGATGCGATATCTCTAAAATAATTACGGGTGCCAGTCTCGTCCGTTACGCGGGCTCAAGCTCGGCTGCGATCGGCTCAGGGGGGGGGGATGTAGGAAGGCGAAATGCGGCTCACTGCAAATTGCACGGGTGCAAATTATCATTTAACTAATCCCGAATCGTTAGCTGAATCGGGATACTCGTCCGCGACGAGTTTAATGTCGACCGACGGCGCGGCTGCGATACGCGATCGCGGGTCGAAAGCTGCTCGAAATAAAGGAAAGGGGGGAGAAGGGGGAAACGCGGTAACTCGCACACACACAGTACGGAAGCACGGGAATTGCACAAAAACGGAATAAAGGAGGCACAAGAAGTATCCACCAACCTTTGCTGCGATGCTGCTCTCGCTTAACTTTCGCTAATAAATTTGCACACTCGCTACACACACTGTGGTTCGCACACCGGATCGGACGTCGTGACGCTACGGCGATCGGAAGAGCTCTGCTCTCCTCGGCGTGGTCGACGCATTGCCCGTGTGCGCGTGCGTCGCGACGGCTCACTTGCGGTGCGTACGCAGCCTTACTCGAGTGCGGCTTGAGTAACATGGCCGCCGCATCGTCTCGAAGTGTACACCTCGTCCGTTCCCGCAACAACAATGGTGCCGTTGACGACGACGTAAGCTGCTTGCCAGGTAATTAGAAATTCGTTCCTTATTGTTCGCCCGTCGGCTAATAATCTCGGTGGTTACAGGGCTGCGGGAGGTGTATATCCGCGGCACGTCGATACGGGCTCATGCGTTGCCGCGTCCGATATCTCTTTCTCTCTCGCTCTTCTGGAGACGCACGGCTTGACAGGTGCAACGGCGGGCTCGGGCTGCTTGGACGGACACACGGCAATATCCAGGTAAATATCCACTTGGAGGACGGCTTGCTGCTTTATTATTAATCTGTGTGTGTGTGTGTGAGCACTTATAATGCTCACCTAACCTCTTCACAAGTCCTCTCCTATACACACTTATTTAAGTAAGTGTGTGCTCCTATCTGCTTCCTTATAGTGAACATTACTGCATTAACTGGTGCTTACAGGTTCCCTGGATAATTGCTGGCTGACGGACTTACTGGATTTATTGGCTTATTCTTCTGGCTCGGTCTTCCTTGGCTTGCTGGGTACGCTGTTACTAGGTTCAGGACTTTGGGGCTCGCTGTCAACACCTCAGCATGCTGCTTCATTGGCTCTACGTCAGGCTCCTTTTTAGATTATTTGAAGAGTAATCTATGCTTCACTGAACTCCTTCTGTGTCCTGCTCGGCTGCTCCCCTGTGTACGCTTGTTAGTGGGCTCGGTGATTTGTTATAGTGTTAAGGAGCTCGGCTATTGGGAGGGTGTTGTACTTTTATTATAGACTCTTAGGGAATTTAGGGAAATATAGGTTCGGTTAGGCTTGTATATGTGTGTGTGTGTGCTCGTACAGGGAAAAGGTTTAGCTATTTGTCGCTGTTAATGACATGCATTATTTGCATTGTCACAATATATAACTAATTTATATATAAAAACTCAACCAAATAATTAAATATTGATCATACATATATAATTATAATTTATTTATATATTAGGTAGTCTATGTTATTATGTATTATGGTATTTATGTTATTTATATTATTTTATTACTATTTATTATTATTTTTATTATTATCTACTGGAAAGCTCATAACAAAATTAAAAGAAAAATTAATTTCTTCCTGTTGATGATGTCCAGTCTCATGTTACCTTCAGTTACAACTGATCGAGATAAACAATTAAATAATCGTTTTAAATAATCGAGGTTAAACCATTTAAAAAAGTAATTACACACCTATAAAAAAAGTTATATACTATTTCTAATTAATCCGTGTTGTTCCGTGATCACTTTCATTAAAAAAAATTCATTTTTTCGAAAATCCAAGAGAGATATAAGAAGAGTTAAAAAATAAAAAGTCTGCCTGTACGGCCAGACTTAAACTTTAAAACCATTAAAAAATTAATTAAATACCTATAAAAAAAGTCAAACACTATGTCTAATTATTCCTTTGGGTGCCGCGATCATACTGAATTAAAAAAATTAATTTTTATAAACTATTTAAAAAAATATAACATAATTTATACTTAAATCGTCATTTTGACAGTATAAAATTTTAATATAATGTGGATGGATATCTTCTGGTTTATTATGTAGCGAATCAAAGTAAATGAAACATTTTTCGCTTAGGATTATAACCAGTAGGGCTCAATGGATACTAAAATCATTGATAGGAATAAGCCAGATATTTTTATGCATTATAGATTGCTTTTTTGCCCACCTTAACAACCCTCCACTAATTGTTTTATTTTGCGTCACTGATTGAAAGAAAAACGTCTCAAAACTTTGTAATGAAATGGAATACTTTTGTGATATGCCTGGAAGTAAACTAAAAAATGTATTTATGACACCTTTATAAGGCATTAATGTTCGAAAAGCACGAACATCCACTATAAAACCATTTAGTTGCCTATATAAATCTGGGAATTCAGGTGGGTATGTAGAATCCGAATGTAATAAAATGTCAGCATTTTTAATTTCTACGTATTGATCTGTACTTACAGATACGGGGAATGTAATAATTTTTGAATCTATAGATTTATCATCTGGAGTATCGTTTAATTGGTTACAATGATCCTCGAATTTTAATTCCGCTTTAGCAACCTTGAGTTTATTTTTAATTTCTTTTTTCGTTTCCTTAATAATTTTAATCGTTTTTTTAATACTCTCGTACATATTTTCTAAATGATCATTAGTATGTTGTTTAGACTGTTTATAATATCTGTTAGGCCCACGTTTACAGCTTTTCTTTTTATCAATCCACGTTTCCACTTCAATATTGTTATTATTTTTCATTCTCTTCTTTCTCGGTTTATTGTCTATTTCTTTTACTGGTTTCTCCTTAATTTTTTTTTGTTAGTTTATTTTCTGTTCTTTTGTGCGATACAGTAGAAAAACGCCTTTCTTTTAATTTTGACAGAATCATATCTGCGCTGATTTGAATTAACCTGGGTATTTTAATATTTTTTTTACTATTTAAAACAGAATGTTTTAATATTTTAAAAGAATTTTCGGCTGTAGCATTGCTATCCCTGGTTATTCCAAATATTGCTAAGGCTACTCCTGACCATATAGAAAAATAAGGTATCAAAAAATCCATAATATAATTAATCAACTGTTCAGAATAATATTTGTTATTTTTGTTTGTACAAGCCGTTGTATTTAATGTTTGTTTCTCAATTACTTGAAACTCTTTTAAATATAAGACTTTGTTTTGAGATGTAATGGTATCTTAACCAAATTATACTTAAATTCACTATTACTTTCTTCTATTTCACTTTCATATTCCTTATGTAAATTTTCATGTAATTCAACATTATTTTCTTTTATTTCATTATCGTTTTCCACATCCAAGTTTTCTTCAATATACTCCTCGTTATCATCTAATTTATTATCATGAAGTAATTGATCCAAATTTTCACATTCTTGTTGCAGTCTGTAAATACTTATTAATAATTGGAAAGGTAATTTAGCATTTTGCAAATTATTTGCATGCACCAAATGAGAAATTAAATGTGTAACTACTAAATGTTCGCTTTTTTGTGTTTTTTTTATCAGGAAAAATGCTTATTATTTTTTTTCTGACCGTTTTTATCAAGTGGGAGGAACAGACATGAATTATTACTAATTTATTATCCTGGTTTTTACTGTTTTCTATTTGCTGAAATATAAGGTTTATGTAATCATATAAATCAATTTTGTTAAATGCTTGGCACGCTGACTTCAACATTACTAAACTAAAATCCGTTTCAATCTTTCTAATAATCTTTTTTGATGTTAGACTTTTTAATTTATCTACAAAAAATGATAAAACGAAAGTTACTGCAGTTTCTTTATGAACAGATAAATAACTTTCACATATTTCAAGCGGAGGACAACCGTCGTAACCTGGTAACATTAACGAATAATAATATATGGAGACTGTATCCTGTATAAACGGAGGTTGTTTGGCGATTGAGCCAGTTGCATCTAAATGTAAAAAAGCTATTTTAGTGGATATTAGATAATTTAGTTGTTCTTCGGAAAATAAAATAATCATTAGAGGATTAAATCCTTGAAATTGTATATAGCCTGGGATTATTGTTCGCTTAAACATTTCACAGCAATAATAATTATGCAATTTCTCCATAAATTTATAAAAGTCTTTATCTAAATCATTCTTATTTCTATAATCACTATTAATTTTTTGTAATATTTGATCATCTGGGGCATAATTGAAATTACCATTCTCTAAAACGTCGTTTGGTTTCGCGTTCAGCATTTTCCATTTTTGAGACTTTGCTCAACAAGATAACATCTTTTCACTAAGTATTATTCGTTTAGGTTTTCTAATAGGTCTCGAGTGAACCTCAATGGGCAAATGTGCAATTTCTCTTTCCATTAGTACAAATACTACACGATCATAATGCGGTGTATTTATTTCATCTTGCACTACAAATTTAAATCTTGTGCATTGCGAGTTCTTGCAATCAGCTGCAGCTGTAAAATATATGTTTTTATCATTTTTTTTGTTAAAGCACTTATGCCAATCAAATGCTAATATACAATTAGGATATTGTTTCTCAAAATAATTCATAAAATCGTCAGTCTTTGGTTTGTCTTGCACCCAAAATTTAATCCAAAATAGTGCTGGAAGTGTAAAATATTCTCCTTTTATAGCCCATTTTGTCTGATTATACTTAAATTTAATAATACAATGGTATTCTTTCATCTCATTGTTTAAAAATTGGGCAGTGTCTACAACATCTTCCGTTGTATGTATGTTACTAAGCTCAAGATCGCTGGTAGAAAAACTACCGTTGTTACTATCATCAATAACGGAAGTAATTGTAATATTAGGAGAACTATCTTTTGTGGCATCAATGTTCATTATTTCACTCTCATTCTCACAATAATGTGTATTGATATCACTATTATCGTTTGCACAAAATTATCAATGCAGCTCGAATCGTTATCATTATTATTATTTAAAGGAAGAACGCAGTCTGCAACATTATTAATGTTCTGTAGATTCACTATTTCCTTTGTTACTTCATTTTGCGCACTTACTTTTATAACTGAATAAATTCTTTCTTTATTATATAAATAATTTCTATGACACTGTTTTTGGTGTAATAACATAACTCTTGGATCACAGTAATCAGGCAAAATAGTAGAGCATATATCGAACCAAACATTATCTCTAAATGACGAACAATTTAAAAAATGAATAAAACCATCAATGTTCGCATCGTACTTTATTAAAACATGCAATATTGAATTGCATATATCTTCACACGATATACTTTTATGCTTAACCATTTTGGTATAATAATATATAAGATTTATAATTTATTTTAATCTTAAGCTATAAATTAAATTATTAAAATTAAATAATTATAAATTTTTTAATAGTATCGAGAAGGAGATTCTATTTTGGTGCGCTTAGCGCCCATAAAATATAAGAAAATTAATGAATAAATAATACATAAAATTATAAACTTTTAACTTCATACAATATTTATGACAATACACTGATGACAAAATAATGCAAATATATAATATTTTTTTCTGAGATCAAAGTTACGTCCATCACTATACTTATACAGTCAAACGCATGATTTGTTTAAGATCAACAATACGCGATACGCCACCTATAGCTCGAAATTCAAAATTCGGTCACTTACTAGAAAAGAACGACAATTATACATTATCCACATAATAATGAGAAAAATATGAGGGATTTGGTTACATTTATATTAAATATTACTATAGGTATAGCAATGCATCCAACATCACTTATCAAATATAACTATATAACACTAACAAAAATTGCTATATTGGATAGTAAAAATTGTACTGTAGTAAAATTTATAAAATAAAGTTTTACAATATTTAATATTTCATGTTATAATCAATCTTACGTAAATAGCAAATTTTAATATCAAAATAACAAAAGTTCTTAACATTTATTATGTGTGTAATAATAACATAGAAAAGGAACTTTATCTGCTTTTAAATCAAAATTTATAAAATACGTCCGACAAAGTTTTCTTATTAATCTAATTAACTAATTACTTTTGTGTCGTAACCTTAAACATCCAGTCATCATCTGTATCCCTTTAGGTAGTTTTATACAAAATTTGAAGTCTCTATCATCATGCGTGTAAAAGTAATAGCGCTTTTTCACGAAAAAATGATAATTTTCGGACTTTGTTAATTAATCTAATTAACTAATTACTTTTGTGTCGCAACCTGCACTATTTTATCGTTATTTGTATCCCTTTGAAGAGTTCCATACAAAATTTCAAGTCCCTATCATCATGCGTGTAAAAGTTATAGCGCTTTTTCCCGAAAAAATGATAATTTTCGGACTTTGTTAATTAATCTAATTAACTAATTACTTTTGAGTCGCAACCTGCAATATCCTATCGTCATGTGTATCCCTTTGGAGAGTTTCATACACAATTTCAAGTCCCTATCGTCATGCGTGTAAAAGTTATAGCGCTTTTTCCCGAAAAATGATCATTTTCGGACTTTGTTAATTAATCTAATTAACTAATTACTTTTGTGTCGCAACCTGCACTATCCTATCGTCATCTGTATCCCTTTGGAGAATTTCATACAAAATTTCAAGTCCCTATCATCATGCGTGTAAAAGTTATAGCGCTTTTTCTCGAAAAAATGATAATTTTGAGGCTTTGTTAATTAATCTAATTAACTAATAGCTGTGATTGGTGGTTTAAAAGCAATTAAAATGAAAATAAAGTCACTATAAACGCGTGAGCCCCGACGTGGGTTTCGTTCCTGGCTAGCTGCTAAGTCCAGCTGCCAATTTCAGGTTCATGACTTAACCCATTGAATTTCCAACATTTTTCAATAAATTTCCTATCGCTGTACGTCGATGGTATACAAATCCCCAGTAGACCGCTTCAACCATGTTTCACAGGAAACAACAGTATGTTCATAGATTCATTTCATACGCTGTTTTCAGGCACGGGTATACACTAATTAAACGAAGGTATCGATGTGAATCGGGTTACCTACCCTCTCGGGTACTGCCTGTTTGCGTTTGATCTGACACCCGACTTGTCGGCACATTTTTCATCTCATAGGAGTCTTGTGCGGTCTGGTGCTTTACGCGTAGAGGTACGGTTTGAAGAAGCTCTAACGGAAACGATAAAATGTATAGTGTACGCCGAGTTTGACAATATTCTCGAAATAGATTCCAACCGTCAAATCATAACCGATTTTAATGCTTGAGACAGCAATGCGATGCATCTGGTGTTGGATGCGTGACATCACCCTCTATATTTTCCCCGTGGTGGGGGAGTAAACCTAGCTATTCTCAGACTTTCAACATTCAGTCTACCTCACAGACACCGTCCAAACCGTTTTTAGCTCGCTGTGTAAAAAGAGAACGCGTGTGTTATCATAGATTACGTAATAGACATTCAAGCTTCCAGAGACAAAGACAATAAGTTTTTGCCTAAGGAGGTCGCGGTACTTAGTCTTCAAGGACACTCCGTGGCTCATTGGATTGTGATGCCGCCACACCATTTTGAAGAATTACCGTGTACTGTGAGAGTGGCAAACGATTTCGTTACGATGCGTGTTCATGGAATACCTTGGTTTGATGGAGATATTACAATGAACCAATTACGCCGCCATTTATACAGAATAGCAAGAAGGGACTGTAGAATTTACGTTAAAGGTGGTGGAAAGGCTGTATATCTCGAAAGTATAATATCGCGTAGAGTGGTTAACATTAAAGATTACACTATGGAAACTTTTACCGACATACAAAGTTTGGTTAATTGTAAACACTCGTGTATCACGCACGGTTGTTTGCAAGACCCATATAAAAAGTTGAATTGCGCTCTGCATCGAGCATACCTGATAAAGTACTGTTTACACGCACAACTGCCTACACAACGTACAAAAAAATTTATCGAAAATACTATGGATTATATTTATGATACTTTACAAAATAGCGGCCGAAACAAACATTACACCCATGTAAAATTCGAAGGAGTAGATGAGTTGGACGAAGGAAATGATGATGATGATAATAGTTCAGATACAATAAGTGAATCAAGTTATTCACCTTCTAAAAAAGAAAAAGGAATAAAGGAAAATGAACACGAGGCAGATTGCAGCCTCAATGAAGGCTCTGAAAGCAACGACACTTGGAGTGTATGCGGCAGTTCGAATCCCACGTGTGATCACCCCTCCAGTGGCAATCGTGTGTAACATTGACGATCACACAAAACCAGGATCGCATTGGATAGCAATATACAGCAACAAAAACAGGATTGGAACATATTTTGATATCTACGGGTTTCCGCCAACATCAAAATATCATTATGAAAGGCTTCACAGCAATTGTAAGAGTTTTCGTTACAATACCAAGAAACTTCAAAGTACCGATTCAACGTGTTGTGGACAATATAGTTAAATGTTTTTATATCATATGTGTAACGGTGGAGGCCTATCCTCTTTTTGTCGACTATTTACATCTAATACTAGAAAGAGTGACGCTTTAGCTATAGAATCATATAAAAAAATTTGTAATAAAATTGAGCATAGAAAGAAATGTAAACGAACGTTTGCATTTGCTGAGGAGGTCTCTCTACGTTTAGGATACTGTAATCAATCATGTATTTCTAAGAAAATTTATGTATAACTGTATACGTGTGTTTATATTACTACCAATTTTTGTAACTAAATATAAAATTTGTAATAAATATATAAGTAAAGATTAAAATGGGAATTTCTACGTTTTTAATTCGACACAAATGCTTCCTATTCCCACCTTATTTAAAAAAATCCTACGATTATTCATGTGGTTCATAATCACAGGTGTAGCATCTGACACTTACAGTAATATACGCGCGTCATAACGCGCAAGCTGCGTGGAACGCGTTACATCTGGTTATCGTTACTTTAGTAAACACTTGAGAGACATTTAACTCTTAACTTATTACACTTAATTTCAGAAAAACTAAATGAATTTATCTGTTTTTTAAACGCGTGTGTAGCATCAGGTATCCACCGTAATGTATACAAAACATAATTGTGTGCATGCGATGTTACATCTGGTTGTAACAACTTGAACGTACGCTTAAGAGGTTTTTCAATCCTTTGCATTGCATCTGTTTTGAGGTATATAGAAACCTTGTACATTTTGCCTTACATTACTAATTTAAAACTATGGTGATGGGGATTGTATACACCGTGCACGAGCTTACCATCAAACGACCAAATATTCACAAGGGAAATACATGACCTCCGGGAAACGGATCTCATCCTAACTTTGGTATGTCTTTCATAATATAAAAATATGAAGAAAGCCAAGTTATCTCTTGGCAATGGCCACTTTTACGGAAGTTATTCGACATCCAATAATAATAGCGGTAAAAATTACTTCCAATTCGATCGCTTATAACTCGGAAACAAATAAAGATAAACAATCGAACCAGAAACCAGAAGAAAGTTGAGTTCAAGTAGATATGGTTTGAAAAAAAAGAAGCTCAAATTGCTTAATTTGAAGCAAAGTTATGAAGAAAATAAGAAATTGAAGATTATTAGGCCAAAAGAAACAATAAATTTTTCATATTAAATTTTGGTTAAAATTTCTTCAATTTTTTATTTTCTTCATAACTTTGCTTCAAATTAAGCAATTTGAGCTTCTTTTTTTTCAAACCATATCTACTTGAACTCAACTTTTTACTGGTTTTTGATTTGATTGTTTATCTTTATTTGTTTCCGAATTATAAGCGACCGAATTGGAAGTAATTTCATATTTTTATATTATAAAAAACATACCAAAGTTAGGATGAGATCCGTTTCCCGGAGGTCATGTACTTCCCTTGTCAGTTGCCATCGGTTAGTCGAACCGTGAGGTGCGTGTATAAAACTTTTACAAATCAATTAATTACTAGTGTATATTGTAATACAAAACATGTAAAACGCGGAATTGCCGAATATGTTATTGTGTACGACATACTCTCTAAACAAATCAAATACTAAGAGGATTAGTGTCGGTCTGGAACACCATAACGGTTATTATCACCGAGTTATTAAATTAATAAGTCCTGGTACTTCGTACAGAAACGTTACGCTTGATGAAAATAGTTGGGTTAATTTAAAGGAACATTTCGATGTCGTATCAGCTTATTTGAGCAACAGTTATTCATTTTATCAAGAGTTTGGACGACCTAGTAAAATTTTTTTTGCAAAACACGATTTAAGTTTTACGTTCAACTTATGGTAACAGGACAATCATTATTGATGAAAGACCACTACCAGCCAACAGTTAAATTATGGAGGAAGAAGAAGGTAAACAACAAATATTTACTGAAAACGAAGAAGGTAAAAAGAAAAAACTCAATCCTAATCCACCAGCTGTGGTAATGCAACAATCGACTTTTGAGGGGCTTCGCACTCAAAGTATTTTAATAGATATACACATGGAGTTATTGAATGATGTTGTTGAAGTTATTGAAAAATTAATCGAACCGTCGATTACGCATTGGAATATTTAAAAGGTAATCTTGCCAAGGAAGGGGAAGAGATTGCTAAAAGTATATTCACAGATTTTAAGACGTTTAAGCTATATTATTCAACGCAGTATGCAGCTATACAAGGTTTCGTCACAGCAAATATGGTTGACGACAACGAAGATATGTGCAAAAACAGATATTTAAAACTCGTATTAGCTGAAATTTTCGCCTACGACTTGCCAATCATTTATAAAGATTTGAAAGCCGTTGTGTTTGAGGTGTAGTGGTTCAGCTAAAATTATATATAAACCGACGATTTGCTTATAAACTTCATTATAACTCTAACCTTTGACCAAGATGGGTCCAAAAATAGTGTTCCAGAGTACACGCCACTGTTAGATAAAAAAGAAGAAAAAAAAAGATGCAAACAAATTTCTGCAGTCTCAATGGAAACAATACAATGAAAAAATTTCAACTAACACGTACTTTGCACCTAAATTCGATGGGTACAAAAAATGAAATAATTTTATTACATATCATGTAAAATTATATAATATTACTAATAAACAACTGAATAAAAAAATTATATAAATTAATCACTGTTAATTTTCATTTTTATCCTACCTTACACCTGATCCTTTATATTAGATAATATATATTAAGAGAATGAGGGTGATGTGGGTGCGAGCAAGAGAGAAAGAGAGGTTGTGTTGCTCGTGCTAGTGCGAGAGAGAGGGTCGAGCTGTCGTGTAAACAGCATGAGTACGAGAGAGAAGTCCGAGAGGTGACGTATACTGTACTAGTACGAGAGAGAGGTCCGAGCGGTAACGTATACTACACGAGTGCGAGAGAGAGGTCCGAGCGGTTACGTATACTGTGTAAGTGCGAGAGAGAGGTACGAGCGGTGACGTAGACAGCGTGAGTCCGAGAGAGAGGTCCGAACGGTGACGTATACTGCACGAGTGTGAGAGAGAGGTCCGAGTGGCAGACGCGTGACATGTAAGTGCGAGAGAGAGAGAGGTCCGAGAATCACGCTATACCACCCCAATGAGCGGGCCTAATGCTCCGAGAGGTAGTGTAAACTGTGCGAGTACGAGAGAGAGGTCCGAGAGGTTGCGTAGACCGTGTGCGTGCGAGAGAGAGATCCGAGAGATGACGTATACCCCACTAGTGCGAGAGAGAGGTCCGAGAGCACGCTATACCGCCCCAGAGAGCAGACCCAATGTTCAGAGGTGCAGGGTGGGGGGAGCGAAGGAGAGAGAGAGAGAGAGAGAGAGAGAGAGAGAGAGAGAGAGAGAGAGAGAGAGATCTAAAAATATATCAGTCTCGCTATACTACCCCAACGTCGCGAGTAGCAGAGTGACCAGTTGGCAATTTTTTTCCTTTTCTCTCTTACATATATTGATGTTTATTAAGCAAGAGCAACAAGGAAAAAAAATCGCCATCTTGCAACCCTGCCGAGTAGCTAGGGGGAAGAGTGGGGGTAGGGGAGGGGGAAACCGACTGTCTCGCTATACCACCCCATATCTACTCATATCTCAGTTTTTGTTCCCGAGAATAACTAAATACAAGTTTAAATCGATCGAGAAAGAATTAGGGACCGAGGTATTTTTGTTGCTTGAACGTAAAATTAATTCCCCATAGGCCCTCAAAAAATACAAATACTTACACACAAATACTCTAAAACAGATTATGTCATTGTGTCATCCGGTTATTCTTCGTCGATCTATCCCTTTATAATATTGTAGATAAAATATAAGGAATGAATATTATGTAACTTGTGGAAATTACATTAGTTAAAACAGTAAAATAAGAATATAAAAGTTTGCTAAACTTTTATAAACATTATTGTATATTGAAAAATTGATATGTAATAGTTAAAAAATTAAAAAGTTAAAATTTCTTTAATTTAAAAAGGATGACATTTACAATTGGAACATAAAAGAAAGAAAATACTTCTTATTATGTGTATAAAATTAATTGGTATTTTCGAGCTAAGTTGCGTTACTCAACATTTTCTCAAATATTGCGCTAATCCCTCTTTTTAACAATTTACTTGCATATCGCTAAGTTTAATGGACGGGCGATTTAGAGTCAATATTTAAATCTAAATGCGAAGGTTGAAATTTGAAAGAGGGGGGGGGGCGTCTTAAAGAAAATATCGAGAAATAAAGACTTCAGGGTACAAGATACGTGAAATCGTCGGGTTTCTGGTGGCCGAGTGGTAAGACAACTGCCCGATAAGCAAGAGACCACCGGTTCGATCCCGACCTGGGGACGTTGATTTTTTTCTTTTGCGATCTTCCATTAATTAATTTTCTAACACCTTTGACAACATTTAAGGCATAGTAATAAGCAATGATTTGATAAAAAGAGGGTTTTGCGCAATATTTAAGAAAATATCGCGTAATGCAATTTTGGTCGAAAATACGATTAAATTCATGTACATAATACTAATTACATGGACAGACGATTGAGATTCAATATTTAAAAATACTTCGTTTTTCTTTTTATCGCAATTTGAGTCACGATGATCGGTATGTTCATCCTTCTGATATACTGTACGACGTGTCTCAATATTATGTACTAATTCATTAGTATTCTAGTAATTTATGGAATCTGTAAAGAAAAAGAATGAGATAGAATGGCTAGTGAGCTAAACATGGAGCTAAAAATAGTTAATTAAAATTTTTTTTTATAATTTAAATTAAAGATTAATAATAATTTAATTATTAATATTTATATAAAATTAACGATTACTTTAACGAGTCAATTTGATTATCTAAGTGCATAAAGTTTCGGAGACATATTTGTCTCCATCTTGAGGTGCTCAACTTTATGAATAATAATTAATAATTTGAAAGTATTAATTGTCTACAACAAAAGAGATGATTGTCACATTGCGTATATAACTTGTTAATATTTTAAAGTGTCAATTCTTTTCAATAACAATTATTAACATTATATTATTCATCAATTAATTAATTATTAATGATATGAATTAAAATTTCTTCTTTAAGGGTAGTCCGTACTCATAGCTTCACAAATCCACCACCCGAAAATTTGCGAGAAGTGGTGCTGTCATCAGATAGGCTGAATTCATATTTATAACTCTATTTATGCTCGCGAATCGGTGCTTATCAGCGACTTAGGTCATACGATGTCTTTGTGAAGAAAGCACTTGTTGAAAATACATTCCCCAGTGGTGCTTGTATCGACTGGTCGGGGCCGGGAATCGAATTTGGGACCTCCAGATTACGAGCCCGACGCCCTACCAACCGAGCCATCGCAGGCCGACCATTATTATGGACATTTAAAGAAAATAGAGTTATTACCACACAAAATCAGAGTTGAACGCCATAGCTATTGTTGTAATGATTAATTAAATATTGCTTACCTGATCAAAAAGTAAGGATTTTCGTCGAATAGTGATAAGTACGAATCAATTCTGAGAACATATACCGAAATCACATCGTACTTATCACTATTCGTCGAAAATACTGACTTTTCGATCAGCTAAGTAATATGAAATTAATCATTACATTAATAGCTATGGCGCTTAACTTTAATTTTGTGTGGTAAAAACTCTATTTTTTTAATCGTCCAAAATTATTGTCTAATATAAACTCAGCCTATCTGACGGCAGCGCCATTTCTGACCGCAAATTTTCGGGTGGTGATATATTCAACTCACCACGACATCCCAACCTTCCTGTGAACCAAGAAGGCATGTCTCGATGTCCTCCGGGGTTAAAGGCCCCTTCCACCAAGTTTGGAACTGATCCTTTTCTTGCATGATTCGAGGACACCGGAACAGTACATGATCCACGTCTTCTTCGGCGCCAGGGCAGGCCGGGCACTCCCCGCAGATAGATGCGGAAGCAACCATGGCCGGGAAGCACCTGGGTAAGGTGAAAGTTGACGAAGCCGTGTTTCCTACCTGTCCACTTTACCACATCAGGGATGACGCGGTGGATCCAGCGTCCTTCGCGGACAGCATCCCATCTCTGCTGCCACTGTCCGGTGGTCTTAATTGACCACCGATTTCTGCCGCCATTTTCACCTTGGCCTTCTCGTTGTGAGGTACGCCAACCTTCCCTGTAAGTATCAGCCCTCTCCATCGCTAAGAGATCGATGGGCGGGATTCCGTCGATCACCGAGAGGGCGATAACGGACACTGTTCTGTACGCATGAGCTACCGTCAATGCGGCTATTCTGCAGGCTTGTCGGCAAGCCGCACCATAGGTTTTGTTGCTACTTATCGGACCTGCCCAAATCGGAGCTCCATACAAGATTACAGAGCTTACAACTGTCGCTAAAAGGGCCCGGCGAGATTGCTTCGGCCCTCCGATATTGGGCATTAAACCCGACAGAGCCCCAGCTACTCTTGCCGCTTTCGTCCCTGCATTCAAGAGATGTTCCTTGAACGATAGCCGCGCATCCAAGGTGACATCCAGGTACCTTGTAGTGTCCACCGATCTTACAGACCTACCGTTTTCGGTAAAGGTGGCGTACCTCCTTTGCTTCGTTCGAGATATAAGCACCGTCTCTGTTTTTTTCAGCCGCAAGACGCAGTCCATGGTTGCTCAACCGTCCCGCAACTACCTCAATAGAGATATCTCCAAGGTATTGCGCCTCTTCGATACTTTTACCGACTACGACTAACGCCACGTCGTCTGCAAAGGCCACCATCGACGCCCCCCCCCCCTGGAAGCTGTTGTTTCAGCAGCCCGTCGTACACGACGTTCCAAAGAAGGGAGCCCCAGGACCGAACCCTGTGGCACGCCTCCGGTAATACTATAGGAGTGCATGCCATTCTCGGTGTCATAGAGGAGGGTACGATCCGCGAGGTAACTCGAGGTGATCTTTCGGAGATAGAGCGGCACCTTCAGATATTTCAAGGACAACATTATGTTGTCCCATCGGGCCGAGTTGAAAGCGTTACGGATATCCAAGGCGACAATGGCGCTCATACACCTCGAATTCCGGGTACCACTGATGGCACTGGTAGCCAGCTCAACAACTCCACTTATGGCGTCGATGGTTGAACGCCCCTTTCGGAAACCGAACTGATTGTCGGACAGGTCGCCTACTCGCGCAATAGTTGCCTGCATCCTGGCACATATCACCCGCTCGAATAGCTTCCCGGCTATATCCAGCAGGTAAAGCGGACGGTACGAGGATGGCTCCTCCGGAGGTTTATTTCCCTTGGGGAGGAGCACCAGTCTCTGCACCATCCACTACGCTGGAAAGCATCCCGTTTTGAGACAGGCACTGAATGTGTCCGCAAAAATATGTGGCACATTCAGCGCAGCGGTCTTAATGGCCAGACCAGGTATTCCATCCGGTTCTGGGGCTTTGCGGACCTGTATTTTCTTTATAGCCATGATCAGATCGGTTACACTAACATCTGGCGGCACCACTGCATCGTCTGCCACCGTTAGACCCGTGTCAGCTGCTCGCTTCTGATGTTGTGGAAACAGGCAGCGCATTGTTCTGTCAAGAAAGTGCGGACACGTGGGTGTTGTGGCGGTTTTGTACGGTTAACCCCAGGGGTCGCGGTCCACTTCGTCGCAGAAATTACGCCAGCACTTACGCTTTGCCGCTTTGATGGCAGACTTAAGCTTTTTGCGTCTTAATTCATAATCCGCAGTTAGCTTTTGATACTGCGGCTTATCTCGAGCTCTCTCATGCAGTCGCCGTGCTCGCAGACTCTAACTTCGTTTTTCTGCGATACTCTCGTTCCACCAATAAACTGGTGGACGGCCAAGAGGGTTTATTTTTCTTGCCATTGAGACATCGCCAGCCATTGTTAGGGCACTCATGAGTTCCTGGGCTTGCTCTTCCGGTGTTCCTTCCACTGTTATCTCTTCAAGAGCGCAGAGAAACATCTCCCGGTCGAACGTAGACGGTGCCCATCTCCTATATGTTGGCTTGTTCTCCCGACCTGCTACTCTGTTGATCAGCTGGAGCTGGCACACTAGTGCTTGATGGTCGCTTCCCGTGTAACGATCACTAACTTTCCATTCAGACCCTCCCCTCTTTAATCTAGGATCGATGAAGGTCAGATCTATTATGGAGGACTTACCCGCTCTAGAAAAATGGGAACCGTTCCGGTGTTAGCAATCTCCAACCCCAGTATCGCGAAGGCCTCGAGGAGTGCCCGACCTCTGGCGTTAGTTCTTGAACTGCCCCATTTCGTCGCCCAAGCGTTGAAGTCCCCTCCAATGACTACTGGCAGTCGAGAGGACCGCGCGTTGCTGATGATGGCATCAAGGGATCCCAGGAACTTCTCGATGTTGTTACTAAGTGGGAGGTAGCAACTGTATAGTCGTATACCTGCCACCTCTACCCAGGTGAAATTGGGGAGTAAAGTGGTCATTTTTCCGGATAGATGGAGGTTTCCACATACCCAGATGGCCGCTCTACCAGTAGCATCACTCATCTAATTCGGCACACTGAGATCCCTATACTCCTCGCTGACGATGGCAATGTCGGTCTTTCTTCCCTGACCAACTGTGGCAGCAGCTCCTGAGCCACTGCACAGTGGTTGAGGTTGACTTGTAGCATCCTAGACATTTTTGACAGGTGCTTTAACTCCGCGCGTGGCTACGGCCTTACTTGCCACGCAATCTACTGCTTTGTGGCCCTCTTGGCCGCGCCAGAAACACCGCGATGATCGGTCAACTGCACTTTTGCAGTTTCTCGCGATGTGGCCAGTCTCGTGGCACCAGTAACATCGCGAGACAGCCTCGCGAAGCCGAACCCTGCAGTTCATCCAGCCTATCCGAAGCTTCTCATTTTGCTGCAGCTTTTTTGCTGCTGCCACCGGTAGCAGAACGCTGGTAATTAGGGTGCCTTCGTAGGACCCTCTGAACTTTATTTCTGCAGAAGGCACCACTTCTGGCCCGATCACCGCGGAGATTGCCTCCGCTACTTCTTCCGTCGTGGTAGCCTCGTCCATGTCCTTTATTAAAATGGACACCTTGTGGGACAGTAGCTGGACCTCCGCTGTACCACCAAGCGTGGATGAGACCGCGGCTTGGAGTTCCGGAGCTGTGACTCCCGGCTTACCCAGCTCTATCAAGAGCTCCTCCGCTTTTGTGCGCCGGATATTCGAAACTCTCTCTCCGAGTGGCTTGAAGTTTGGAGCCGTTCGAATTTGTCTCAGGATGTTGATCTAAGACCGCCCTGCCATCGCTTTGATCTTGATGGCATCTGAACGGACTGGCTTCAAGACCGCCTTCGGTCTTTTAACCACCCCAGCCGGCCCTCCAATATCCTTGGTCTGCTCCAGCTACTTGCGCTTTTGGCCTGGTTTCTTAGTCTTGCGTACAACTGTTGCCCACTCGCGTGACTTCAGCTGGTCATTGTTGTTTCCGGTACTAGGTTCGACTGGTCCGTTTTCCTGGCTGGTTGTTTTGCCTGTTTCTTCCTCTTCGGCGGATTCTGTGGTGGAGAGGGTCTCTCCCTCTCGTCTGCCTTATTTTGGCGCGCCTCTGTGCGAAAGATAGGCGACGTCTGGTACGTTACATCTCTGCGTGTACCCGCCGAGCTATCTACGCTTCCTCTCGGGTGCTGCGCGTTTCTTACCCGAGCATACTCACGTATGGCCCTGCTGGTAGCCCTCGCCATAGACTTGATTTTCTTGTGGATATTGTTCTTGTTAAGAACAAACTCCACCAGGGTGTCTATTTTCTCACGCAGACAGAGGAAAACTCTGTCAGCGTCACTTGACATCCCAGTCGAGGGCAGGTAACACGTATCATTTGATGCTACAGAGGCCGAGTGACCAACCTCCACAACCATTCTAACGGTGTGAGATTGGCCCCCCCCCCCCCAAAATCCGTGGGACCAGCACTGACCACCGGGGCTTTCGCCCGATCGGAATCAGTGGCAGGATTTGACAGGACTGCCATGCCCGCTTGGGGTAGTGTTGTTTTAACCTCACTATCCATAATTGGTTTAATTTCGGGGTGCCTTACCCTATCTGGTTTTGGTTCGCCCCGAATATTTGATTTTTTCGGTACCATCCATATCTGGTAAGCAACCCCCTATCCACCACCTGGGGAGGCGCCACGATGCGGGACCAGCAAACCCAGCACGGGTGTGTGTGTGTGTGAATGTGTGTGCATGTAAAATAATACCTATTTACCCTTATAGTAAAGCGTAAAATCTTGTAATTACAGTTTTCAATCCACACGCCGATTCTTCGCATTTTCACTACTGTAATTTTTATATTCTATACTTTTTTTAAAATGTAATTGTCATACTTTTCATTTAAAGTGTAATTTCAATATTTTATCAGTAGTAAAATGTGATTTCATGTTTTTACTCTTTTCGTAAATTGTAAAATCACCAATTTAAACATTTTAGTGTCTATTTTTACAGTTTATGGTTTAGAGTGTACTCTACGGACTCTCCTCAAGGTCATTATGTACCTACATTTGATATACACACTTATTGAGATTAACTCATTTTTCAAATTTAATTATCAATTTGCAGTTTTTCTAATATATGAGGTTTGATACATTCTATAATGTGCAAAAATAAAGTTTAAAAACTATCTTTGAAAAATCAAATACATAAATCTGTAATATATCCGGACTCATAAACATGAATTCGCCACCTGAGGGTTATGAGTGAAAGACATCTTTATAAACGAGATCGTCTTGTAAAATGCGGAGACCCCTGTAAACGGGCGTGCTCTAAGCGTGTCGTGGTCATACTGTGCAGAGGGTGCCAGTTGGGTGGCAAAGAGTTTAAGAGAGGGTTTTCTTTTACTGTGTGCATCTTCACTCTGGAGGGTGCTACCGTTAACACCAGTTACGCACTCCTGGGCCGCCATTAGTTCTTGGATCCGAACCCAGCCTAGCCAGCATGGGAAGCTGCCCTTCACAGTGGTAACGCTGAAAACAGTGCAATCTCGCTTTCACTGTTCTCTAGGGTCGCGGGGGAGGAACGGTCGATGCCACCGAACTGTAGGGGAGCTCGGTTTCCGGGAGAACTCAGGGCGGAACATCGACGCTCTTGCCTAGTAATTTTTCTGACCACTACAAACATTTTCACACACAATTGGGTTAATGGGGGAAAACTTAAAATCAAAATGACAAGTTCTTACAGAAAAGCAGGTTTTAGAGTGCTACCTGCGCCATCCGACTCAGGAGAGTCAAGGGGGCTTCCCAGCTCCCCCACCACGTCGGTAGGTAACCTGGCTTGTGAAAACTGCTACAGGAAATCTCGCACGATACATCAGAGGGTTGCCAACTATCTGACGAACGAGGTGGACTCGGACCCCTGGGGTGCGGTTTACAAGATCGTGACTCGCCAACTGGGGAAACGGGTTCCGCCAATAACTAAAGACGCACAGACGATGGACAGAATCGTCGACGGTCTTTTCCCGGCCCACTTAGAGAGGATAGAGGCGGACGTCGAACGAACAGACGAAAAATGCCATCTTTTTACTCTTTTCTGAGGGAGAAGCTGATATCTCGTTAAAACCTAACAAGGCACTGAGCCCTGATATTGTGCCGTCTGATATCTTACGAGCTCGACACATTCAACGGGTGCCTCGTGGAGGGCATCTTTAGCAAGCTGTGGAAGACGACTCAATGGGTTCTCATTAGTAAGGGTAAGGGGATCCTGAGAATCCGTCTTCCTACAGGCCCCTGTGCCTGCTTAACACGGTTGGGAAACTATACGAGCTAATGCTAAGACCAAAACTTCTACAGGCGGTAAAAGACGTGGGGGACTTATCAGACCAACATTACGGTTTTTGGAAAGGGCGCTCGATCATCGGAGCGGTAAACGTGATTAAGGACATATTTGACGGATGAAACGTTAAGTACCATGCGACTAGACCTCTGGTTTTGTTGGTTACACTGGATGTCAAGAACGCCTTTAACTCGGCGAGGTGAGTGGATATACTGGAAGCGCTGGAAACAGTATTCCAGGTGCCAGACTACCTTCTCCGAGTAATGGAGGATTAGTAAGGAGACCACTGATGGACGGAAAGACAGGCGAACAACGGCAGCAGGCGCCCAGCGTTCTATTATGGGGCCTGATATCTGAAATATACTGACACATCCCTCACTGCCTGCGCTGACGATGTCGCGACCATCATCGTGGCCCGTAACACACTTGGTTCAGCTGAAACTGAACCAGGTTATGCGTCGGGTAAACGGGTGGATGAAATACCATGGACTGAACCTCGCGTTACAAAAGACGGAATTTTGTGCTACTAACTAGATGAAAGATCGATACCAGGATACCGATGACGGTGAATGGCGAACAAGTGGTGGTCCGAGACGAAGTCAAGTATCTGGGGTTACTCTGGACACGAAACTGAGTTTCTGACCCCGCATACGCACAGTGACACAGAAAGCAAGGAAAAAAACGAAGGCTTTGAGCAGACTCATGGTCAATACGTAGGGACCGAGACCGAGTATACGACGATTACTGATGAGCGTTACCCACGCGATCATGCTTTACGGTGCGGAAATCTGGGCAAACGCGTTGCATGTTAAAAGACGGGCCAAGGCGATGACGGGCGTACAGCGGGTGGGCGCGTTACGAATCGCGTGCACGTACAGGATGTTGTCCGCACACGCCGTTCTCATTATTGCGGGCGTGATTCCGATCGACCTGCTCACGATGGAAAAGAAACGCGTACATGACCGAAGCACGGATACTGGGAGGGGCGACGCTACGACGGACGAAGGTACGAAAACTCTGGAACTCTAGCAGAAGGCTCATCCCCGCCGTTGCTTCGTGGAAGGGGAGAAACCATGGTGAGGTAGATTTCTATCTCACTCAATTTCTCTCTGGACATGGACACTTTCGTGGATATTTGCTCAGGATGGGCAGACTTACTTCGTCTGAATGCAGGTACTGCGGATGGGCGACACTGATCATACGTTCTTCGCTTGCGAGCGACGGGCAGATCAGCGACAACATCTTACAGCGGACGTCGGAGCAATCAGGCCAGAAAACGTGACTAGACTTATGACAACGAACGCGGACAATTGACGCCTGATCGCTAATTACGTTACGAATGTTTTATGGAGCGATAAAGCTGATGGATGTCTGAGAGACTGAGTGCATGTGTTTCGAGCATGAATGTACGTTAAAAGGAATGAATCTGTTTTTGGACACGCAAGGACTGCCGCCCAGTCTTAAGTAATATGAATAACAGTTCCGAGCTAGCGTCGGTGTGAACAGAGATATGTGGGTTTGGTGGGTATTGGTAGTTTACTCCTACCGAGTCCCACACTCGGTGGATTGCCTACTCTTGCGAGGGGGTAGATGGTCTGCCGGTTGTTCGTAAAATGTCATTACCACAGACTCAAAAAAATAGTTATACAAAAAGATGGTAGTCTAAAAGAAGTAACTTTCTCAGCTATGTGCTCAGATTAGCATAAAAATGTGAATTATGTTAATATATCTGGTCTCTGAATATGAATTTACAAACTGTATATGAAGGCAAAAATATTATAATACAATTTTAAAAGTATGTATTATAAATACATTGATTCTTCATAATATTAAAATTTCAGCTCATCGAGTAATATTTAAAATATTGACTATTAGTTAAACTAGTAAATTATGATTCAGAGGGAGAAAATCTCGAAAAGTAATTCTACCAAATGTACATAAGAAAGTTTAAGTAAGCCTTGATAAAAACTGCTATTAATCTTATCATATGCCTGCATGTACGGCAAATCACAGACGTTGCACTCTGTAGTGGAAAAGAATTCCCACACTCACCCACAAACACGTACATTACGAACTGCTGCTGACATGGCAAGGTGCGCGACTGGTACATTAAAGTGCCCTAAAGAGAGCAAGGCGCATCTCTTTAGGTTTTCTGACACTTATAATTTCAGGAATTTAAAATGTGATATAAAAGTATGTATGTCACAGTATGTATTATTTACATACTGTATTCATTTTTCAATATTTATACATTACGATTTTTTGTAATAAGGTAAAAGTCCCTATTAATAAACACCTCGAAAAAAGTGTACCTCGTACTAAACAGAGAGAAATTAATGCGAATTAAAAGAAAAGTATATGTATATTAATGACTAGAAAAATTTTATTAAATAATTTAGTCGATTAACTATGTTTACGAATTGAAGTAAATTTGAATGAAGCACTGGGGAAATTACGAAAAAATATTAAACTGTGCACTCGGCAAAATTGAATAGTTTTCTACGAAGTTTTCTAACTCTAATACATTAATAAGAGGATTATATATAATCGTTTAAACATTAGGGGATAGTTTTTACTTTTCAAAAAATTTTTTGACGCTTCTTCTTTAATTTCCAATATGGACTTTTAAATAAGGAACAGAAGATCTTACTTTTGGTGCTAATCAATGACGCAATGATCACATGTTGGAAATACATTCCCCAGTGGTTCTTGTATCAATCGGCTAAGGCCGGGAATCGAACCTGGGACCTTCAGATTACGAGCTTAATGTATATTAAAAAAAAGTAACGGTGCAGATGAATATTTAATATGGTCTAAACCTGAATGCGTATATTTATTAATATTAAAATGATGTCCTCGATTTCCGGGCGGACTCAGCCAAGGTATCGCAAGACAATCCCGCCATGCGGAAAATGACAGACAATATAACGCAAGGTATCACCAACAATATTACAGGAGGAAAGAAAAATAGAAGGTGATTGCATAAATTGATACACGGAACTCCAAGCTGTGGTGATATTTAATCAATCATTCATTTTTATTATTTTCGATAACAATGATAATTTATACTGTGACGGTCCTATGTTGTTAGCCCTCTTATACGCTATAAGACTAAACGTCTATTCGATTATAGACTTGCCCGTCTTATTACCCCCCTTTAAATTCGTTTGAAATCTATTGACTTCAAATGGATTTAAACAATGAACTGTCAATTTTCAATATTCTTTAAATTTTCAACGTTTTTACTTATAGTTAAATAAGTTTAAATATTATTTAAATAAAATCACCTAATGGGATTCTTAAATTTTTAATTATCATGCTTTTTTCTTTTTATGTTTTACTAGAAAAAGAAACACCTCATTTATCTCATAATACTTATTTAATTATTAAATAATGAAATTACAATATTAAATATCTATTTGTATTTGAAGCTAGGCCTGGTCCCCGTTGCTATAAATTGTTCAAATTGTTCGACTGACATGCATAAATCTTCTTGATTCGGCGCCACTCCCATTTCCTCATGCGATTGGAATATTTCATCCAGTGATTCTTCTTTTTCTTCAGTCTCCATATTTTCACTAATTTCTTCTTGAAGAACGGCCATTCGTTCGTTGACTTCGTTTAATTTTAGTTCCACTGTCTTATTTAAGGCTTATGTTTTGATATACAGGTGTATTTAGTAGATCGTTGTCCGTGTTAACTCATGAATATATTTCAACTTTTATTAGTTTATTTTGAATCCCATTATGTGACTTTATTTTTACAATGTTATTTAAAAAAAGAAAAAAATTTTTTTTTATAATATCTTAATTTTAAAAATTTATTTTACTCTTTATTTTCATAAAAATATGGTCGCAAATGTGATATGTGAAACCTCCCTCTATTTGTTTTACTAGTATCATCGTATAATAAATATGTATCCAGCCCTTCTATATTGATTATTCTATAAGGCCCTTCGCTTAAAAACATGAATTTTGCTACTTTCTTTTCGTTCTCCTTTGCAACGTTTAGCGCTTTATCGAGTACAATATCGTTTAATTTGAATTTAAAATGATTACTTTTTTCGTTAATTTTATTTGCTCTATTTGTCAAAAATTTTTGCATATTATTTTTTGCTTTTTCTAGTTTTTGTTCGTATAATAAATTATTGTTATCTAGCGGTAAATCTATAAATTTTTTCCAGAATTTTTCGCACTGTACTTTAAATTGTAACTTTACGGCTGGAAAACCCGTAGTTTCATGGTGTGTGTTGTTTAAGACTTTTTCTACAAAGTTTATTTCGCTCGCCCTACTAGCGTGGTTCTTTCGATAATATTGTCTTATACTTGAAAACAATAATTTTATTCCGCTTTTATCTAAATACGTTTTCCATTTCGCACTCGTGAACTGTGACCCATGATCCGAGATTATAGAAAATAGTTTGCCTATTTTATCTATATAATTATCAATTTTTTTAATTACTGACATTGTATTAGCTTTTTTTAATGGATAGAGTACTACAAACTTTGAAAAAACGTCAATTGTTGATAAGATAAATTTTACCCCCATTAACGATGGTATCGACGAAGGACCGTAAAAATCTATAGACATTTGTCTTGGTTTATCCACTAAAATTGGTTGAAAAACGGGATTATATTTAATCGTTAAACATTTGCTTTTTTGACATATGTCGCAAGTTTTTAGAATAGAAATACATTTTTTTCTAAGCTAAGGAATGAAAAAATACTCTAAAATCATTTTGTAGATTTTTCTAGGACCTACGTGTCCATAATATTTATGTAAACCCTTTATTAAATGTTTTGTTATAATTTCCGGTAATACTATTTTTAAATTATTTTGCGAGATTTTACAAATGTAATTATTTTCGATTTTGAATCTTTTGTAATCGTCGTTATAATTTATTTTCTTTATTATTATAATAATAAATTCATCTTTTCTTTGTAGTTGTTTTATATTTTTAAACATGTCAATTAATTCTTTTTGTACTGTATGTTTTACTATTGTAGCAATAACTATTTCTGTATCTTTTATATTACTTTTATCTATCTAATCTTTTCGACTTAGATAGTCTGCAGCTAGATTGTTTTTTCCTGGTAAATACTCTAATTGAACGTTAAAATCTTGTATTGATAGATTCCATCGTCTAAGCCTAGAATTGCTAAAACGACAATTTTGTAAAAAGCTTACAGCTTCATGATCAGTGCGTACTATTATCTTTTTGGCACCTCATAGAAATGTTTCTAATTTATGTAATGACCATACTACTGCGAGCATTTCTTTTTCTGTCGTAAAATAGTTTAATTCGCTATTTTTTAACGTACGACTAATATAAGTTACAACTCTTTCTTCTTGATTTTCATCAATCTGCGAAAGTATACCCGCTATTGCAAAATCACTGGCATCAGTTGTCAATATATATGGAATTTTCGGGTTTACAAACTTAAGTATTACATTCTTGTCGAATAATTTCTTTATTCTATTGAAAGCTCTATAATGCTCTTCTTCCCAGACGTATTTTACATCCTTTTTTAATAATTGTAGCAATGGTACAATTTCATGGGAATAATTCTTTGCAAATTTCGTATAAAAGTTCAAAAAACCTAAAAAGCCTTGCAATTCCCGTACGTTCGTGGAACTTTAAAGTTTTTTATCTTTTTAATCTTTTCTGGGTCAGGTTCAATACCTTGACAAGATATAAGGTTTCCCAAAAATTTTATTTGTTTCTTTACGAAATTAGATTTAGCAAAATTTAATCTGAGATTGCTTTTGACCAATCTGTCAAATAATATTTGAAAATGTTGTAAATGGTCGTTAAAACTTCCAGAAATAACGAATAAATCGTCGACGAAATTTAATAGAAAATCGTCCAATCCCAAGATTGCTTTATCTAATCCTCTTAATAGGGTAGAACTGCTAATTTTTATTTCGAAAGGTACTACATTGAATTCGTATACATTGTTATCGCAAATGAATGCAGTATATTTCTTACTTTCGTCAGTCAGAGCGATTTGCCAAAAACTATTGGAGAGGTCAAAGTTTGACATCCAAATTTTATTTTTGCAGCGCATAAAAATTTCTTCTACTCCTGGTGGTGATTCGTTATCGTTTATTAATTTTTCATTAAGTTTTCTTGCATCTAAACATATCCGAATAGATCCATCTTTCTTTGGTACTATTACACAAGGATTTATGAAACAAATTGTCGAACGTCGGATTAGACCAAAATTTAACATTTTTTCCACTTCTAATTTCACTTTATCGCGATAAGCAATAGGAATAGGATAAGGTTTTTTATAATATGCTAGTTCATCCTTTAAATCTAATCTATATTTGAAGTTTAACAATAATCCGGGGGATTTTTGAAATATTGGTTTATATTTTACAATTAAATTTCTTAATTGCGTTTTTTGTGCACAATTTAATGTATCACAGGATTCTACTCGATTACCTATCTCTGCATCAGATATATCGAATGTATAATCTAAATTAATAGACGATTTGTTTTTCTCGAATTGATATTCATCTATATCACATAGATTTTCATCAAATTCGATATATAATGAAGAATATTCTTCTGGATTAATTCTTTTAGAATTATAATTGATTAAACCATCTTCGTTACCCACTTCGAACATTATTTTTTCTTTTTGAGTGTTTATATTAGCATATTAAGAGCATATTAAGCTTGTTCTGGGAATAGTACCCTAAAATACACGTTTTTACGAGTTTAGGAATTACTAAATATATTAAATTTATCTTTAATCCATTTAAGTTTGTTTCTAACAGAATTTATTTAGTAATTCGAGCTGATTTCAAGCCTGTTGCTCCCTTGATTACTTTTCCTGTAATTGGTAGGATTGGTTTATTTTCCAAAATTTTCCTATTTGTTATATAAAAATCTTCCGAAATACATGTGATTTCACTGCCTGTGTCGATTAATGCGTTAATTTTGATATCTTCCAATTTTATTTCTATTTCCGGACAATGGAAAATTTTATTTTCTGTTTCATTTAAGTCATTTTTATTTGGTTCAATATCATAAATTAAGTCGCGCCTCGGGTCTTTGTAAATAGTATTTACTACATACTCAGATTTTATATTTAATTTTTCATTAAATTTATTTGGATTACTAGTCCTACTTTTAGATTCTTTATCTGCTACATTTGTTTCATTTATTTTCTCGTCAGTTGCACTTTCTATGTTATTTGTTGAGAATTCCGAGTTGGAAAATGCAACTATTCGTAGTTTTCCTACTCTGTAGATTTTATTGTTGGCATACTTTTTTTTTTGTTATTTAACGTCGCTCTATTTACGCTGCCAGGGCTAATCAGCGACGGAGGTGAACGGTGTGTCTGTAAACAAAGCACATGTAGTTGAAACAGTGGTGCTTGTGTCCATCGGAAGATATCATCGGTCACTGTAATTAGTCTAATAATTACAGTTTCCTGTCCTCCCGATGGAACCACCGCGATCCTCTTTACATCTTCGCGTCCCTAACGTTCCCTATAGTTCAGATGCCCGTGCCTCTCATGCACTGACAAGTGCACGAAACGCACGCGCACCCGAACTGGCGTCACATTATAGTGACACGCCGAGCCACTGAGTCGCGGTGTTCGAAAAATGTACATGAAAAAATTTTCAGAGGTACACGTCTGGAATCGAACCCACGACCCTCGGTGTGAGAGTCGGGAGCTCTACCCATGAGCCACCGCGGCTCTGTTGGCATATTTTCAATTGATATATCTAAAACGTCGATATTATTTATATCATCAAATTTATGCTTATCTTGGTCTTCCTTAACACATTTTGGCTTAATTAATTTTTTATCTTTTTCCTTAGATAATTTAAGTGTATTTACTTGTGAAGTACTGCTCCTTGGATTTTTATTATAATGATTATAACTATCATTATTTCCTGAGTATCGGGAAACTTCTCGTATTTTAAACGCATCATGTTTATTTGCATTTTTATTTTCATTGTTTCGGTAATTATAACCGACATTATTTGAGGATGTAGGTTTATCTATTCTCTTATTTTTATCAATTTCGCCATCGAAATCTGATAAAACTCTTAATAAGTTTTCTTTAGTTTTTATCTGTTGACCAAGAATTGTATGTTTTATACCTCGTTCGTAATGTTCTCCGATTTTGTCAACAAGTTCGGATTCGGTTAAATCGTATTTTAGCTCTTTTGTCAGCCCTAACATATAAGTTGCATATTCGACACGAATGTATTTACCAGGCACATACTGTGCAAATTCTATCTTGAGACGAGTTCTCCTTTGAGTTGCAGTATTCCAGTATCGATCCATGAAATTTGTTTTAAAATCCATAAAATCTTCTATTTCTCCTCCATGAAGGTACCACCATTCTTTAGCAGATTCACTCATAGATTGCGAGATAATGCAAATTATTTCATCAAAATTTGAGGCTGTAGTATTTACGTATTTTTCGAGTTCACTCAAAAAACGCATCGGCCTTTCTTCCTTATTGCCATTGAATTTTCGCAAAGTTAATTTAACTTTATAATTATTCTCTAGATAAGTGCAATTATTAACCGGTAACGTTAAATTTTGATTTTTATTTTTTAAGGATTTTATCTCTTCTTCAAGCTTTTCAATTTTATAAAAAAATACTTTATTATTTTCTTCTAAAATACTGTCAATTAGTTTTTTCAATCCAATTTTATCGGGTTTTCCACCAATTTGCTCTTCTAATGTTTCTATTTCGGACTCGATTTCCACGAATTTATTCATGACTCTATCACTATCATTTTCTAGCCATTTAATTTTAGTTTTATTCGAAGTGCAATATTCAGAGATTTTTTCTACCTTCTTTGCTACCACATCGATTTGTTCCTTTAAATCGGTTTTTACGTTATTTAATGAAGTTTGTAAATTATTTTCGTTTATGTTAACTTCATCTTTGAATATCGATAATTCTTCTTCGATTTTTATATCTTTATCGAATAATTCTTTTAGTTCGCCTGTGACAGCTTGCTTCCAGTGTAAATTAATTTCGTCAATATTTATCGATCTGTCGTCCTCTATTGCTGTTTCAATTTTGAGCATGAATGCTCCGGATTTACGATTTTTTGTAGGCATTTTTAACTTTCTTCTATCGACGTGACAATTTTAATTTTATTATTTCGATTATCTCTTTTTTTTCGAAATAATAGATAATAATAGATTAAATTATATTCAGGCGGGTCAAGTGAATGGATTTGCAAACATAATAAAGTAAATTTTATTTCATAAAGTCCCTTTAAATCGATGAATCGAAATTTGTTTACTTTCATTCATCGTTTACGCTAATACTACTATCGTAAGCGTGATAGTAAGAATCCTTAGAATTCCTTCGAAACAAATGCCTTATTGTCATATATATATATATATATATATATATATGGTCTATTTCACGTCAAATGGTACGATGAAATTTTAAATCGCTCCAAAATTTGAGAACTGGCTGGAAATATCTTCCAGAAGATAGAAAAAAATTTTTAGGTGTTAAAAATAATTTGCCTAAGAGTTATTCCATCATCAAAAATGGAATTTTTTCAATTTTTTAGGAAAATTGCTATTTTCAAAGCCATTTATCTCAAAATGTATTGATTTTTTTGAATAAACATTACAAACAACTTTTGTTTAAAATAATCTTTAAAACTTATCTACCTGGGTTACATTTCTTAATTTTAAATTCTCGAAGAGATAGAACGCCCGAAAATATTGAATATCAAAAAAAGGCGACCACGCCACAATCGATTTTGATCTAACACCGCTCAAAAGATCACATTTTTTGAGGGCTTTCGAATGGCGGTGGTTAGATTATTGGCCAAGACCACTGATGAAAGTTATGCCTCATAAATCTCATAAAATCACTAATTTTCATGTATTTTAAATTCTAAAAATATTTTAAAAAATGTAAAATTTCCATTTTTTATGGTGGAATAACTCTCAGACAAATTATTTTTAACACCTAAATTTTTTTTTCTATCTTCTGGAAGATATTACCAGCCAGTTCTCAAATTTTGGAACGATTTAAAATTTTCATCGTACCACTGATGTGAAATAGCCCATATATATATATTATTATAGTTTATTATAGTAGGATTTATTTTAATGCTAATTTCGAATTGCAAAATAAACCAAAAGCTTTGATAGCAATTTTGGCTTGCACAAATCACTTAAATGGTTTAAAAGTTATATTGCTAATTTCGGATCATGGATCGCGGCTTTACAACATATTAATGGATTATTTATTTGAATACCCATGTTCTAACCTACATTAATAGTTCGTTATAATTTAATTTGATGCTAACTAATTTAACTAATAAAACCTATAATTTTGTTTTAATTTCTATCAAATATTTTTGTAATTATATCCTGGCAGGATCGCCATTTTCTTTGTGACGGGCCTATGTTGTTAGTCACATAGAAAAATATATTCTTTTTTGGTCATCAGGATATGATTAGGGTTGAAAAAGGAATATATAATTGGCTAGTATCATGGGTAGACATATGATTATAAAAACCATGCGCCATCCATGAATACTTGGTCGAAAGGATCAGGTTCACTTGATATAGGAAATAGTAGTGAGCATTCTATAGAGCCTCAAAATGAATTTAAATAATATTTTATGATTTCTTATTCAAATCAAGTACTAATTAAGCTATTCGAAAAAGTAGATTTTAAGATATAAAATCCTTTAATCATTTTTTCCTGTGATTAGCTTAATTAACATTTGATTTGATAATTATAACAAATACAATTTATTATATTCATAACGTGTAAGTTTTTTATTAAACAAGTGTTTTCAAAGATTATATAATTCTTTATATTATTAATATTATATGTATAAGTCCCCGTCGGATTTTTGCTTAATTATATGAAGTACGGAGATGGCTCTCCGTCGCTCGGTCGCGCAGAGGCGAATACTGCTGAGTACGAGGAGACGGCTGGTTTTGTCTCTTCGAGATTTGACTGGAAAATCTCCCTCTTTGCTGATTTTCCTTATTACTGTAGTGCAAAATCGCTTTCCTTAATTTTCGGACATTCACACGTTTACATTTCATTCTATGTATGTGAGGTATTGCCCCACTCTTAGACTAAATTATATTTTGTGTCGCGTTTGATTCTCCAAAGTTTAAACTTACAATATTTAAAATTTACAATGTTTAAATCAATAATAATGATATAAATTATTATTATTGTTTAACAAAAACTTAAATAAATAAATGGATCATATTTTTATACTATTATTAATGTCCAAATAATCAAATAACAATCTTTTCTAAATTATTTATGTTTGAAAATGTTATTTTAATATTGTATATTATCGTTATTGTTATAATTAATTAATTTATTTAATTATTATAAATTATTTCTATTTTGCTCCGATTGTGCTAATATTTTAATTAAATTTTCGATTTTTGTAAAAAAAATAAGTAAAATTTTAAATAATTTGAATTTTGATTGTTTATTGTTTAAATTTTATCGTTAAACAATAATTGATTAAATAAAAAAATTTTCGCATCTAGCGAGGATCGAACTCCGACCCCGAGCATGGTATTTATGCATTGAGATATTTCATTTTGAATTTTTCGAATTTTGTCAATTTCGTTATTCTCAAAATTCACATGATTCTGTAGTCTTTTGGAACGACGATATCAGGGAAAATAATCTCCATCCATATTGGCAGACTACTGTTGGTCTCTTCAACGTAATGAGCCACATCTCCAACATAAAAGATGATCTAACACGATAAATTTAGAAGTTAAGAAAAAAAGATTTCATAAGGATAAATATAGCGAGAGGCAAGGGGATTCACGTTAAAAAAAGCAACCCGGTTCATGAGAGGCAAGGGGACTCATTTTAATCAAGCACCCCAAAGGAAACAATCCTTACTACTTCCACGTTGTTGTTTCTGGGTAGCGCTAAAAGTAGGGTTATTACATTTTGTAAGAGGCAATGGGACTTATGTTAATTAAGTGATTAGGATTGTTGGATTTGGTAAGAATAAATGTATATCGTTTTTAGCGATTTTCACCCCCTTTTCACCCATTTTAAAGTACTAAAGAGGCAGTGTGGGTGCTGAAACTTAGAGTACATCGTCTCCTTACTCTTAAAAGTCCATTTATATTAAACTACGCCCAAAAGTACGTGGAAAGTTAAAAAGTGAAATACTTTTTGATCAATTTCAGCATTTTTCGCCCCCTTTTCGAACCCTTCAAACTACTTAGGGTTTACTTTCGGGTCGTAAAACTTGATGCACATTAAATTTTAGATTTAAAGAACCTATTGTCGCAAAAGAACGAGATACAAATGTCAAAAGAAAAATTGAACATAAGTGTCGAATTTAGACGTCAAAGACTATAGAATCATGTGAATTTTGAGAATAACGAAATTGACGAAACTCAAAAACTTTAAAATGAAATATCTCAACGTAGAAATAAGCTATTTGAGCAAACTCGACGGTATTTGAAAGAACAAGACCTACACGTTAAGATACCATTGGTTGTTTTTTGAGAAAAAAGAATATGATGAATATAGTCAAAAATCGCGATTTTTGCACTTTTAGGTTAAAATATTTCAAAATTCTGACGTGATAGAGCAATTCAGAGCCCGGATTCGGATTTTACATGAAAAATTACATCGAAAATGACCCTTCATATTATTAGAAGAAAACCATGTTGACCTGTGTTATTAATAAGGACACGAATGTGCCAAAGAAATTCCTCTGGTACATTCGTAATTACATTTACCGCTTTGCGAGTCCACGTCTCAATTCTCCTTGAATAATTCACCAGAAAGTGGAGTCAATAACAACAACAGTCGACTTCCAACTGTAATCATATAATAAAAAATAATAATAAATAACTCTGAAATGCGACTATCGCCCTTGATAAACCGGCTATGGAAAGGTCCTTCTTCCACATTTTTTTTATTTAGGGTTTCGCACAATTTTTTTCATAACAATTAAAAATATTTCATAAATGTTTAAACAAATTATACTATTATTAATTTTCATTCAAAATTTGTTGGCCAATATTTATTTCTTTTATATAATAAATATCCAATTTTTTGAAAAGTTGTTGAATTTCGTAATTATTTAGGAAAATTTTTAGTACATTTATTATTTTCCATACATGGAGATTTTGTATTTTTATCACCGCATGGACCATGTATCATAAATTTTATTACAATATATCATCGAGGATAAATATTTTCATTAGGAATTTCTGCACTTATTAGTTTGTCTACTTACTTGGATCAGCACTTTTTTTATCTAAAAATTATAGCATGTGCATGTGGAGTAATCCTGTTTTTTGAAATTCAATAATGGAACTGAATGCTATGCATTTACCCAATACACTACGTTTTATGACTTCTTTAAATTGTTTTACTTTTTTATAAAAGATTCTTGATACAATATCAGATCTATTACATTTTTATAATTTTCTATATTTTCTGCTATTGCTTTCCATTTAGGATTACAAGTCATTGTTATAAAAAGATTTTATCATATTCATCGACTAAAGTGCATCGACATAATTTTGTTTTATTGATCTTGGACCAGGTAAAAATCAAATCTGAAATTGACTGCGAAATAGGGATATCGCGTTGAGCACTTGTCAATTAAAACTATGCGAGCTCTTAGGATCAAGGAAGGAATCATACGTGGGTTTAAATTCATTTACTTAAACACCGAATTGAAATCTAATAATAAAATGAATTTACTCAAACAAATATAATAATAAATAACAAACAAAATCTAGTTGTTACCGAGGTCTACGCTTACTATTACAAGTCGGTAAACGGCCGCCTTGTAGAGAGACAGGGGGAAAATATCGCTAAGTAAAATAACATATACAGTCAACGGGACTGGTATAGCGCAATAAAAGTATCTAATAATTTTAGCGAAAAAAATACGATCGCGTGAAGTGATACTAAGTGATACTTATACACTTACTTTATTAGTTGCTGTAATCGTTGGTAAACAACGACCAGCCGATCGATCGCTCTCTCTCTCTCTCTCTCTCTCTCTCTCTCATATATACAGCTCTCAAATTATTTGAATATTAACGATTTATTTTTTTAAACTCTTCGGAGGAAAATTACAGAAAGAAGTCCTCGTTGCGGCCGGTATGTTTTAAACTATAATGCAAGGATACAACTGCATTAAGTTGGCCGTGAGTGACTTCTAATGTTGTACGCTCCTGAATCACGTTTTATGCGGATTCGTCGCCTTTCCTGACCAGAACGAGCAATATTCCAGTAAGAGTGAGGAGCGTCGTTGTTTGTGCTGTTTTGTGCTGTTTTATGCAAGTTTATTGGATGCAGTGTTGAAACAAATGCATAAAGAAAAAAGTTAAGTTAAGTTTTAACCTTGATTTTATAAATCAACTCGTGGCGAGTGCGTTACCGACGGTCGATAATATAGATATTGATTCTGTGTGATTAGTGATAACACAATCTAATCTATTATCATATTATCTTCTTTATCATTAGATGTCGACACTATTAAGTTTTTTTTGATAAAGTTGTTAAATATCAAAATTTTAATTCAGTATAGTAATTTTATTTATACCAATTTAGTAATCTTTACGATATTATTATGCTTTGATATAAAACACTTTAGTTGAATTTTTTATGAGATTTATTGAAATATTATATTTTTTGAAATTTTTATATTTATTATGAGATTGTCGACATAAATGCACAATATTGAAATTTTCATTGGTTATTGAGAAATTTAACTAGAAATTTGGATTTAATATACTATGGATAGATCCTAAGCATTTTATATTTTAAATAGTTTGCCTTATTTTGTACTTTCTATATATATGCACATGCACAAAGATTATCATAATTAATTAATTATAATGATTGCATAAATAAATTGAAATAATGATAAAGTTAATATTATTTAATGCGTATGAGGTATAAATGTTTTACGTGCGTTATTAGCAGCATCATTTGCGTTTTGCTACAAAAAATTATGCTTATGCTACAAATCAAATCCATCCATCTAAGATCTATGGTCTTTAGGTTATGTTGCGACGACTGCCTACTGCGGTGAATTAAACGGGAGTTTATCCGATCTTATGCTACGACCAGTCACTAGTTAAATTGCGCTGTATTCATTTTTATTATATGATCTTAATTATCTACTGATCTTTTCGTTCGACTCGTGAACTCTATATTTTTTACTAAAGTACTCTAAAAGTGAGCCTGCGGTTTATTGTTATTATTATTACGATTAATAATTGTTCCATGATTTTCTTTAAGTTTTTATTGTTTATTGTATGCGTTTTTTGTGCTTCATATATATTGGCGAACTGATTAACATGCATTGTTAAAGTTATACTATTAAAATTTACTTAACATCGGTTCCAAGATTCTATATCAAAATTATGACTTGTTAGTATGAAGATATTTTATGTTACATCAATTTGCGTTAATTAGGTAGATAAAGTACTATATAGCTTATTCTTATTCTTTCATATTACTTAAATGTTAGATATTTGTTTACTGTGCTTAAAATCATTTATACTTACTTTTAATATTTGCTCTATTATTTTGCATATACTGTAAAGTATTAGACATTTCAAATGCCAGTTTGCGCGAGATGTAACAAGAATGTAGTCAATGAAAGTCGTAGGTGCGTGATTTGTGGTAAATTTTTTCACCCAGGCTGTGCGATTATTTATATTTCTAAAAAACCAGCCGATAATTGCTGTGTAAGGTCTATCCGTATTATCGATCGCAAACATCAAGAAAATCTTAATGATAAACTGATATCTCCATCTAGTCGCTCTCTAACTTTTGATAAATTTCGTAACATCGATATAAATTTAAGTTCAGATTCTAGTTATAGCCTAGTCTGCCCGTTAGATATGTCTCTCTCTAATAATAATAACTCTAATTCTAATGGCTCTACATCTATTACAGAATCAGCCCATGTCATGTCTCAAACATCTGCTCAATCTATCCCTGGTGATTAGACTTCTCTATCCGACTCTGATAAAATGGCAATGATCTTCTCAAATATTAATCAAAATCATAAGGAAGTAACGAATCAATTAAACTCATTAAAATCACTTCTAGGCAAAAATGCCTCTCGCATGGATAGGATTGAGGCACAGTTAGAAGAAATAAAAACAACGTGTTCGGTACCTCTTGGTTCAGAATTAAAGGTCTCAGGTATTCCGTCCAATTGTTCTTTACTGCCTAAAGAATTGATCATATCTATTTTAAAAATTTTAAATCTATCGTGTTTTGAAAATGACATAATTGAAATTCGACAATTTCAGCCTAAACGTCATGATGCAAACAATTCATTTGCTTCTTCATCTCACATTAGGTTTAAATCATATATTGTAAAATTTAAGTCGTATGATATTAAGGAACATGTACTGAAGGTAAAGCGGGAATATGGCGATATTATATATCAGCGTCTCCTGCCAGACTTAGCAGCCTCTGAAAATGGTCCTGTAATTAAATTATATGATATGTTGCCTCCAGCTTTATATCGTTTGCTTGTGCAAACTAAACTCAGTGCGCGTTAATCTAATTATAAGCATGTATGGTCAAGCAATGGTTTAATTTATGCAAGGCGCAATGATCATTCTGACATCATTACTATTTCAACTCTCCAAGATATAGCTAAACTGATTTCACTGCAAAAGGTGCAAACAAATCCACATTATAATATGCAATCACGTCTTCCAGGGTCATCTTCTTCTCATCCTCATCTTAGAGTTGCGCAGTTAAACGTCAATTCATTAAAGGATCATTCTAATGATATCCATGATTTTATTATTAAAGAATCCATCGACGTATTATCATTATCTAAAACATGGCTTACTGCCAGACAGTCAACATCTTTATTTAATATTGATAACTTTACTCTGATTAGAAATGGTCGTAACATCAAATCAAGTGGAAAGAGAGAGTTTATACAGGGAGGTGGTGTAGCATGTTATCTTCGTAACACTATTCCATTTAAGATTATTTCTAACTCTGAGAATACAGATATTAATAATACTGAGTATCATTGTGTTGAATTGTCTCCTGGTTCTAATAAAAAAATTCTACTGATTTCAGTCTATCGCCGTCCTAAAGGCCATGTGTTATCAGGCCTTTTCCAGCTACTTGGTGATTTTATACATTTATATCAAGATATAGTATTGGCGGGTGATTTGAACTCTGATCTTTCAGTTGATAATTACACAACCACACAAAAAAAATGTCAAAACCCACGGACCAGACCATATATACCTTATGTTTTTGAGGTCGCTGATTCCGAATCCGTGGTCCATTTGACCCCATCACCTCAGGGTCAAGGTCAGGTCAAGGTCAAATTTACAAAATGGACCACGGATTCGGAATCAGCGACGTCAAAAACATAAGGTATATATGGTCTGGTCCGTGGGTTTTGAATTTTTTTTGTGTGGCTGTGATTATTATTCATGTCACCTTCGAGGTTTGATTGCTGAGCTAAATCTATTTTTGATTCTTTTTGGACACTCATCTTTGTGATTTATCGAGTACCTGGCTAGATGTAATTATAGTTGATTCTAAAGACAAAGTCAAAGCATTTTACAAATCCCAATCTCTTTTCATCAATTGCCATGAGTTTTTAGTAATGGATTTCATTTTAGATCAACCAGTAAAGCCTCAATTTTCATTATCTTCACGTAAATTTACTAATTTTAATTCATCTGAATTTTCAGCAGCACTGATATCTCATTTGAATAATAATACGAATTATCATAATTTAAATGATTCTTACGACGTTGATTCATTATTAAATGTTTTTAAAGATAAAGCATTGAATTTGCTAGATATCCATGCACCAATTATTAATCGTACATTGAAGAGACGACCTGCGCTTTGGTTCACACATGAGCTAAAAGAAAAGTGCAGAACTCGTGATCGATTGTATAAAAAATCTCGAAGAAAGCATAATAATGGTTTACTTCAACAATATAAAGATATGCGTAAACAACTTAAGATACAGATAAAATGGCCCGAAACTCCTATATTATCAATGCCTTAAATGACGCCACTGATCCAGCAAGTTATTGGAAATTGTTAAGAAACAATGGTCTAACCAAGCCTAAGCAGGAGTCCCCACTGCATTACTATAATGGAGAGGATCTTATTAAATATTTCTCTTCTATTGCTTGTTGTCATTCATCATGTACGATAGAACAATTTAATGATATTATTAATCGCCCATACCATGATAATGCTGTTCTATTATCATTTCATCATGTTGATCCAGATTCAGTATTCTCTGCCATGAAATCTACTTTACCAAAATCCAAAAGCCGCACCTGTGATGGGTTGTCATTATCATTCTTTGCCAATGTTTTTGATAGTTTGGTTCCTTTCTTTGTCGATCTCTTCAATAGATCTATAGATTCTGGACATTATCCTACTCTTTGGAAGAAATCTGTAATTGTACCTTTTTTAAAAAAAATGTTCCTGACTCAATTGCTGATACTTGACCGATCGCACAGTTGCCTCATTTTCCCAAGGTATTTGATTCTCTCATTACCAGTCAATTAGTCGACTATCTTGAAGCAACATTTTTACTTTCTCCTTATCAATCAGGTTTTCGACGTGGGTACAGCACTCAGGCAGATCTGTTGAAAACGGCAGATGATATTCGTATTGGTTTTGAGAATGGTATGGTGACCATCATGGTGCTTTTTGATATGAGTAGGGCTTTCGATACTATTGACCATGTTACTCTCATTACAAGGTTAAAAGAATTAAATTTTTCACCATTAGCTGCGAGATGGTTGCATTCTTATATATCCGGGCGTTCTCAGGCTGTGCACAATCTCGACAATTCTCTTACATCTTCCTTACCTATTACATCTGATGTACCTCAAGGATCTACTCCAGGCCCTATAATTTTTTTGATGTATATCAACTCTATTATGAGAGTCATCAAATATTTAAAATCCATGTTGTTCGCTGATGACTTTAAGATCTATATCCAATGTCAACCATCTCGTATTAATGAAACAGTAGTAGAACTTAACAGAGATATTCAATCTATCTACGATTGAATATCTCCGATAAAATTAAATACTTCGACTCAAATATCAACACAATTAAAAGATCTATTCCATCAATATTTCTGCAACGAACTCTGGTTCATCTCTCCAAATCGGTCAAGAGTCTTGGAGTTACTTTAATAAGCGATCTCTCTTGGAATGCACAAATAGCGCAAATTTCTTCGAATGTTCATGGGGTTTTATACCGGCTTCGCTATAAAGGCTTTCGTTTGCCTGAGGCGGCCCGTGTTCTACTTGTTAAATCGCTAATTGTTCCGCTCTTTGATTACGTTTGCCTTGTATACAATGATCTTCCACAATATTTGGATGTCAAGATCCAAAGATTATGCAATACTGTGGTGAGATTCGTTTTTCACCTTAAGCGCGACGCATCTCTTCAATCCTATTACGATCGCCTGGGATGGCTTTCATTAAAATTTCGTCACAAATACTTTTTAGCTCTTTTTTTGTACAAATTGATTGCAACTCAAAGGCCTAGTTAATTATTTGATCAGTTAATCTTTATAAATAATGACGTTCGCAGATCAAAGCGCGTGGATGATGTTTTTATTGTATCGATTGCAAATCGTGATGCTTATAAATTTTCTTTTATAATCTCGGCAATGAAACTGTGGAATGAACTTCCAGCAAATTTAAGAAATATATCTTGTATATCC